>MU217844.1:356392-395802 GCA_018584345.1 Thuja plicata | reverse complement strand
GGTTGAATCAGTGTTTGTCTATTTATTACTTTTCAGCAAATTAAACATAAATCAAACATACATTGAATGAAGCTTAACATAAGAACTCATAACACATGATATGATTACGGGGAAACCTTGATCAGAGGAAAACCTTTGTGGGAATTAGTACCTACAAATATTGTACTAGGTATAATGAACCTATTAAAGTTCCTTTGCCCTGTTAGAAGCAGTCTTTACAATATGAGTACAATGACTTGGTTAAAGGTCTGACCCTATTAGGAGTCTTTTACAAAACCCTGTTAAAGGTATATGGCTCATTGCCTAGGCTCACTTCCCAATAGGATGAAGGCTACAACCTTTTGAAAGTTGATATACACTATATCAAAAGTGAACTACTGTGATGACACTACTGTCTGATCAGTTCTGTGTATGCATGAATGCTCTTACTCTCTTAAAGAGATATATCATATACTGAATTCATTATAATATTCTTCTATATCTTCCTCTTACATAATAATTGAAACTTGTAGCATAACTTTACATTACAAACTTATATGTTCATATCCGAATAGGCGCGACCCAAAATAAGACTCTAATCAGCCCTAAAAAAAAAAAAACAATGCTTCCAAATAATTCAGCTCAAGCGTGTTTACAACAATGCTAATTACATCATTTCAAATATATAATCAAAGGTGCTTAGCCATTACATAACAAAATAATTCACGCTGATCAAAACACTAGTTGGCTTCCATGCTCTGTCTTCTGGACTATTGGTCTACTGATCTATCTGTAACTTCTCCGTACTATTGTTCCATACTATGCATGTTTGGATGTAGTATGTACACATGTCATAGAACATATATCTAAATGCGCATATGCTGACTCGATCTCTCACACATGTGCTAATGTGTTGATCGTTGAATATCTCTGTCTGCCCTGTTTCCATACTTAGTCATTTTTCCTTCATGATAGAAACTTAGTATGACTTTGTTGCCATGATGACAACACAAAATGAGTCATGCATCCTTAGGAAGTCAACTTTCCAAAAAAAGAGTACACTTTGAAGGGAATAATGTAATCTGGATAGATGAGGATAGTGACTACAACTATGGCATTCTTGATTTCTTCAAATGACTTCCTTACTAGGGGAGTCCACTCAATCTTAAAATCCTTCTTCATCATGTTGAGTGGTTTTACTATATCAAAAAAATTGCTGATGAACTTCCTTACAAATTTAATCTTCCTGAAGAAAGACTTAAATTCTTTGTGGATGTGAGGCAGTGTAAGCTTGAGAATGGCTTAGACCTAATAGAGGTCAAATACTATCCCTATTTTTGAGATTATGTGTCCAAGAAGCTTTCCCTCTATCACCCTGAATACATATTTTTTAGGATTTAGGGAGATCCTGTATTTCCTGCATCTTTGGAGGACCTTCCTTAAATCACTTATATGATCTGCTCATTGTTTTGAATAAATAGTCAGATCATCCATGTAGATGATGATACATTTTCTGAATAGCCCTTTGAAAGTAGTGTCCATTTCTCTCTAGAAAGTGGCCTTGGAATTGATCAAACTAAAAGGCATCCATCGATAGGCGAATGCCCCCCATTTAGTGGTGAATTTCATCTTTAATCTATCTTCCTCTTGCACCATTACTTAGTTGTATCCTGAATATCCATCCAAGAAGGACATCATTTGAGAACCATTCACTACTTGAAATACCTCATTAAGAGAAGGGAGTGGGTAGTTATCTTTCTGAGAAGCTTTGTTTGGGTTTTAGAAGTCCTAGCACTGTCAGATATCACAAATTCTTCTTTCGTGTGAGTACCAAGTTGGCCACCTGTGTGGAGTGTTTTATGGGGAAGATGATTGTAGAATCCATCAACTTCTAGACTTCCTTTTACATTATTTTTCATTAGTATGCAAAGAAGATCTTCGGTAAACATACACCAAAAGACAAGACAAGAGAAAACCAAAAATACAGATATCAGAGATCACCAAAAAATTCTAAGTACAAAGAAAACCGACGACACAGTTTTGTGTGTAAACCAAAAGTGGAAAGTGGAAAGGATACAGAGGAACCCGATAGTGGAACCCAACGAGTAGGTTAAGCATAATCAATCGACAGAAACTAAAAGTCAATTGAAGCCCGCAAAAAGTGGATCTAACTTCCACGTCAGATAAAATAGTCTTATTCTATTTATAGAATCTTGATTTGTTTTTAAAACCATTTCTTTAGGGCCAAGAAACATTAATGTAAGTGTTTTGATTAGTCTAACTGATTTAAAACACATAGACTAAATTATCAAGATAAAATTGTATACCTGTGATCATAGAGTTAATATTGTTTTACGTGAAATTTGATTATGTCAATCTATCTTATAAATAGATGTTGTAATCATTCATTATGGATGTGAGGAGAGATGAGATGATGAATGAATCCTACAAGCACATTTATGGATTAGTCTGAAAGTTTCAAGAACTAGAATAGAAAAAGGTGAAGTTGGTTATCAAGAACCAAGAACAGAGGCTACCGAGAAACATAGGTATTATTCAATCACATTAGGTGATACACATATACATGTAATCTTAAATGGATCTATAATCAGAAATAGGAGATTGCATACACCAGGTCAAAGTGTAATTTTCTTACATTCTAACAAGCGAAGCACCTTCCAATTGTAAATCTCTTAACCGAGTACACACTAAACAGTGTTGCTAAAGCTCTTAACACAGTAGACTTTAACAAGTCTCCTCAAATACTCCTAATAGGGAAGATCATCAGAAGTGATCAAATTGTAAGCCTTAATCGGCCCCTTCCAATCTGCAAATAGTGAAGAATTTGTGGGTGCCATACCCACCTAGTTTTTACTTCCTAACAAGAGTTTTCTACATTATCATATCTTGTGTTATGTGTCAATTGCTTTCATGAATGTTTCTTTGAATGTTCACATGTATGATTAAGTTTATGAATTGATAAACCTTACATCAAGATAGTATAGAACAAATGGTTAGATAAACAATTGATTACCTAAAGGATAAAGGTTAAAAGATACAAAATTTTTAGAGGTATTGATTCACCCCTCCCCTCTAAGTACACACTTCCCATTAATTCCAATAATTGGCATCAGAGACAAGTCTATTATCTAGAAAAATCTTAAAGGATTAAGAGAAAATATCATACAATGGAGAAGTACAGACTTGACAAGAGTATTGAGAATCAGAAGCTAGAAATTCAGATCTACTATGAGCAGTATAAAGAAGCTAGAATCAAGATGAGACAGTTGTTAGATGAAAGAAAGATTATGGCATCTCATTGTAATGAAACTAATTACCATGAGGAAGAGATACTAGATTTATTTGAGTCTTTGGGATCACCTACTAGCAAAGCATCAGACACATCAGTAGAAAGCATCACAAGCATAAATAAAATCAATCAACATCTGGCTAGACAAGTAAAATCTCTGCAAATTGGTCAAGAGACATAGATGGTAAGAATGATTGATGTCATGAACAATGCTAGACAAACTGAGCAAGAAATAACACTAACTACTAATGATAGAAGGAAGATTACTGAAAAGATACAAGAGAAAGAATATGAAATACAAAGATTAACATAACAACACCATGAGATTACAAATTAGATTATTCTTATGAGTCAAGAGGAAAATAGAATGAATGTTGAACTCATTGAAAGAATAGAAGCTATTAGTGAGCTAAGGGAAGAAAATGAAAAGTTGAAACAAGAACTCATAATTCAGTAGCAACATAATGAAATTATCAAGAAAGATGAAGAAAGAAATTAAAGAATGGATGATTTTCTTGATGGACAATGAAGAATCAACAAAAATATAGGTCTAGGCTATACTGAGAATAGAGAATCACCCAATCAAGCTGATCCAAAGAATGTCTATGCAAATCCAAGACCAAGAAAGTTGACAAGAAAACACTGTGGAAAGAAAGGCCACACATCAAATGTATGCAAGAGAAAAATAAAAGGTATTCCTAAATCCACATCTTCATTCATAAGTTTTTTTTATAAATGTAACAAAAAGGGACATAAAGCATATGAATGTAAGTCTGAGATGAAACAACCAAAGAAGGAAACCTACATGGACAAATATTGTCCTACTTGCAATATGAATGGGCACACAAATCTTGAATGCTAGAAGAAGAAAAAGCACGCATGGAAGCCTAAAGGTCAAGAAACTTCCTATCAACCAAAAAGAGTTGGTAACCAATATTTATGGGATTACAACACATGGACAAATTGTATAGCATGTGGAAGATTTAGTCACATTGCTGCAAACTATATGAGACAATGGACAAGAAATGCTAGAGGTTGGACTAACCCCAGAATGGCATGCTTACATTGTCATAAAGTTGGTCATCTCAAGAAAGACAATAGATATCGAATGATAGAGACCATCACATTTCCCAATGGAAATACCATTGAAGGTATCCGGAAGATGAGAGAAAAAAATGTGGAGAAAATTTTCAAACAATGATGAAGCTGGACCGAGAAATACAATTGGTGACACCCTATCCAATGGATCTGGTGACATCACCACCCCCACCTAAGAAGAACAAGTAAGTATAGAATTGCATTACACTAAGTAGTATTTTACATAAATTCCATAATATGTTGATGAAATGCCAAATTATCATAAGTAAAGATGAATCATGATATTAATTGGTAAAAATTTGTGAAAACTATTCCATCGGATAATACATACCAAAATCTATCGGTATACACTCAAAGCTGAAACTGTCTGCACTTACCTAGAATCATCGGTTAACATGTAAAAGCTAAGTTGCTAGTGTAAATTGAGACTCGTCAGTAATCAAGAAAGTTGAAAAATTTATCTTCGTCATGCACCAAAACCCATCGATAAAAGAAAAAGTTAGATGACTAACTCAAAGCATCGCGTTGTCATCGAAGAGATAAGTTAGTGTTTAACCTGACAACTCTGTCTTCACATACTGAGGAGTGGTTGAGCAGTAATGACTCATTTTAGGGAAAACATCTATAAAAAGGTGATGAAAGGGTTTCATTATTCACCAGTGGATAGAGCAGAGTGACAAAAGTGAAATTTGAGCACACACCGATAGCAACATAGAGTGAGTTCAACTTGACCCAGAGCACTCCAAATATATTAGTGACCACTACAGAATAAAATATTAAGTTCCTACATTAACCAAGAACTCTATTTTATGCATTCATAGAAAGCCCTAAATATCTGAAACAATGGCCACAGCTTCAAGAACCACCAAACTAAAGATCATCAAGAAGGATAAGGTTAAACTTCTCAAGAATTCTACCTGTGAGGAACCCCACTACAAGATATGCCTTGAGGTTGCTTCCCAACCCAACAATGCTAGAGCATTCTCGCGAATACCAGATAGGGTTTTTCTCGTCGAAGACGTGTGAGCATACATTCACTGCAAGATTGCATAAATTGGTGACCTAGAGGTGGAACAAGCTTTCAAGAAGCTATGTAATGAGGATGGATCTATAAAAGATGAGAAAAAACACATAAAAGTGAAAGGGCTCACAAATTCCCTATTGTTCCCAAAGGTATTCAAGACCGAGTGGATTCAGTTAGTACTGAGCTGAATTCACATCCACAAGCTATGGCTAGATGAGCCTAAAATGATAACCTAAGATGTTATTCATGTAGTCACTGATTATCCTATAACCGATAAGGTAAAGGAATTGAAACACCCACCAAGGCTGAGATTGAAAAGAACATAAGAGCCAAGTGTGATGGAAGATGACTCAAGCTATCCACTATCACCGATGATGAACTTAAATTTGGAGCATGTGTCATAGGCTACCAATTCTTTCAAGCTAGCAGGATGAAAATCATAGCATCTGGAGCAGTGGATAGCATAGATTATAAAATTGTAAAGAAAGGAACTCAGTTGGATCTATCAGAACTTCTACTTAACCAGTTAAAATAAAAAATGAGAACAATTAGAAATGCAAAGATAAATGTATGTAATTTTAGATCATTTATCATGTGCATTTTCTTTTACTTCCAAGAATCATTTCCATCAATAGGAGATGTAAAATGGGATAGCACTAGACCAGTCACCATACAGATCAGTGAATACATAACATCATTGGGAGACAACTTTGAAATAGTTATGGATGAGTACTTTATTGGATTCAAGGACCAAATGCAGAAAAGAGTAAGGATCCTAGAGCTATTAGTAATAATTGAGAGGGGGGGTGAATCATTGGCCTAAAAAATATTCCAATTAATCAACGCAAAAACTTAGAACCACAATATTAAGCCTCTAGTTATCTTCAGTCTTATAAGATGAATGCCTTCAAATATACTTTTCAAATTACCACTTCTCAGAATGCTTTGTTAAACCTTATTTTGTATGTTTACCGAATAGCAGTCTCTTAATTTACCAAAAAATAGTAAATTACTTAGAGTATATCGATCAATCCAAATCAGCTATGTGTAATTCAAAACACTAAAGTAATGACTCATAAACACATTGACACATGGATTTTTAACGTGGAAACCTTGTAAAGGGAAAAATTACTTGGGACTGGTAACACAAAAATTTCACTCTTCTAAAGTGAGCTTGGTGAAGAGCCAACCCTATTAAAGGTTACAAACACACTGTTAGGTGTGACCTTGTTAGAGGATTTAAAAGATTAGTTTGTCACTAGATATCGGGCATTTCTATGCTACCTTCCTTATCCAAACTCTTTTCCTTTTTCAAATGATATCTGGCATCTCATGCTATCTTCATGATATAAATTTTTGATACTCCTTGGGATGTATCTCAATATAGAAAGGATTTTTAAATCCTGCTCAATTAAGAGACTTTCTGAATCAATGGTTATACTAAAATAGTATGATTTGTTCACATATACAAATTATACTTACAGATTTTCATTTCTATTGTAAGCTCATAAAACTAATCTGATCAATATATCCTTTTCAATACCTTTGCTCCACTTTTGTTCTACTCAGTGATGCTATGCTTTGTTTCTCGATGTTCACAGAAATCTTTAGCTCTTTCCCTAGCTTGATTGATCAGGATTATATGAAGTTTATCTTCATCAATTTTTCTTCAGCATCCTCTTTTTCATTCAATCCCCTTAATTTGTAGTGCATTAAGTTGTCTCTTTATAGACATTATATCACCATTGTTAGGCTCTTGATTTTCTTGATCTTGGTGTGATTTGCAATCTTAGCCAATTATATTTAAAGCAAAAATCTCATTTTATCTTGCAGAGATCTTCTTGCCAACTGGAGAAAACAACTTTAAATCCTTTACTCAGCTCTGGCTTTATCTTGTCGATGAAAACAATGATAACTACCAGTTAAGTCTTTATTTAGCTCTGCCAGCTAGATATTTTATCATTTCTAAACTCAAGTTATCTTCAGTGTTTTTACTCTTTGTAGCTTCAATCAACACTCCAGTTCTCCTTGGGCTTCTCCGTTGAGGTTGTCTATCCATCGGGGTTGTCTGTCCTTCAGGCTTGTCTGTCTTTCGGTTTACACTATGATTATGGTCGTCAAGTATTCTTGTGATTCTTCTCTTTGGTAACGCTTGTTGGTGTTCTTTCTCAGGCATCACTGTGACTTTACTTTTGGTGATATCTATCTGTCGGGTTCCACTAGTCGTCAGTGTTTGAAGTCACATAGTGAATGCTTGTCTTTTATGCATTACTGAAAGCATAATATTTTTCTCTCTGATTCTCTAAAGTCTTTGACACCTTGATTATAACCTATTAGATTATATCAAGTTGACATCAATGAAAATATAATCCATTAACTAATTTAATGTCTTGCATTATCTTTCTATATTTTGGTGACCAAATTAACATCTTCAAACATTCAATCAGTTACATGTCATCAATCTCTCCCTTTGGTATTGATGGAAACACACTTTATTATCATACTATACTATTACTAATACAATATGTAATATAATAGTTTCATCAATATTTCCTATTGTAACTATTACAAATTTCTAGCTTTCAGTAAGCTCAAATAGCTTTGATTTGTTTCTAGCTGAGTGGTTTCTTCAATATTTAATCCCTTCATTGGATAGATGTAGCATCTTCTATCTCTATTCTAATATGTTCTCTGCCTTGAATATTTCTCTTCTTGATAATCTATTTTTCCTTTGACAACAATCTCTCCCTTTGTATGAACTCTCTCCCTTTGTTACTCTCTCCCTCAGATGGATATTTCATATGTAATAAATCTCTCTCCCTTTGAATATTGATTAAATCTTTCTTTTGATTCTCAAGAACTTCTCTTCATGGATACTGATATAATATTTTCTGATCAATGAGATAATCTCTCCTTTATGATAATGAGTCTCCTCCCTTATGATAATGAGATAATCTCTCCCTTTGACAACAATGCCATATATATATATATCATCTTCCATCCCTTTATATAATATATTCCTTGAATTTCCCTATCCATCAGTAATACAATGTCTCTGGTGTTTGGTGCATACTTGTACCTTACTGTGTATAGATGTATCTATTATTGTTCATCTTGGCATTTGCATCAACAAGAATGATCTTCAGATTATGTGTAGGCTGATGCAGCCTCCTAGTTAGCTTACTGACTGATAGACAAGGGTTGGACCCCTAGTATGTGCATCAGGTATTCAAATGTATCTTTCGGTAATGGCTTGGTGAATATATCAGCTAATTGTTCCTTTGATTGAACATATTCTAATATCACCTCCTTTTCTTGCACTTGTTCTCTCACATAGTGATATTTGATAGCAATACGCTTAGTCTTAGCATGCATAACTAGATTCTTAGAAATGTTAATTGCACTGGTGTTATTACAATAGATAATTACTGGTTCAAGAATCTTCATATTCATACCTTCCAGCAACTGTTTGATCCATGCAATATTGGAGAAATTTGCAACAGCAACCACATACTTTTCTTTTGTAGTAGACTGAGAGATGCATTCTTGCTTCTTGCTTATCCATGTGACAAGTCTGTTACCCATGAATAATGCTCCTCTAGTTGTGCTCTTCCGGTCATCAATGTTTCTAGCCCAACCAGCATCTGTATAGACTTTTAGCTCAAATTTTCCTTCTCTTTTATATCATAAGCCATAGTCCTTGGTGTTCTTTAGATATCTCAGAATTCTCTTGACAACAGTCATATGTGATTCTTTGGGTTTAGCAGAGAATCTTGCAACTATTCCAACTGCATGTGCTATATTTGGTCTGGTATGAACAACATACATTAGTTTTCCACTCATTGATCTATACAAGGTTTTACTTACCTCATTTGATTTTTCTTCTTTTGTCATCTTACATCTGGTTGCCATAGGTTTTCCAACTTTTTTGGAATCTTCCATCTTGAATATCTTCAACACTTCCCTTATGTATTTAGACTGAGTGATATATGCCTGCATCTTGTTGAAGAATTTGTAGACTAAGAAATAATTTGATCTCCCCAAACATAGACATTTCAAATTCTTTTCTCATTTCATTAGCAAAGGATATGCATAACAATTCATTTCCCCCAAAAATGATATCATCAACAAAAAATTCAGCAATCAGAATATTACCATCAGTATCTTCTTTTAAGTATAGATTACTTTTTTCACTTTTTCTAACAAATTTTATGCTAATGAGATAGGAGTGAAGTCTTTCATACCAGGCTCTAGGTGCTTGTTTCAATCCATACAAGGATTTATGTAGTCTACATACCATGTTTCTCTTGTTTGGAGCAACAAACCCTTCTGATTGTTCAATGTATACCTCTTCTTGTAGTATTCCATTTAGGAATGTAGATTTGACATCCATCTGGTATACCTTGAATCCTTTAAATGTAGCATAAGAAAGTAGGATTCTAACTCCTTCTAGTCTAGCAACGGGTGCAAAGGTTTCTCCATAGTCAATACCTTCTTCTTGTGCATATCCCTTGCATACTAACCTTTCTTTTTTTCTTGTGACTTCTCCATTCTCATTCAGCTTATTTCTGAATATCCATTTGGTACCGATGAAAGTGTTGTCATCTGGTCTCAATACTAGTGTCCATGTACCGTTCTTCTCAATCTATTCTATTTCTTCATTCATAGCACTAACCCATTCTTCATTCTCAAGTGCAGTATTAACATATTTAGGCTCAAAATCACAAAGTAAACATCTAGTGTTTAGTGACTTCTTTCATTCTAGCCTTCTTGTCTCCTATGATTTGATTATGTGGATGATGTCTTCTGACATACTTGAAATTTTTTGGTTCAGCTATATTTTCATCATTATGATCATCTTCTTGACCTTTGTTCTGATCTCCATCGCTCGGAACATCATCTTGAGGATTTTCCTGATTTTTGGTAATTTCAGCCTGATTCTTGAGTGCAATGTTCTGTTGCTCAGGAGCGATACACTGTTTCTCAGGTAGAGTGTCAGGTTTTGTATAAACAAACCTATTGTAGTCCTATGGTTCTTTTCTTCTTTCCTTATCATTCTTTTCTGCAAATTCATCTATTTTCACATTTTCACTTTCAATGATCTTGTTAGATGACTTGTTAAGACATTTATAAGTCTTTCTTTTGGTTGAATACCCCAGAAAGATACCTTCTTCATTTTTGGAGTCAAGTTTTCCATTTATATCATCCTTCAAAATATAACATTGACTACCAAAGATTCTGAAGTAACTTACATTGGGTGTATGACCATACCAAAGCTCATAGGGTGTCTTCTTTGTGTCCTTCTTTAGTTGTACTCTATTTAATATGTACACAGTAGTAGTGGTAGCTTCCCTCCAAAAAGTTTGAGTGATTCTCTTCTCAATCATCAATGTTCTTGCACAGTCAACAATTGATCTATTTCTCCTTTCAGCAATTCCATTTTTGTGTGGTGTTCTTGGTACATAAACCTGTCTTTTAATTCCATGCTCATTGCAATAGTTAGTGAATTCATCTGAAGTAAATTCCCCTCCTCTATCTGACCTTAAGAATTTCAATTTATTTTCACTTTGCTTCTCTAGCATAGACTTATACCATTTAAACATCTTGAATGCTTCTGATTTATCTTTTAAGAACATGACTATCATCATTCTAGAATAATTATCAACAAAGAGAATAAAATACCTATCTCCATAGTAGCTCTTTGTCCTCATAGTTCCACATAGATCTGTATGGACTAATTCTAGAATTGCATTAGATGTATGGGTTTTACTCTTGAAACTAGACTTTTTCATCTTACCCTTTTGACTATTCTTGCACATGATATGCCCGGGCTTAGTCATGCTCGATAAGCCTCTGACATTCCTTTTGTTGCTTATTTTTATCATGTTGTCAAAATTCACATGACACAATCTTTTGTGCCACAACCATATGTCTTTGTTTCTAGCCATTAAACAAGTGGTGTTAGTGTCATCAAGATAGAAAAGGTTACCTTTTGTCTGCTCACTAGTTCTGATCAACCTTCCTGATTCATTGAAGAGCTTTGCCTTCTTATTTTCAAATGCCACTTGGTGACCTATATTATTAAACTATGAAACACTTAATAGATTATAATTTAGTCCTTTTACCGAGTAAGAATTTTCACATTTGATCAGGTTATTCAACATTATAGTTCCTTTACCTTCAACTAGACAAGGTGTATCATTTCCCATTCTTACTAAACTACCAGTATAGTATTCAAAAGTCTCAAACTTTTGTTTATCACTGGTCATATGGTGAGTGCAGCCACTATCTATGATCTAGATGTCATTCTTACTAACTTTAGATATGAGTGCAGTTTTTGCATACCTTTCTTCTTTGTCGTCTGAATAATCCTTCATGGCTACAAATACCATCTCAATTTCTTCTTCTGATTTGGTGTCAGTGTCATCAGCTCTATTCTCAACTAGGTAACAAGCTTACTTCCCTTTGTCCTTGTAGTCTAGGGTATCTCTTTTGTCAGATTTTTAGTTGCTTCAGTAATCTCTATTATCACCTCTATCAAACTTCTTCTCATATGATCTGTCATTACTTCTATCATCTTTTCTTCTGTTTGGACATGTTGCGTCAATGTGTCCAACCTCTTTACAATTGAAACATACAAGTGGTAATTTACCTTTTTATCTACCTTTTCCTCTCTGCAATATTCTTTCCATTAGTGCTTCAATCTCATCAAGTCCTTGATCCTCATTATCAATTTCACTATCATTTCTAATAGCATGTCTATGACTTGAGTTACTTATCTTTAAAGAATATTTGAATGTAGATTTTATAGATTGTAAGATACGATTATTAAATTTATTCATCTCAAATGAAATCAGTCTACCAATCATATTATCTAGAGTATCTGTATTTTTTGCAACTGCTCTCATTTCTTGAATAGAAAAAACTCTAATAGCATATACAGGCAGTAAGGTTCTTAAGATTTTACTTACCACTGTCTCCTCTTCAAGTACACCACCAACTCTTCAAATAGTATTGACTACCTCTTTAATTCTGTAGCTATACTGAGTGATATTTTCTCCTTCTTTCATCCTTAGGTCATCAAACCTCCCTCTTAGGCTATTTGCCTTGGCTCTTAGTACATTAGCATCTCCTCCATGTACCAGCTTCAAATTATCCCACATTTTATTTGTAGAGGTTCAAGTTTTGACATCTTCAAACTCATGATCAGAGAGTGATGAGACAAGTTCTATCATCATGCAATTATAATCATGCTTTACTCTTAATTGCTCAAGAGTGTGAGGTCCTCTAGGTAACACATATTTAGTACCAAGGTATTGAGTAACATTATTTCCAATACTTGATAGGTGGAGTCTTATCCTACTTTTCCATGATGCAAAATTGTCTTTATCCAACTTGGGCACATCTCATCTGTTCATCTTGTGATCTTTTGATTGAGCTGTTAAACTCCCTTTCTAAGCACACAAGCTCTGATACCAATTGTTAGTAATAACTGAGAGGGGGGGTGAATCATTGGCCTAAAAAATATTCCAATTGATCAACCCAAAAACGTAGTACCATAATATTAAGCCTCTAGTTATCTTCATCCCTATAAGATGATTGCCTTCAAATATACTTATCAAATTACTACTCCTCGGAATGCTTTGTTAAACCTTATTTTGTATGTTTACCGAATAGTAGTCTATTAATTTACTAAAAATCATTAAATTACTTAGAGTATACCAATCAATCTAGATTAGCTATGTGTAATGCAAAACACTAAAGTAATGACTTATAAACACATTGACACATGGATTTTTAATGTGGAAACCCTGTAAAGGGAAAAACCACTTGGGACTGGTAACCCAAAATTTTCACTCTTCTGAAGTGAGCTCGGTGAACAGCCAACCCTGTTAATGGTTACAAACACACTATTGGGTGTGACCTTGTTAGAGGATTTAAAAGATTAGTTTTTCACTTGATATCGGACATTTCTATGCTACCTTCCTTGTCCAAACTCTTCTAGTCTTTCAAATGGTATTTGGCATCTCATGCTATCTTCATGATGAAAATTTTTGATACTCCTTGGGATGTATCTCAATATACAAAGGATTTTTAAATCCTACTTAGTTAAGAAACTTTCTAAATCAATGGTTAAACTAAAATAGTGTGATCTATTCACATATACAACTTATACTTGCATATTTTTAGATCTATTGAAAGCTCATAAAACTAATATGATAAATATGTCCTTTTTAATACTTTTGGTCCACTTTTTTCCTGCTCAGTGATGCTATGATTTGTTGCTTGGTGTCTACAGAAATATTTAGCCCTTTCCTTAGCTTGATTGATCAGGACTGTATGAAGTTGTTCTTCATCAGTTTCTCTTCAACATACTCTTTTTCATTCAATCCCCTTAATTCATAATGACTTAAGTTGTCTCTTTATAGACATGATATCACCATTGTTAGGTTCTTGATTTTCTTGATCTTGGTGTGATCCAAAATCTTAGCCAATTAGATTTAAAGAAAAACTATTGTTTTATCTTGCAGAGATCTTCTTGCCAACTGGACAAAACAACTTTAAATCCTTTAATCATCTCTAGCTTTATCTTGTCGATGAAAACAATGATAACTACCAGTTAAGTCTTTATTTAGCTATGCCAGCTAGATATTTTTTTGTTTCTGAACTCAAGGTATCTTCGGTGTTTTAACTCTTTGTAGCTTCATTCAACACTCCAGTTCTCCTCTGGCTTATATGTCGAGGTTGTATGTCCTTCAAGTTTGTCTGTCCGTCAGTTTACACTATGATTCATGTCATCAGGTATGCTTGTGATTCTTCTTGTCGGTAATTCTTGTCGGTATTCTTTCTTGGGCATCACTGTGACTTGACTTTCGGTGGTCTCTGTCCGTCGGATTCCACTAGCCATCGGTGTTTGAAGTCACATAGTGAATGCTTGTCTTTTATCCATTACTGAAAGCATAATATTTTTCTCTCTGATTCTCTGAAGTCTTTGACACTTTGATTATAACCGATTAGATTATATCTATTTGACATCAATGACAATACAATCCATTAACTAATTTAATGTCTTGCATTATATTTCTATATTTTTGTGATTAACTTAACATCTTCAAACATTAAATCAATTACATGTCACAATAGGAGATGTAAAATGGGATACCACTAGACTAGTCACCGGCATATAGATTGGTCAATACATAACATCACTGGGAGACAACTTTGAAATAGTTATGGATTAGTACTTGACTGGATTCAAGGACCAGATGTAGAAAAGAGTAAGGATCCCAGAGAAACTAATTAAAAAATATAAGAATGATATATGTTTCATGGTTTACATAGACCAAACATACATCAAACCTGTTCTACCAAGGATAGCATGGTTACAACCATTAGACTATGAGGTAAACATTGATCAAGCATCCAATGCAATTGATGCATTGATAAATGAACCCATAGACAAAACACAACCAAAGTTTGGCACTTATGAAGAGGCCAAAGAAAGAATAAAAATTGGCTTGGTTGTAAATAAAATTAACAAGAAGAAAGATAAAATGGTAAAGAATTTGAAGAAAAGGTTGTCAGTTATAGGGGAGGAAATTGAACAAAAGGAAGAAACTAAGCGACAGTCACCCATTGGTAAGGCTGAGTAGGAAAGTGACTCTGAGTCTACAGAGTCAAATACTTCATTACCAATACTGGATATGAAGCCTAGAACCACAACTACCTCAAGGACTAGAAGTTAGAAAGCTAAGGACACAAGTCCTTCACCCTTGAAGAAAGGTCAAGTAAGGACCTACAAGAGGAAAATGGAAACACAGAAAAGAGGGCCAACAAAGAGAAGAAAGTTCATTAGAACCAGGGAAGATATTGAGGACACAAAATAGGATGAAGGTCTTAACGAGGAGAAGAGTAAGGTCCCTAAAATGATTGATTAGATATGTGCACTGATGGTTAAATCAGGATTAATTAATGAGTCAAAATTCAGAAGATGGTTAACTCTAGATCCCTTGGACCAGAACAAGATTGAAGAGGGAATCACCAAAATGATGAGTGCATTTAAATATGTACCAGTACAATTCTATGAAAAAATACACAATGCACTATATGATAGGATATCTACCAGATGGACCTATGCATTGAATAATGAGAAAGAGGTAAGGGAAAGAGTCCTTGTTTCTCTTATGCCTCCTGAATCCAAAATGGAAGAAATCAAGGAGATGATGGAGAAATATGCATAGGAGTTCTCACCCAATATGAGAGCTTACAAGTTACTTGATGGAAAGATAATAGAGATAGAGAAGGATAGCAACAAAATTTGGAGTAAGATGCTCAACAGACCTACCAAGGAAACAAGTCTTGAGTCACAGAGAGCTCTAACTGAGAAGCAGGAAATCAAGAATGATCAAGCTACTGAGAGCATAGAACCAATCATCATCACAGATGTTGAATTGGACAAAGAGGAACTGGACACTACATGCAAAAATGATATGGATGTTGCAGATAAGACATGGCCAAACACCACTATGGATAACATTATGGAAAACATAGTCATTGAGATAACTGATGATCAAGCAGAACAAATATAGAAAGATGAAGATGCCACTGTTATCAAGGACAAGACCAATGATCAGGACACTACATTTGACACTTCACAGGTGAAAATATCAAGAAATATGCCAATATTGATGCAATCCATCAATATACTTTAAGAAAAATACAAATCACCTGACAAAGATTCAAGCATTCCCGAGGATGCAGGGGAAGAAGGAAAGAAAGACAACACTGATGAACAGAATGTCATCGGAGACACTCAAATTGTAACCAAAAATGACAAGGTTACAAAAGGAGATTCCAAGAAAATAGATGGAAACATAACTGAGAAGGATGCATAGATAAAGGAAGATGAAGTACATAAGGATACCGATGAAGGAGAAAAAACAAAAGATGACATTCCTTAGGTAACCGAACAAGTTGCTACAGATAATGTAAAGGTTGATGTGGAGATGTCCACTCACAACCAATAGGATGACACCAAGGAAAAGTAGAAAAGAGATGCAACACCCTAAATCACTTCATCTAGCACAACAGAAAAAGCCAAGAAGATGGCTATAGTTCTACATTCAAGTGAAACTCAGAAGAAGAAGAGGAAATCCAAAAAGAGTAAGTTGGAAGTCTCTCTAGATGAGACAATTGAGATACCCAAATATGACCCAACTACACTTGACTATGAAGCACTTAAAGAGTACAGAGAAATATGCCAAAGGAAGGCACTACAAGAGAAACTAAGAAAGTAGCACTAAGACTCCATGGTACTAGAAACAACTAGGGACATCTTGCATCAGATTGTACCCGATGTTGATGTTGATCAAAATAAACCTATCCTTGATCAACTAGCCACTTTCACTGAGGCCATTACAATGCAAAACAATGATGCAAAAAATGAAATTGAGGAGAGAGAAGAACATAAATATTAGCACAAACTTGTTGAAAAGATCAGCCAAGAAGTGGTAGAAAACAAGGTAAAACTTTCAGAATTAGTACGTGCATTAGATCCAATAATTACTGAAGCTATTTCCTTGATACAACAATTGAGCACACTTGATAAATTCACTAAGGATCATAGTGATAAGATAGAAAAGTTAGATTTTGATCTAGCTACTAGTGCTAAAGGCTTAACCACTGAGGACAATGCAATAAAGTTACATTATGAGAAAATTATTGAGATAAAAAGGCTAAGACAAGAACTGTGGGAAGCATAAACACAATTTAGGAAGAGGTCACCGAGATCCAAGATCAACTTCTACCAAATCTAACACTGCTTCAACAACATATCAGCTCAACAAGACAACTGATAGCTACCCCCGAGATGTCTGTAGCAAATAGCATCTACGATATGCATGCAAGGATCACACTCAAGCACATGGATCTAGAAAACCTGAAGGACCAATGGAAGAAGATGATGTAGGAAATGAAGTCCTCACACTCTCACATTTTTTATAAGCTATAAGGTATACACCTTTTCCCTTAATATCAAAAAAGGGGGAAAATAATGATATGTACAGATAAGAAACTATACAATACAAAAAAAGAAACAAAAAAATAGGAGTATAATTATATGATATTATAGATACATCACAAGGTGAAAAAGATCAAAGTATCATGTACAAAAACTTATACTATACTGGCATATACATAGGGGGAGTCATTAAATGACTAATGAATATATATGATGTACATACTAAAAATTTTGTTAAGTATTTTGCACATATCAATTTTTGATACTAATGTCAGAGGGGGAGATTGATGACATTATTTTTTCATTAGTATGCAAAGAAGATCTTCGATAAACATACACTAAAAGATAGGACAAGAGAAAATTGAAAATACAGATATCAAAGATCACCAAAAATTGTTAAGTGCAAAGAAAATCGATGACATAGTTTTGTGTGTAAACTAAAAATGCAAAGTGGAAAGGATAAAGAGGAACCTGACAGTGGAACCCGATGAGCAGGTTAAAGTACAAACCAAGAGAACAGTCAAATAGGAACTAAGAGATAGTTCAAGCAAGGAACACCGAGAGACAGTCTAACTGACTTCAGAGCATAACCGACTGATAGAAACTGAAAGTCACTTGAAGCCCACAAAAATTGGATCTGACTTCCATGTCAGATAAAACAGTCTTATTCTATTTATAGAATCTTAATTTTTTTTTAAAACCATTTCTTTAGGGACAAGAAACATTAATTTAATTTTTTTAATCAGCCTAACTGATTTAAAACACATAGACTAAAAGATCAAGGTAAACTTGTATACCTGTGATCATAGAGTTAATATTGTTTTACGTGAAACTTGATTAGGTCAATCTATCTTATAAATAGATGTTGTAATCATTCATTATGGATGTTAGGAGAGATGAGAGGATGAATTAATCCTACGAGAAAATCTATGTATCAATCTAAAAGTTTCAAGAACCAGAAAAGAAAAATGTGAATTTGGTTATCAAGAACCAAGAATAGAGGCTACCGAGCAACATAGGTATTATTCAATCACATTAGGTGATACACTTATACTTGTAATATTAAATGGATCTATAATCAGAAATAGGAGATTGCATACACCAGGTCAAAGTGTAATTTTTGTACATTCAAACAAGTGAAGCAAAGTGTAAAAATCCTTTCAAGGGAGGTTGATTTAACCATCCAATTGTAATTCTCTTTACCGAGTGCACACTAAATAGTGTTGCTAAAGCTCTTAACGGACTAGAATTTAATAGGTCTCCACAAATACTCCTAATAGGGTAGATCATCAGAAGTGATCAAATTGTAAGCCTTAACCAGCCCCTTCCAATCTGCAGATAGTGAAGAATTTGTGGGTGCCATCCCCACCGTAGTTTTTACTTCCTAACATGACTTTTCTGCATTATCATATCTTGTGTTATGGGTCAGTTACTTTCATGAATGTTTCTATGAATGTTCACATGTATGATTAAGTTTATGAATTGATAAATCTTACATGAAGATAGTATAGAACAGATGGTTGGATAAACAATTGATTACTTAAAGGATAAATTTTAAAAGATACAAAAATTTTAGAGGTATTGATTCACCCCTCCCCTCTCAATACACACTTCCCATTAATTCCAACATAACGGGTCGTTGATGTTGGCAGAATGGTTTAGAATCAGGCTTCAATGGGATATTGTGCATAATGACTAAGGTTTTGTATGTTTTTAGTTCTTCATAACTCCAAGCTATGAAATATTGATATTATGTAAGGAGGTAGACCATCTCATCCTTCTCCTCTTTGGTACATACTCTCCCAATGTGAAATTCTCTTGGCTCATCTTCGATGCCAATATTATATTCTTTGTACTCTTTACCATCAGTTGGTATGTCCAGACATCTTTTCATAGCGTACACATCACCGTAAAAAATCCTCTCTAGTTCCACCATTCCTTTGGGTATGGAATTGGTCCTTAGGTTTATGATGCCTTGATCATCGGGGTCTTCCACTCTAACTTCTTCTTCTATGTTTTTCTTCTCTTCATCTATGATTTGTTTTTTGAATACACCTACACACATGATGAACTTGAGGATGTGTTGGTCATCTTGAAATACTTATAAATTGGTGATGTTATCCGGGATGGCCAGGGCTGCAATAAGCTCAACTAAGAACTTCTTTAGTTTGGACTTCTCCATCGGATATAATGAACTGGTGGATATAGCTAGGGCATGAGTGATGACTTTCTTCCTTCATAGGATGGTCTTGATGTTGAATGCTTTGAAGTCATTGATCAAGTCCCATGCCCTATTTCGGTAGGTTGAAAGCCTCTTATCATTGCAATAATATTGGTTGTGGAATTTTTTGACGACCAATTGTGAATCTCCTTCTACCGTCAAATATTTTAGTCCTTTCTCCTAGGCTAGGAGGAGTCCATGGACTAATGCTTTGTATTATGCAACATTGTTAGTGCACAGGAATTATAATCTATATGCAGCATAGAAATACTTACCTCTTGGATTTATGAGTTTGATCCCCGCTCCTACTCCTTGTTTTCACTTAGAGCCATCACAACGTAATTTCCATATTTGGTACTGCTTCACAGGTTTTGAATCGTTAAAGACCCTCTTCAAAAATCTCTTTGTTTGGGGCTTCTACTTCTTTTCTCCTTTATTACCTGAGGAAGTTAACTCTATTTTTCCCATCTCTTGAACTTGTGTGAGGTTGGGGAATTTAGTACTTTCACCATTTTTATCTTCCTATAGTTCTCTATATGAAAAACATGCTCCATCATCTGAAGTGCTCTAGTCACTGAATAAGTTCAATGTAGGGCTTTTGGGATCTAAATCTGACCCACTTTCTTGACTTTTGGTCGGGGTGTCTGGGTCCACTAGGTCATTTGTCCTATTTATGGTACTACCTTTTCTTGCCACTTTGAGGGTTTCCTTTTCTGTCTCAGGCTCCCTTAGGGTTTCCAATGGTAGGGAAATTTGGGTTAGTACTAGGGACAACACCTTTTGGTAATCAGAGCACATGAATTATGAGTGACTATCTTGATGTAACCGGCAGTACCCTAGAATCAGAAGGATGTTAGGGTCTGTGTCTTTCCCTAGGTGATGCATGCTTGTCTTTATACTACTGATAAAGTTTTGGAAGATGCCTTCATGTATTTTGGGTTCCACTAGGCCCTGCACCGGACCATGGCCTTATTATTTAACTTCTTTGATTTGGAGCATAAAAATCTCATCCATCTGATAGGTGCCTAGGTCGGTCTATTCATTAGAAGCATTATGTTCAGTGATCATCCTTCTTAACTTATGCTCGACATCAATCTTGATTTGGTTGTTCATTCCTTTCCATGATAACCATAGATGTGTGAAATCTATGGACAACTATCCTCTCAAGCATTTGGTCCATTCTCTACTTAGTAGCATTCCATATGTTTCAGGGATATCCACTATGTACACATCAATGTACTCTTGTATCCTTGGGTCAAAAACTAGTTGGATATGTATGTCTTTGAGAACACCAATTATCTTGACTTCTATCTTTTCAAGTTGGATCACCACTCTATTTTTCGTTTGTGGAATCCTTCCAATTTTTTGATAGATGGATAAAAGCATGACATTACAAGATGCTCCAGAATCAATCAGGAAATTATGTAGGTTCCTCCTGAATATCTGCAGACTAAGCAGGAATGGTGGTACATCTATCTTGTCTTTGAACATCGTTGGGAAAGCTTCAAAAGTATTGATGTTAGAGGTGGTCTTTGCATTGCTATTTGTTTTTCCTTGCTTTGAATGTTCCATGGATTTTAGGAGGGCTTCTCTCTGAGAAGGGAAACCTTGAAGCATCTTGAACATGGATATGTTTGCCTTTGTTTTCTTTAATTCTTCAACTACAATTTATTTATCATTTGACCATGCCATGTTTCTATAACTAGCAAACATGTTTGGTGGGGATGATGCGGAGCATTCGGACCTCTCGGTGGCGCAAGATTATTTCTTACTTAGGGATTTGGTGGAGTTGGTTCTTTACTCGAAGGTATGCCATCGATTAGAGGTTCCTTTTGGCTCTACAGATTGTAGGAGTTTCGATGATCATTTTGGAAGGCATGAACCTTGAATTATTCAGGCTTGTTCTCTTTCTGGAATGGGCACATGAACTCTTCTTCTCCCGAACAAGGGCCTGAATTTTCTCCATTTCTAGATTCATAGGAATCCAACATCATGGTGTTGAACTAAATAGGTGGTTCCTCTGGATTCTAGGGATACTGATTATAGGAGTTTCCTCCATATCCATCATTGCCTTGGTGTAGATTCAGAGCCCCAAAAAAATTGGCCTCTATAGCTTCATAGATATTAGCATTATCCATTGGTATACTACCATTGTTGGGTCAGGTGTTCCATGGTCTATTTGGTCTTTGCTTCCCAAATGTCTTATCTTGTGTATTTTTGTTATTGTTGTAATTGTTAAAACTCTAATTCTAATTCTAGGGATAAGTATTTAGACCAGTCGGTGCTCGTTAGTACCCACTTTGGTTTTGGGAAGGTTTCAACTTTCTTTGGGTGAGCTTATTTGTGAGTTGGGACAAGGTTTTCTTTACATCATCCAACTCAAAGGCCAGGTTAGTATCACTTTTAGCTTGGGTCACAACCCTCTGCTCCATAAATTTTGTTTTATGAGCCTCATAACTAGGATAAGTGATGGACGGTGGTAGGGTTGCAAATGGTTGTGCCAAAATTAGATTTAGTGAAAGCAGGTGAGTGGCCAAGGCTTGAATATTTATTGAAAATGGATGTAGGGAAGTGGTGTTGTTAATGATGGGCATGGTTGTAAAGTTCCCTTATTGTGGTTCCATTTGTTTTATGAATGTTATGGCCTCATTATACACCTTTTTCCATTGTGTCTCTATCCGCAGGTGGGAGTCTTCTTAGAAAAATAGAGGTGAAGGGGTCCAAAGCTTTGAGGTAAACTTGTATGATAGATTCCTCTAGTATGATAGATTCCTCTAGTATGATGATTGAAAATGGAAATGGGATCCCTAGGATCTTTTCTTTTTATTATGAACTAATGATGCGTCATATTAGGGTCCATATACAACTTGAATTGATTGATAAATTTCGTTTCAAATTCAATCAATGCAAAGATAGATCTAATAGGATTGGATAATAATGAGAGGGGGGTGAATCAGTATTATAGCACTTAATTAAATTCTTCAACTATTTATATATTAACCATAAACTTGCAGTAAACAAAAGAACATAAGAAAATGACACAGTACTCATAACACCATATTTTGTTTTTGAGGAAACCCTGGCCAAGCAAAAACCCCGGTGGGGATGGTACCCACAAGCATGTACTAAAGTATAATGTCCCTGTAAGCAGCCCTAGCCCTATTAGGAGCTGAATATTACATAGCACATTTCCTTGTAAAAGGAATTACAACCCTGTTAAAGGTTCACAACACCCTGTTAGGGGCCAACTGAGCTTACAACTCTTACAATATAATTCAGGTTACAAAGTGTTCTCAGTCATGAACAAAAAAAAGCAACACTGGTGCTTAGATAGTTCCTTTATTGTTCTTCAATGATCTCTGTCTCTGCTATTCTATTTTCTCAACAACTCATCCAATTGTCTAGCTAACCACTATTCCCAACATGTATCTTTATCAAAAATATCTTACATATATATCTCACAACTTTACAAAGTCGGCTCTCAATATGAATATTACAAATATTACAAATTTAGACTTCAATACAAAATACATTTAATATTGTAAATACCAAATGCATAGTCAGAGCTCTTGCAAGGTCAATTTGGAGGTTATCAACAACCAAAATACAACATTGATTGTCTGGAGTCCAATTCATACTCCCTCAATCTTCGCTACTATCAAACTGCTCTGTTTCATTATTTTGCTATAGCCTGTATGTCTTTAATTCTTTCTAACTCACCGTAGACTCAACAAAAACCAAATCTATCTTAGGTGGAGGTCATACATACCCCATACTATCTTCCTCTAAAATTTCTTTCCCTAAATCATCGATCTCGATCTTTGACAACCAAAACACTTCTGTATCTCTGCTTCTACAGTTCATCAATTTTTGAATCATCAAAACTTATCTTTGTTGGAATTGATCTGAAACCCTGATGTGTTTCCATAAATGAAAACCAAAAAGTAAATCACATTTACACAAAATTGATTACTTTCCAACAATCTCTCCCTTTGGCATTGATGGCAACACTTAACAAAAAAATGAATAAGTGTTCGAACAAATCTGTCTCCTCTATAATCTTCCTTTCTTTTTCTTTTATTTTCTCTTTTCTTTTATTCTCCTATATAATTTATTATTATTATTATTATTATTATATATATATATATATATATATATATATCATCTTCTCCCCCTTTGACAACAATGACAAAGGTGCATATAAAACAGTAGGTTTTAGTGCTTGCTCACTAGTTTCAGAATATCCTGAAGGGAATCTTCCAAGATCTTCACTTATGCAGTCCATGTTTTGAACAAAATTTGGCTAATGTGAATTAAGCCATTCAGTGCAAATGTTGTGGTCTCAGCTTCTTTCAATTCTATGGGTATAGATTTATCCAGTGAATCTATTACTTTCTCCAAGTCTAAGAGATGAACCTCAAGTATTGATAACTTAGGAGTGATAAAGATCTTCAACAAATTAAATATTGTCAATACTCTCCCTTTCTCATTATCTAATACACCAAGTTTATTCAAAATCCTTGTGACTTCTTTCTCTAACTCTATTGTGGATTGTGAAGATGTTTCACAACTATCCATCATACTATTTAGAGTTGCCCTCTCTTTGGCAATAATGTCTTCTACATTCTAAACATACCTTTAATGGATTCATGCAATAACTAAACAATTTTCTCTCATGTCCAATGTAGCTCCTTGTAGTTGTCAAGCAATTTTTCACAATGCCTAAGTCCCATGTGATAGATTTTCAAAATTTTGTTAACTTCTTTTCTAAGTATGTCTTTTATGCCTTCTCCTCCGCAATCTTCAATAAGTTCTCATAGTGCGCATCAAATTCATCAAGTGTAATTCTTAGATTTTCAATGTCATCTTTGTTCTGGAAAACAATAGGTACAAGAAGCAATTTTTTTACAGTATTAATTGCTCTTGTAATTACTTTTGCCTTCTTTTCTCCTTTCTGTTCTTATCTTTCCTTGGCTTTGTTCAAAGCAGTAAATGTCAATTTTACTAATTCAACTTCATCCATGCTGTCAACATTTACATCACTTCTTGCCAACAATGAAATGGATGATGTGTTTACCTCTTTCTTTTCATCCTCTTTCTAATCTGTCTTCTCTTCTTCTTCCTTCTTCTACTCTTCTTCCTTCCTCTGTTTCTCTTTCTTTTTTTGTTCTCCTTCCTCTTTGTGTTCAGCCTCATCTGCCATAGAAGTATCCATATTCCCTGAAAAAGGGTCCTTTTCATCTTGAGAGCTGTCAAGAGTTACTGCTACACCAAAAACATAGAAATCTAGTGATGGATCTATGTCACTCTTCTTAGTAGTTGTCTCTATCACTTTTGATCTTTCACCCATTCCCAATTGTGTGGGTGAGGTGGTCTTAGGAGGTGAGGTCTTGTTAGAAGTAGTATTCATCAGTATCTTCTCTAGTTCCTTCTAAGTTTCCTCAGTGACTTCATCCTACTTCGTTGCCATGATTTTCAATAATCTCACCTTGGTCCTTAGTAGAGGTTTTAATTCCTTGTATATTATGTCCCTTTCTTGTACTGATATCATAGGCAACATGTTATCAATTTCTTGGTTCCTGATTGTATCATCTTCAATCTATGCTTCATGTTTTCTTATCTCCAATCTCTCATATAAGTCTATAGGTTGCTTCTTCAATTTATAAAAGTGTCTTCTTAAAAGTAAGTAAGTGTTCAATCACAATGTCCTCAATCTTAATTTTGTCTGCTTCTTCATACCTATTGTAGTATTTATCAATTGTGACCAATTTGCCTTATTATAATGCTCTCTTCTCTAGCATCTTCATGTCAGGTTTCCAAATGTGTTTTTCCACTTTCTTATCTTCTCCTATTGTGCTCTTCTCTTTACGTGATGTTTGCATGCTTGATGTTGTTACTCTAGAAGTAATGTTTTCAATTTGTGTTGTTTGTTATTGAGGAGGAGGTGGACTGTCTACCATAACTACCTCAAGAGTGGGAGGGTCTGTGGTACTTCCACTTGCTGGTCCAAGTGATCTTTCTGTCATCTTCTTTTTGACTTCTTTTAGTTCCTCTTCTGTCAAGCTATCTTTTACTCTGCATTCATGTACAATATTCTCAATCTTTCTCTTCCTAATACCTCTAGTCTGTTCTTCTCTCACCTTTGCTGAGTTTTCCTCATATGTTCCCCATCTTTCCTTTGTTGTATCAACTTTTGATGCAAGGACATGTTCTACTTGCATGGTAAGTACCTCAGAACTTACGTAATAACCCATGGGATAACACCATTTATTTATGGGTATGACTGCTCCAAAGCATACACAATTAGTTTCAACCATGAAATAGATTGTATCTTTGTATTTTTCAACAATGTCTTCATGTATCCTGTATCTAGTTTTCATCTATCTCTGTAGTATCTTGATCATACCAAATAGCTCACCATCAACCCAAGTAGCATTCTATCTCTTGTAGCTTTGTGAAATTAGAATACCAGTAGGTATCCTAGATTTCCAACCACTAGGACGTAAGCCAGAAAATCTGTGCTCAATATGAATGAACATATGCATCAACAATAAACCAAATTTGAAGGTTTTCATTCTATCCTTCTTCACAAGCTTCACATTCTCAAGAAATTTTTGTGCCAGAAATTCACATAGGTTATACTTTATATTCTCCTTCACCATTCTCCATGCCATCATGATTACCCCAGTAGATATTGAGTTAGGTCTGCTATTGTAGTATAATTTGTACCCAACTATCATTGCAATCAATCTTACATCTTGTTGAAAGATGTCATTTATTGTCATTGCCCATTTGTCCCATTTGGAATGAGTTAGGGTTTCAAATTATTTCTTTACATGTTTCTCCACAATAGGGATGACTCCAGTGTTGTCCAATCTAGTGATTTCATGTATTAGGTCACTACAAATATTCACAGGTTGATCACCAGTCCAGATAAACTGATCATGAACCCTAATTAATAGTATTTTGAACCATTTATCTTCATCGAATTTGCATAAATCCAAAATTTTCAATATGCTTAGCTGATCAATGTGTTTGTATTCTTCTCTCCTAATTCCATTATCAGTCATATACTCCATCTCAGTTGATATAGCATCAATTCCCAGTATATCATACTTATTATGTATGTAAGCCCTAATATCTTCTATGTGTAACACGCTATACGGGGTTTGGGAAAATTCTCCCTCTAGATCCTCTTCACATGATTTGAATGGATGTTTCTTAAACTTATACCTAGGTCAATCTATAACATCAAAAATAATAGGTGCATCCATGGCTAGATGATGTAAATACCTTTCTTCCGTTGAATTCTGAGTTTATCCTTCAATTGATCATGCACGGCCAATGTAGAATAGTCTGAAATTCTCTTCTCTCTAATCTCCTTAGCTCACTCTTCATCAAATGGTTAAAACATAGGTCATCAAGTGGTTCTTTATACAAGTTTAAGTCATGAATTTCACTTTTACTTAAAACTGTCTAGTCGGCTTGTTAGATCTTGCGAAAAAAATATATGTGTCAGTTGATATTGCGCTCTTAGATGTATATTTCATGATGTCAGACAAGCTTATATCCAAGCTTGATCGAGCTCAATCCACAAATTTTAGGGCATGATATATTATGATGTCTGCATCCAATGCTCCCCCTAAATCCATGATTAGCCAATTAGGTTGATTCTATTTTTCTACAAACAGGTGAAGATCTAGTAGCCTCTACTAACTCTCCCTGAACTGATGTCTCACTTGTTTCTTTGATCTTCCATATCTTACCACTGTTTCTATTTTATGCCTTCTTAAAACAACTTTCAAAATCACTCTTGAAATATGTAGCACTCTTACCAATATCATTTCCATTCTTCTATGAATTCATAGGAGGTGGTACTCTTCTATTTTCTGATCCATTATACTTGCAAAATTTTTCTATATGTCCTGGATTATTGCATTTGTAACATATAGGAGGTCTTCTTTCCTGACTGATTTGTAGCTTACAGTACTTTTCAATGTGTCCAATGTTATTACATTTGTAGCATGTAGGTTTCACTGTAGATTCTCTTCCATTGTCTTGTCTATATCCTGATTGATTAGGTTTTCTGCATTCTTCTTTCTTGTGCCCATATCCATTACAGTTAAAACAATAACTAGAAAAAGTTCTAAAAGTGGCATTACCTCTGCAGTCTCTCTTCATGTGTCCAAATCTTTTGTAGCCAAAGCATATACCTTTGAAGGGTCTTATCTGCTCTTTAGGTTCTTCAACAGAAGGTTTCTCAGCATCAATCTTCTCATTTGATTTCTCTTCCTGATTCTTTGAACATTCAGCTTCATTGAAGTGAATACCAATCATATCACCTTTAGGTTTCTATTTGTCTCTCTGTTCATCAATCAAATCACTACTGGTGTGAAGTTTCTCAATGTGTTTCTTTGCTTCAACAAGTTTGCCTTTTATAATCTGATTGTATTTTTCCATTTCCAGATACTTGTTCTTGTAGTTTTCAGCCTCATTCTTCATTTGATCTAATGCACTATTTAAAGCTTCTTCAACTTTCTTCTTAGCATGATTCTATACCTATATTTCTTTAGCCATAGTCTCATTTTCAATTTTTAGAGTTTCATTCTCTTCTTTTAGTTGCTTCACCTGATTTGAATTGTCTTCATTTGAATCCTCTTTTATCTAAACCACAAGATCTTGTCTTTGATTTCTGGAAAGTTCAAGTTGATCTTTGAGTTTCTTTATAAATTTCTCAACTCTTTGTATGTTCAATCTCAACTCTCCATTCTATGATTTTTCTTTGTCAAGGTCTTCAAGTGCAGCATCAAACTTTTCTTGCAAACTTTCCAAATCCATTCCGATCTCCCTCAAGCTGTTAGACTTTCTCTCCAAGGGCCAAAATCTCTGATACGAATTGTTAGGATTGGTTAATACTGAGAGGGGGGTGAATCAATATTATAGCACTTAAGTAACTTCTTCAACCATTTATATATTAACCATAAAATTTTAGTAAAGAAAAGAATATAAGCAAATGACACAGTACTCATAACACCATATTTTGTTTTCGAGGAAACCCTAGCCAAGGGAAAACTCCAGTGGGGATGGTACCCACAAGCATGTACTAAAGTATAATGTCCCTATAAGGAGACCTAGCCCTATTAGGAGCTGAATATTACATAGCACATTTCCTTGTTAAAGGAATTAAAACCTTATTAAAGGTTCACAACACCCTGTTAGGGGCCAACTGATCTTACAACTCTTACAATATAATTCACGTTACAAAGTGTTCTCAGTCATGAAAAAAAACAACCAACACTGGTGCTTAGATAGTTCTTTTATTGTTCTTCAATGATCTATATCTCTTCTCTTCTATTCACTCAACAACTCATCCAACTGTCCAACTAACCACTATTCCTAACATGTATCTTTATCAAAAAGATCTTACATATATATCTCACAACTTTACAAAGTCGGCTCTCAATATGAATATTACAAATATTACAAAGTCGGCCTTCAATAAAAAATACATTTAATATAGTAAATACAAAATGCATAGTAGGCACTCTTGCATAGTCAATGTGGAGGTTATCAATAGCCAAGATATAACTTCGATTGTCTGGAGTCCAGGTCATACTCCCTCAATATTTGCTACTATCAAACTGCTCTATTTCACTGTTTTGTTTCTGTCTATTTGTCTTCAATTCTTTCTAATTCACCATAGACTCAACCAAAACCAAATCAATCTTAGGTGGAGGTCATACATACCCCATACTATCTTCCTCTAAGCTCTCTTTCCCTAAATCATTGATCTCGATCTTCGACATCCAAAACACTTCTGTGTCTCTACTTCTACACTTAGTCAATTTTTGAATCATCGAAACTTATCTTTGCTGGAATCGATCTGAAACCCAGATGTGTTTCCATAAATGAGAACCAAAAATTAAATCAGATTTACACAAAATTGATTATTTTCCAACAAGATCCCCATGGTAGGTTTAGGTATCAGTTGTATGCAAGTTCTCCTAAAGTGTATGGGAAAAGACAAAAGACAACGTGTTGGTGGGAAATCTCTTTGTGATTACCAATTTATTTGAAAGAACGGATGTGCTCTTCTACAGTCCTTGACTCACCATATATGAAACATGTGCAAACATTCTCTGGATTTTTGGGAAATTAATGGAGCTTCCCAACAAAAATTAATGGTGAGGTTTATGCGTTGGTGAAGGAAGCCATTGGACAAGGTTGCTGCGAATTCTGATTTTGCAATTTCAGATTTTGATTTTGATTTATGGTTGTGGGAACAGTCGAGGAAGCAATGTGTGATTGATGTCCAAGAGGGTTCTATGACTCGGTAGGATGGTGAGAGTAGTTCTCTCTTGTCTTCCTTTTATCATTGCAAGGTCTATGGTGGTGAGTGAGTTTAATGAACTCGCCTATTTTCAGAGATGATCTAAGCACTCGCTCAAACTATTTTAGAGAAAAAGATCCAATGTTATCTAGATTTTTAGTCTTTAGGCCCTCCTTGTAGTTCCATTTCTGCTGAGTGTTGTTTTAACACAAGTCAATTTCCAAGATCTCGAGATTTGATTTCCTCTCTTGAAAGAGTAATGAAGTTATTTTCAAGGTTCTCTGGGGTCGTGGTACCACCTGCTTGGTTACTCAGTTGAAGATAAATGTGAATGTTCATAAGGAGGCCTTTGCTGGTATGTTCAAGACATCAAACTGCAAAACAAATTTAGTACTTTTTAGTTTTTCTAATTTATCAAAGATTCTTGCTTTTAACTAAAGATGTAATTTTGTGTTTTTTAAAGATGACTAATTTTAGATTTACAAAATAATTTAAATGTGTAAGGTAAGAAGAAATGAAACAACTTGTTGAAACTAAAATCTTAACAGACATAAACCATTGTCAATCTTCCCTTGCAAATTGAATGATGGAGAGTTTTGGAACAAACCCACGAAGTATAAATCAGACAATGTCACAATTCTATACTCAATGGGTGCAATCATTTGGAGAGAAAATGTATTCACATTTTGAAAAAATTTCAAAACCTATCAAATCGTGAAGCCACCAAGATGCATGCACACACGAGAAAGATTTATCGTTAAGTTCAATAGATTATCTTTTCCATGCATTTGTCACAACAAGGTAGATAGATAACAACAAACTCCAACAAATAGAAATGCAAATTTGAAACACAATAAAACAATTGGCTCTTTGAAAATAATGAGAAAGTATGCACACATTCATCAATTTTTCATAGATAGTAGAAAATAATCACACCATGACTGAATCATAATTTTTAGATCATTATTGCATTAGGAATCTAACCCTATTACATTGTTTTTAATTACAATTTATAGAGTTTCTATCTACAAACTTTGAATGCAAAAATTAGGGCATCACACACTCTAAATTAATGAAAAATGAACTAAAACTAAACCTTTTCTTAAAGAAATCTATTTCTAATTGATACTAAAAAACTTGCATGGATTTTTAATCCATTTACAATCAGTTTTTCCATGCAAGAGGGATCAAACTCGCCAAGAAGAGAGAGAGAGAGAGAGAGAGAGAGAGAGAGAGAGAGAGAGAGAGAGAGAGAGAGAGAGAGAGAGAGAGAGAGAGTTTTGCATGCAACTGGAGTCTTCTTCTTGATCTTGGATTTCTCCCTTAGAATATTCATCTACGGTTCTCTTGAGGTGGGAACTGATAAAGGACCCTTATTCCTTCCAAAATGAACTCAAGCTAGGCATCCCTCTGATCTTTAGTTCAACTTCCATGCAAAAAAGTGATCTCGCTAGAAAGACCCAAAAATTCAGACCCCGACCTCTGCACCAAAATTTTCCAAGTGCCAAAAATTGTTATGTGTCAAAATCAAAACTGGAGGCCCCAAAGTTTCAGCACTTTCAGAGGTTGAAAGGCCGAAAGGCTGAAATTTGGTAAGGCCAAAAGGACAAAATTCTAAATAGGCTGAAAGGCCGAAAGGTCAAAAATATGAGCAGGTTGAATGGCCAAAACTTTAGACATAGCCTTTGGAGAAAATGGCCGTATGAAAATTGTGCTTAGCCCTCTGAAAAATGGCTAAGTATGAAGGACTATGTTTCTCAGAATGGCTAAACAGATCTGAGGAATTAGTTTGGAAATACCTATAGATGGGAAACTCGGAGCATTTGTGTGATCTCTTGAACTTCCTCATAATTTATTTCCTTCCTCTTGACCTTATTAATCCTTTGTTCTTGCTTCTCTATGAAAATGTTTAATTTAGAAGCAAAGAACTCAATCTCTTCTTCATGTTTAGACATCCTTTGGATGTATTCTTTGAATATAACAAGTGGTGCAATGCCTCTTTGGTGCTAACACCTACGAGGATATCTTTGAACTATTGTATTACTTCTTGTTTTGGATGCAGGGTTTGTTTTTGTTTATCCCTGTACAATTCTAAACCAATCCCTGTGAAGAAACCTTCTATTTCTTCTACCCAATCCATGAATTCCTTTTGTTTCTCCATTATGTGGGCTAGGCATTTTTCATAGACCTTAACTCTTTTGGATATGCTCTTAATCCAGGTCTCGAAGTTGTCTAGCTCTTCTCCCTCATAAATCTTGACTAGGCTCTGGAAGCATTGCTTGTTGATAACCTTGAGGTCTTGGAGAATATTCATCCATTTGTTTCCTTTAGAAGCCTATCCCTCCTCATTCTCCATTAGATCAATCAACTTTTTGGACTCAATTAGGATGAATTTGTAAGGCCTGAATACGAGCCTGATAACCTCTTCTCTATATTGCTCAAAATAATTCTTCCAATCTGCACTTTCTTGGATGAAAGAAGGGGTCACACCTGTCAGTAAGTCTGGAGTGGCTCTCTTTTCTAACATGGCCTGTAATGTGGCCTTTGGGAAACTAGGGTCAATGGGACCCACCATTTTATGAATGAACTTCTTCAGGGCCTCATTTTTCTATGTTAAGGACTTGGTTGTTTCCTTGTCCTTGTTAATGAATCCTAGAGCATGTTTAAGCCCTAGGGCTGCCAATGTATTTCTCCCTTCCCTCGTAGGCTCTCCTAGATCTACCTCCTCAAATGTATAATCTTTAGGGGTTATCTGTGCTTGAGGGGTGCTAGTAGAGGGAACTACCACTTGTGCTTTCCAGCGACCCCTAGTGTCTAGGGTGACGTAGGATATGGTCCTTGCTAGTATATTGGCCTCTGTCTGACGGAAGGATTTCCCCAAGAATGCCATACTCATGTCTTCTCCTTCCTCTTCATCAATGTATGTTATTTTTTGAGGATGAGTCTCTTTAGTAAACCAAATATGTTTACTAAAGGAAGTGGCAGGCTCATATAGGGCAATGTGGATGATTGAAGCCAAGTTTTGTGGTCCCGGGGTCACCTCCTCTTCTGACTCTTTCTCCTACTCACCTTCTTTCCCACCTTATCTCTCATTCATTTCTTCCTCATGGCCTTATCATTCTCCCTTATCTTCTTCTCCCCTCTCTTCTTCCACTACCATATCTTGTCCATCCTTATCTCATCCTTCATCCCCTGAGGAACTGATCAACACTTCTACATTAAGGCTAGTCATGGCCACTAGTGTGGTTTTGAAGGGTGACATAGGATTTGTGCTTACTGACCCATGGGGAGTCAGGATGAAGAAAGGAAAAGGGATTGATGGTGGTGGATTAGGTGTTGTCATTCTGGTTGGTGGAGTAGGAGTAGGAAGAGTTATAATGGGAGGTGGGAGAGTAGAAGTTGAAGGAGGCAGAGATGGAATTGGAGTTGGGAGAGAAGGTGGTGGAGTAGGAATAGGAGGTGGGAGAGAGCATGGTGGAATGGAAATGTGAGGTGGTGGAATAGAAGTAGAACTCTCTCCTTCAGCTTTATCCCCTACTATGTTATGAGCCACTATGGCATCCTAAGTTTCAAGCCCTTGGCTAGTGTTAGAGCTCATCCTTGCGATTGGCACATTTAGTGCACCATTAGATAAATTGGTCAGAGGTGGAGTGAGGATCACTTCAAGTTAGATAAGCAGTGGTACTCCCATGTTAAAGCATGTTGATGAGTTAGGTGTATCCTATCCCTGGTCTGCAAAGCCTTCTAAGCCTTCAAAATCAGATATTTGGAAATCATCTAAACCTAAGGCATCCAGAGGATTGTCCTACTCTTTTGGGTCCTTTGTGTTTCCTTATAGTCTCCTTCTCTTTCCTCTTCTTAGAGGCTTCCTGAGACCTTATTCTTTTAATCAAAGGTGTGTCTTCCTCTTCTTCTGGCTCTTCTTGTATATTTTCTAGTTGTGGAAATGTAGAATCTCTCCTCCTGTTGTACATTTTCTTTCCTTCTATAGTGGTAGGGGGAGATTGATCAGAAGTGGAAGGGCCTTCCTCTTGTTTGGCCTATGATGAGCCAACTGGAGGATATATCTGTCCTATCATCCTAGTTTGGGATCTTTGTGCCTAGGATTTGAACCATACTCTATTGCACGCTCATGGCCATATATTGTCCCTCACTTCTATGGTGGGGCCTTCTTGTATTGTGGTATATTATATTTATCTCCCCATTTCTTATTTGCCTTCCTGGGTTGGTCCATCAATGTCTTTACAGTAATAGGATCCATTTTATAGGGCCTTTTAATCCATGCCTCTATTGTTCTGACCACATGCTGAGCTTAGAATTTGATATCATCATTTTTGTCTTTATCAATTTCTATGTTCAGGATGGGCCTATTGTATATTTTATCCATAGTATAAATTGGTTCCAGCACATTATCTAAATCTTTCTCCCAAACCTTTGGGGGAATTGGGGCCTTCAAGGTCTCCTATGCAAGGGTAAGGGACATCCTGCAATAGTCCCTAATTCTGACCTTATGATCATCCACATAGTTTATCCAGTGATCTTCAAGGTGTGGCTCATGGATATAGAATTTTCCAATGATGTGGTTGTATATACCTATTGGGTCAAATTGGAGCCTAATAGTTTTGTATAGTTGAAGTGGGAACTCATCCCACTCAAAGGCTAAGGACTTGCAAACTTTCATGTCCTAGAGAGTGTATGGGCCTAGGAGGATAGGGAAGTCCCAATAGTACTTCTTTTCATGCTTTATGTTCTCATAAGCATCTATGAGTTGCCTGGCCATTTCTAGAATAATTACCCAGTCAGATGGGTACCTAGGAAGATTCTTTTGTTTCAAGGTAGATACTGCCACCTAGATGTATGTAAATGTCTTGAATTATATGTAATAGGCCCCAATGGCCCTTATTTTTGTACCTACTTATTCTGACATTCTCTTTGTGAAATCACCTTCAATGGATTAGATGATTACGAAGATGAAAGCATCATTCACTATCTTGTAGTCTTGGCTATCTTCTAGCATATTTTCCCTTCTTAATAGTTGCAGATATACGATATGGGGCTATGCATTTTGGTCATTGATGTTCCCCCTTTTAGTGAGCCCTGGATAGTCTTCCTGTGTGGCTAACAAGTACACGATGTAGTTACTCATGTAGAATTTTGGATTATGTTTAACCACAGTGAGCTGCTCGTCTAGTCTGTCACTTATGATGGTAGCCCAATCAAACCTAGCCTTGTGGTTCCTGATCTTTTCTATTAGTAGGATCATCCATTATTTGAGTTGGATGGACTGAGGTAGTCCATACACTTAGCTTATAAGTGTTACTACTGCTTGGATGTCATTTTTTCAGTATCCTCTCCTGAGGTCTATCTTATCCATTTTATTCTTTGGGAGAGGCTTCTTGAGGTATTCCTTATTTTTTATATCATATGCCTCCTCACCTTTGTTCCTGAGCCACCTGATTCCCTTTTCTATGAACAAGTCATAGAATTTATCTACACCCTTTTGGAGGTGGAGGACCTCTTCTATATTGTCTGGTCTTATGTCTAGAACCACTTGTCCTTATGTGTTTTTTACTATCCTCTCATCTAGGCTATAGTGGTTTCCTAGGGTCATTATCAGCTTTGAAGACATGATGACCACTAGATGGGCTGCAACATTAACTATGCCCAAATAGACCATGGAGGTGCAGTCTTTGGACCTTCCCACTGGCTAGGAACACCTCACCAAGAAATCATCCCAGTCTACATTCCCGATATCAGTATCGGTGATCTCTAAATGTTTGTTCCCAATCTTTGAAGGGGGGTGATTCCCCTTGTAAAGGTACTTCATCGAGGATGTTGTTCACTTCTTAGGAATTCCTATGAGTAAAATGCAAGTATCAGTATCTTTATTTGAAAGAAAACTAAAAAAGTAGGAAAGGAAAAAAGACTAACTAAGAAAAAAATAGAAGCATAGGCTCTTAAGTATCTAGAAGTGTAACTTTCACTCTTTCGACCTTTTTGGGCTTTCAGACACCAAAAACTAGGTCAAGGTCTGAAAAGGCCAATAAAGTGAAAGAGTGAGTTTGGAGGAACGAACCCTCTCATACTTTTGGGGTGCGAAAGTCTGAAAATAGTTTCAGACTCTGAAAGTCTGAAACCTCCAGAAGGAAGATCCTGTCTTCGGTCATTCAGTCTTTTGGGGGGTTTCATACATTTAGGAGGTCCTAAATATTGAAACAACTAAAGGTGTGAAAGGAACTTGGGTGAAAGCCCTCCCGAGAGGGAAAAGATAGTTTTTGGCCTTTCAGAGGCTGAAAACCTACGACTAGGTCGCGATGCACAAAACCCTAAATGCTAAAAAACATGAAAAAAGGAAAGAAAAAAGGCAAGAGAGACCCCTTCGCAAGCCCAAGGGCATAAAACCCTAGGGACCTAGGAGGGAGCACAACCCGACTAGGTAAAAACTTGACCCAAAGATGCAAAACAAAACTCAAAGAGCCAGAGGCAAGGATGAAAACCCTACCTCTGAAAGTGAAAAATGAGGGAAAACCACAAAGAGCTGAGGGCGAGGAGCAACTGGAAATGAATGAGTGAGGAAGTGAGAAAAAATGGCGAGCGTGTGGAGAGGAAAAAAACATAGAAGATGAAAAAAGTAGAAGTGAGGACCACTTAGGGCTCAGACCAATTAAATAGCCCTTGGGGTGATGTCACCTAGTTTCAGTGCTTCGAAGGATGAAATGTCGATCGTCATGAGGCCTCATCCCATTTCGGTGTTTTGGGGTCCAAAATATCGAAAGGTACAAAATTTTTATCCTACGTCATTTTTGGTGTTTCAGAGTTTGAAACACCAAAAGGGTCAGGCTTGTCCTATCAGCCATTTTGGCGTGTTGGAGGACTCTGGGTCCTCTAAAATGCCAAAAGGGTGAAAAGGCCAAAAATTCCTTATTTTTCCTCAACAAGCTCCTCAAGAGGCCTAGCTCAAGGAATAGGGAGAGGGGCAGACTCAAAAAAACAAAAAAGAGAAGGGGGGTCCCCATTGTCAGAGGACCAAAATGGGGTGTGTGTTCTGGACCCACAACAATAACACTTTAAATAACATTATAAATTCTTGCCAAATTGACTTACTTAACCTTGCACACATCGTGCCAATGGTAAGTGCACCAAGATGGTGAACAAAAAGGGGGATATAAGTGGCCATTTGTTTTTTGAAATCAACTAAACCTAAACTTGGAGGAGCAATTTGAGATTCATGCACTCAAAATTTGAAGATACCAAAAAACATGAATTGTAGTACTCTAAATCTAGTTCTAAACTACAACTTTTTTTCAAAAATGGATAAGATTTAGGAGGTCAAATCCTTTGAACACCAAAAATAATTCATTTCTTTTAGAAAAATATAATGTAGTGTTTGATGTGCGCTTCAAAAAAGATAGTTGGATTTAGTATTTTCAAAAATCCTTTGGTAGAACAATAGCTAAGAGTGAGTATTAGAAATTGTGTATTTTTTTATAAATTTTTAAATGATTTTCAAAGAAAAAACATCCTAAAAATTAGATACATGTTCATGTGCTTCAAATAGCTTGCACCAAACTAATTTGAATTTGACTTTTTCTTAAATTGTACAGAATGAAGTCTAGAACAATAACATATAATATATTTCAAATTTAGACAAGTACGTAAAAATTTATTGAAAATTGTATATGCTAATGTTGTTCAAATTTAAATAATAGATATGGTAAGAAGGCTTAGGATATGTGTGAAATTATGGTGGTAATTTTATAAATACCCATTTTATAATGTGTAAATCTAATGACAATGAATTTGACAAACTAGATTGGAAGGGAAAAAAAATACACCAAAATGAGGGAAATGAAGCTCCCAAGCCTAATTAAAATTCTTAACATGTATGTGTTTGTTTGGAAAAAAGTCATTCTCAAAAATATAGATAGATAAATAGATACACACATACACACATGCATATGCATACATATACATTTACATATATACATATACATATACATATACATACATATATATATACATATATATATATATATACATGTATATATATATACATGTATATATATATATATATACACATGTATATATATATATACATGTATATATATATATACATGTATATATATATACATGTATATATATATATATACATATATACATGTATATATATACATATAAATATATATACATATGTACACACACATATATATCCCTTATGATGACAATATCTTCTAGCATACCCAAGACCTTCCAGCTATATATAGAAAATTCATATTCAACTTTTTGTCAACTTTTTTCTTGATGCAACACCGCATCTCTTTTAGTTCCGGCCAAATAGAGAAGGGGATACCTAAATATCTGATTAAGTGTTTAGGAACCCCCCCCCATGATTAGCCATGCTTGGATACCTAGGAAAGGGGGGAGTCATGTAAACCTAAAAGGATGGACTTAGAAAAAGAAATCTCACTGCCAGAGACAAGACATAATAAGTCCAGTTTATCCATAAGTCTCTTAAGGTTGGAATCTTCTAATGTGAAGAGGATAGTTGTGTCATCTACAAATCGAACATTAACAGGTCTTCACCATTAGGAAATCTAATACCTTGCACTTTGGGGGAGATGGATTCATCCCTAAAGAGGTAGAAAAGGGCATCTGCTGCAATGTAAAATAGAGCAGGGGCTAGAGGGCATCCCTTCCTAATGTACCTAGAAAGCATGATAGGACCAGCCTGGAAACCCTTGATAACAACTCTAGCATTAGCATCTTTTAGAAGGGTTTTGATCATGTGTTGAAATTTCCTAGGGAACCCCAAACCATCCAACATCATGAAAACAAATTCTCACTCAATTTTGGCATAAGCCTTGTCATAGTCAATTAACATCATGCATGTCTCTTGTTTAGATTCTTTTGTACAACTCATGGAATCAAAACATGTAATCAAATTCTCCAAAATATACCTACCTTTGACAAACCCAGTTTGGGTGGGATTAATCACAAAAGGTAGGATAGCCATGATTTTGGCCAAAATTTTATATGAAACATTCATTAAAGTTATATGTAATGCCCCGCCAGGGAACCCAGAAGAACTAACCTAAACATGCAACCAAGTTAATAGGATATTTTTTTTAAATGTTTGATGAAGGATAAGGTAGGAGAATCCCAAATGGAGATGTCCTAGCCCCAGAAAATAACCACACAATGAAAAAAAAATAACAACACAGAGATTTAGATCCACAAAATGCAAATACTCATAATAGAATCATCATATTTTCATCCAACATGCCCGGCTGTAAGGCCTTCCAGGTTACGGCCAAATACAATGCAATTACAAGAGGAACTCCACAAGATCTCACAAGATCCAAACCAAACCCTAGCCACACTATGGTAGAAACCTCCAGGAAGATCCAAACTTGTGCTTGCAAGCCCACC
>MU217844.1:307695-343544 GCA_018584345.1 Thuja plicata | reverse complement strand
TGTTAAAGTTCCTTTGCCCTGTTAGAAGCAGTCTTTACAATATGAGTACAATGACCTAGTTAAAGGTCTGACCCTATTAGGAGTCTTTTACAAAACCTTGTTAAAGGTATATGGCTCACTTCCTAGGCTCACTGCACAATAGGATGAAGGCTACAACCTTCTGAAAGATGATATACACTATATCAAAATGAACTGTTGTGATGACACCGTTGTCTAATCAGTTTTGTGTATGAGTGAATGCTCTTACTCTCTTAAAGAGCTATATCATATACTAACTTCATTATACTGCTCATCTGTATCTTCCTCTTACATAATAATCAATGCTTGTAACATAACTTTACATTACATACTTATATGTTCATATCCGAATAGGTGCGACCCAAAACAAAACACTAGTCGGCCCGAAAACAAAATATAAAATGCTTCTGAACAAGTCATCTTAAGCGTGTTTACTACAATTTTAATTACATCATTACAAACATAGAACCAAAGGTGCTTGGCCATTACATTACAAAATAATTCACGCTGATCAAAACAGTAGTTGGCTTCCATGCTTTGTCTTCTAGACTGTTGGTCTACTGATCTGCCTATAACTTTTCCGTACTATTGTTCCATACTATGCATATCTAGATGTAGCATGTACATGTGGCATAAAACATATATCTGAACATGCATACGCTGACTTGATCTCTCACACATGCACTGATGTGCTGATCACTGAGTATCTCCGTCTGCCCTATGTTCATACTTAGTCATTTTGTCTTTCATGACATAAACTAAACATGACTTTGTTGCCATGATGACAACACAAAATGAGTCATGCATTCTCAGGAAGTCAAATTTCCAACAGGAGTATCCATGGGGGCCTAAAAATTCTTATAATAGGTAGGTAAAGTTTTGACTATATTCATCTTACCACCTTTAGAGTTAGTAGAACCTAACGATCTACCCCTCTTCTTTTCCACCTTGAAATCAACTGAGTGCCCAATACCCAAAGAGGGGATGCTAGGGGAATGAGCTTTATCCTTCAAGTTCTTATGCTTGGGTTCCCTATTGGCCCTAGATTTTGTTAGGAATAACATTCCACCAATAGAACTAAGAGGCGAGTGAATCAGTTGTGATATTTATTATTAAACTTTGAACTTTATAAACCAAAACTTTAATCCAAATGATAATACAGTAAATGCATCACTATAACGCAATCCATTATTGTCGAGGAAACACTGTTAAAGGTAAAACCCCAGTTGGAATTAGAACTCATAAATAATGTACTAAGATTATATTATCCCTATTAAAGGATTTAGCCCTGTTAGGAGCTTATTAATGCATTACAATACATAGTCCATGTTAAAGGACAGATTTTGTTATGAGTCAAGAGTAATAGTAGGCTCAATGCCCAGGCACACTACCTAAAGAAGGTTAAATCTACCTTTAGGACTCACTGTCTAAAATATAGATGTATATGAGATATATAATCCAATAAACTATTTGATAGAAACTATCTTTTCTTGGTCAGTTCCAATGAAGTATCACAATGACAATCTCTGTTTTACATCTAGCAAACACAAGCTCGCAACTTCCCCAAATACATTTTTCACTTCCCCCACCCTTTTCTATAAGAAAATATCTCTCCTATATACCCTATTACAATTATCAATTAGGTCAGCCAATTAGGCTTCCCCAATGTACAAATGATTATATAAACCCTTGCTAAGATATACATCGTACTTATAACAAGTAAACATCAATTAAAACTCATCAAATATAATACAAGATTCGTAATCCATGCTCGCAATCCATAATACATGCTCCATCTCTGAAGTTGAACCCAAATAGGTCTCCTCCATAAAACATTCCATAGCTGACGTCACCAAGACTCATGCAACCCAAGAATCATAAAAAAAATCCTTAACATGTCTTGTCATTACTCAAGCTCACACAACCTGAATCCATGTCGCATGTAGGTTATCCTCAAAACTTAGAGACTAACTTTGTCATACTTCTCTGTCACAGACCAGTGTCCAATCTTCTATAGAACCACTATATCTTTCTCTATCTATCATATCTATCCTAGAAATATTAGGCATAAGATCACAGGACATCCCTATATGCATCCCTATCTTCACATGCTCTAAATCAACCATACAGTACTCGTACACTTCTTTCAGTCATCTAAGCAATATTAATAACTAGTATGTTCAATAATACTAGAAACATATGTTGACATCAGTTATAAAACATCAATGCCAACAAAAATAATAGAACCAATTTCAACAATCTCCCTCTTTTGCATTGATGGCAACATACGAGAAAATCCATCAACCCAAAAGTACTCCTTAATACAATCTTCTCAATATCCTCAACACAACTCTCCCTAAGCAATAGGGATTTTCATCATTGAATCTCTCACCCTTTGACATCAATGGAAAAGTGTGCCATTAACCAATTATTGATTATCATAACTCTACAATCACTCCCCCCGAGGAGTAGATCCAAGCATCAAGTCCAGATATGATATAGCTCTAACAACTACTAGACTGATGCATTCCTGCATTAATTAATTTACACTAGGAGGGGCTCTCACCCCAAGCATGCTTCTAAGATACTCAAAATGATATTTCAGAAAAGGTTTATTAAATATGTCAGAAATCTGTTCCTTTGTACTTATATATTCCAATTTGATCTCCTTCTCTGCTACCTCATCCCTTAGGTAATGATACTTTATTGAAATATGCTTAGTTTTAGAATGCATTACTATATTATTCAACATGTTAACTATGCTAGTGTTATCACAATGGATAACGACTAGCTCTTCAAAGATTATTCCAATTTCCTTCATCATATGTTTCATCCAAACAATCTGAGTGTAGTTAATAACAGTAGAAACATATTCAAATACAGCAGTAGACTAAGCTATACAATCCTTCTTCTTACTTAGCCATGAAACAAGCCTTTTTCCAAGGAAAAAATATCCTCCACTTGTACTCTTTCTATCATCCACACTACCTCCCCAATCAACATTAGTATATGCATGTAAAGAAAAATCATCATATTTTTCATACCATAACCCATACTCTATTGTTCCTTTCAAGTATCTGAAAATTCTTTTCACATCAGCAAGGTGTGTTTGTTTAGGATCAGCTTGATATCTCACCACAATTCCAACTGCATTTGCAATATCTGATCTAGTGTGAGTTAGATATTCTAGGCCTCCAATCATTGATCTATACCTTGAATGAAAAACACTCTAACTCTCATCATTATTAGTAAACTTATAGCTAGTCAACATGGGTGTCCCAACTGGTTTATAGTCTTCCATTATGAATTTCTTCAACATTTTCTTAAGATACTTAGACTGAGAAATGAAAATTCCATCTTTATTCTAATTTATTTGTAAGCCAAGGAAAAATTTCATTTCACCTATCATAGACATCTCATATTCATTTTCCATTTCTTTAGAGAACTTCTTACTCATCTCATTTCCTCCAAAGATAATATCATCTACAAAAACTTCAAGTATTAAAATTCCTTCTTTGTTGGTTCTCAAATATAAGTTACTGTCAGGATTACCTTTTCTGAAACCAAGACTTAGTAGATACTTATACAATCTTGCATACCATGCTCTAGGTGCATGTTTGAGTCCATACGATTCTTTCTTTAGTTTGCAAACCATGTCTTCATTCTCTGTTAGAGGAAATCCATCAGGTTTCTCAATGTATACCTTTTCCTCTAGATCTACATTCAGAAATGAAGATTTCATATCCATCTAATATACCTTAAAGTCTTTGTGTTCAGCATAAGAAATAATTAATCTTACTACTTCCAACCTAGAAATAGGAGCAAATATTTCTTCAAATTATATGCCTTATTGTTGTGAGTATCCTTTACAAACCAGTCTTTCTTTATTTCTTACCACCGTTCCTTCCTCATCCATCTTGTTTCTAAAAACCCACTTTCTTCCTATAAAAATCTTGTTTTTAGGTCTAGGAGCCAATTCCCAAGTGTTATTATTCTTTATCTAATCCAATTCTTCCTGCATATCTTTAGTCGAAGATTCATCTCTACAAGCATCATCAGTATTTTTAGGTTTCACTTGAGAAATCAAATAAATTTCATTTCTTAATCTAGATCTTGTCATCGTGCCTCTATTAGCATCTCAAATAATTCGATCTTCGGGATGGTTTTTCTTGACATACCTCGGTGTCTTTTGAATTTTAGTAGAATCATTTAGACATACTTCAATTTCAATGTCAACTTAAAGACTTTCCTCTTGACTTTGAGTAACCTCTGTGTTCTCTAAAATCTGATTAAAGTCATATATTCTTTCCTCAATCTAAAACTTCTCATCAATCCTTACATTATAACTTTCAATCATCTTCCTCAATCTTAGATTGAAATATTTATATGATTTTATTTTAGTGCAATAACCAAGGAAGATCCCTTCATCACTTCTAGCATCAAACTTTCCTATTTCATCATCTCTTTTGATATACCATTTACTACCAAATATTCTGAAATATTTTACAGTAGGAGTATGATTAAACCATGGTTCGTAAGGAGTCTTACTTGTACCTTCTCTGACCTAAATTCTATTTAAGGTATAAACAACAGTACCAACAGCTTCTCTCCAAATAACATGTGACACATTTCCTTCCAGCAACATAGTTATAGTAGCATCTAATATTGTTATGTTTCTTCGCTCTGCAATCCCATTTTGTGGTGGTGCTCTAGGAGCTAATGTTTTCCTATATATTCCATAGTCTTCACAATAGTTGTTGAACATATCTCAAGTAAACTCACCACCTCTATCTAATCTCAAACATTTTATCTTCAATCCAAAATCATTCTCAACTTTGGCTTTAAAGATTTTAAACTTATCAAATGCCTCAGACTTTTCTCTAAGAAATGCAGCCCACATCATTCTAGAAAATTCATCAACAAAAAGTATGAAATACCTTTCACCATAATAAGATCTTGTTCTTGTAGGACCACACAAATTTTTATGCACCAGATCCAGCTTCCCTTTAGCTAAATATGATTTTCTTTAAAAACTTATTCTATTTTGTTTCCCCATTATGCATTCTCTACACATGGTGTTAGATGGTTTCACAATCTTTGGTAGATCTCTAAAAACATTAGTCATACATGCCTTCAAAATATTATCAAAGTTCACATGACAGAATCTTCTATGCCATAACCAATTGTCATCAATCTTCACAACAAAGCATGAAGCCTCATATGTATTCAATTCAAATACATTACCTCTTGATTTTATACCAGATGAAATCAAGTCTCGTGTCTTACTTCTGATAGAACATTTCCCATCAATGAACTTCAGTTGATAACCCCTGTCTACAAGTTGTCCAACACTTAACAAATTATGCTTAAGTCCACCAACAAGCAGTACATCATCATTATTAGTCTTACCATCTAGAGAAATAGATCCCATTCCAATGATAAGCTTAGGAGTATTATCACCAAATATCACTACACCACCATCATACTTATTCAGTTTAACAAACTTATTTCTATCACCAGTCATGTGATGTGAACATCCACTATCTATGATCCATTCAAAAAACAAATTCAACATGAGACACTAAGGATTTTTCTTCATGAATACATTCATCATCCTTAATAGAAATAAATCCAATCTCATCATAATCAATATCATCATCATCATAAACACCTTCACTAGCATAGTACCATTCCTTATTCTTTGAATAATCAGGTCTATGAAACTTAGGTTTGTATTTAGTAACCCTTGTAGGACATCTGGATGAAAAAATAGTATCTTATTGCATGAGAAACATTTCAGAGGTAGATTTCCTTCAAACATACCGTTACCTATCTTTTCTCTCATTACGATCAGGGAACAATTTCACCTAACTTCCTTTCTTCTTCATGTATCTTCACCCATTAATCAACATAATCTCCAAGCTCTTCTCTCAGATCACTTCTGCTAGTACTCGCTAGACTTGAGAAGGCCTTTTTTTTTCCATGCACAGTTGCCTTGAATGTTGATTTTGTCTTCGGTAAAGAATCTTGAAGCTCTGCGGCCACAAAGATAGTTAACTTCCCAATCAACATCTCTCTGTTAAAGTTCATTGTCAAGGGTATGATCTCTTCAATTTCTTGTACTTTAGTTTTGTACACAAGTGTCAAGGTTCTAATTTTTTTTACAATTACTTCTTCTAGAAGACAATCCAAAGGCATCAATAATGATAGGAGAAGAAGTGTTTTTAGATTCACTAATCCTTCATACTCTTGGTGTGATCAATTAACAAGGTATAAATACTCTTTTCATGGATATTTTTATTCATTTAATGCTTATAGTCATAAGGTTGCTTCCTGTAATTTTTTTGACAAGAGATGGCATGGGTTTTCAAGAAGAAATTCCTTAATTTATGAACTATTTTATAACTATCATAATTATGGTCATAAGATTGAAAATTGCAGATGGTCTGCAAAATCAGTTAAGAGAAATGTGTTCTTGAAAGATAATATTACAAGGTCCTTTAAATATAACAATCTTGGACATATAGCAAGATTTTACAAGAGTGTGTTTGATAAACCATTTAGAAATGACAAGAAAAAGGCAGATATTATGAACAAGCAAAACTAAGAATCTAGAATGGTGTGGAGAAGAAAGTGCAGTCAAGATGACGAGAAAAGAAATAAAGATGAATCCTTGAAAACTCCCTATGTACTCCTTGAGAAGTAGAAAAGACTCAAGGGGAGTTTATTATGGTAACATCTTTTACCCCTGTGAATAAAAGGAAAGCTAGTCTATTCTACACTATTATGTTTGAATTATTCTGAATATCTTCATACAAGTCTTATTTGTCTAGTTGTGAACATTGGAGATGTACATGTGTTGTCAAACACAGAGGTAGTGAATAGAAAGCTTGTTTATATCATGTGTTTTTGCATATTTGATGAGGTTCTCCATCCACTGTCATTCAAAAAAACAAGAAAAGACATAAGCTAATGTATATTCTCCTATAATTATGTGTCATGTGTGTTTTCATTGATATATTTGTTTCAAGATTTTGATTTTGATGTGCAGTGATAGTTCATAAGTTTGATGAGTTGATGGATTAGCTTTCAGTAATGGTCCATCATGTTAAAGGCGGTAATAATGCAGGGAGGTTGCTAATATGAGTTACTAAAAATAGTGATAAATTGGTCAAGATCATATGGTTAATATTGGTACATGAAAACAAGGTATAAGTTTTGGCATTAAATCAATGTTGGTAGGAATGATAGTCATGAACTGTGGTATCATTTATGGTATTCATTGTTAAATCCAAGAATATTCTTTTTGAAAGAGTTTGTAAGATTATTGATTCTCATATTACAAGACAAATTTGAAAATTTTCATGAAGATTAAATGCTACTAATCATCAAAATAAGTAAAATTATTCTCTTTATATGAGGTTTTCTCTTCTATGTATATGTTTATTGACTATCTTTTGAAAGTATCACATTTGTTAAATGAGGAAAATATGGTCCATAATTTACAAAGATTAATTAATGGGAAGATGTTGACAGTGTTGTACATGTGGAGATGATATAGATACCTAAAATAGTAAATAGTGTAACATAAATTCTCAAGATATTCCTGGCAGGTGATAGGAATGTATGTAGTAGTGATAATATTTATGGAGTAGTCAAAAGATTCTTACGATGTTATGAAAATGAAAGTTTTTTTTAAAACAATCTTCAAGAAACAAGTATGTGCAAATGTGGAAAAGAAAAAGTGACTTTCTTAGACAAAAGTATGATACTTGTATAAACATTGGCATATTCTTCTATTTAGTTGTATTGTCCTTGGAGAATTATAATTATTCTAGATCATTTAGAAAGAAGTGTGGAGTTGTGGATAGAAAGACTAACAAATAATACTGCAATGAAACTGTCAAAATAGTAGATGAACAAGTGGATATATGAAGAACTTTAATCACCCAAAAAAGGTCTAGTATAATCAGACACCCAAATCTCAAATGAATTTCCCTATGTCCTAATCAAGACATCGAATTTGGTTTTATTCTTAATTGTGTAATTAAGTCAGATCAATTTAATTACATAATTCATCAATAATCAGAAATCCAATGACCTAACATCAAAGACACAATTAATTCATTAATTAATCCTAGCCTAATAAATCAAATCAAAATAAAAAATCCCATAGCTAGAGTATTAATTAAATAGAATTAATTAAATACCTCATTCATATTCCCTCAAAGTGACATCAAATTCAACTCATCAATGAATGACCTTCAATCACATGGATCACTCAAGGTTCAATCTCCACCAAACCTCATGGATCAATCACAACCATTGAATTCAAATTTGAATTTGAATACCAACTTTACCTCCAATGGAAAATCTATAAAAGTAGCTCTTCTTAGCTCATTTTCATATAGTGCATTTTATTAATAAGGTCATGTTAGTATCATTCTAGAGAAATTTAGCATAATTTCATTCATTTTCATGGAAATTGTGGTTGATTCATGCATTTAGGAGCATAATTGAGATCACAATTAGATGCATTTGAGCATTTTGATTAAATTTTCCACCATAGAATTGTCAATTCAACATGAATTAGTGCTAATCTTAGAGAATTTTGTGTAATTCATTTGAATCTTCTTATGTAGGAAGCAATAGGATGATTTTAGTAGATTAATGGCTAAAATTTGATTGAATTTGATGCTAACCTACTTGATGCAGGAGCATCTTGGGTCCTTGGCAATCCTGCTCAACCAAAAATATGTTTTCTTTTGTTCTTTAGTTTGTTTGGAGGCTTCTCAGGAAGTACTTTGTTTCTCAAGTTATGTTACTTGGTTATGCTTGTTTTGAGTTGGTCTATGTTGCTTGGCTTCTGTTGCTCGGGCATGCTTGTTTCCGAGTTCATTTTCTGTCGCTTGGTTTTTTTTTCTATTTCTTAGGTATGCTTGGCCCAAGTCATGTTTTGTTTCTCAAGGTGTTCTTTTCCCAGGTCACTCTGTTGCTCGGTCATCCTTTTCCCGAGTTGTTTATTTTGGAGTTGGATCTAGTGGCCGACTTCAGCATTTAATTTACTTGGCTTAATTTGGTGCAGGGCACCTCCTGAAGCTCCTAGTTTTGCTTGTTTTTTTGTGTGTAATAAGGTGAATCCATGAGATCACCCTTGTGTGTGTTTGTTTTTTAGGTCTTTGATGTAAGGGGAAGGACCTAAGGTGAAGTTATAAACCTAGGTACCTGACACCTTAGTTAGACCTTGCTAGTTGTTGTTTGTGTATCTAGTTTAGAAGTATGTTTTAAAAACCTTTAGTTTAGGTCCTAGTCATGGGATAGACCTCTCCCAAACCTTGGTAGGTCAAAAAGATTGGCTTTTAACCAAATTAGCAACTCTGTCACTTATTGCTAAAAGGTTGCTTTTTGCAAAATGTTGCATGAGCAACTTTTACAAATTATTGCTTGAGATAAGACAACTATTTTGTAACCGACCTCACCCACCTTCTGAAGCTTCTAAAACAATTGGAGGATCATATTAGAGGAGAGGATGCCTCCCTTGAGGAAGAGGACATAAAATGTACAAAGTTTGATGTTTTTACAAGGAAATAGAAGAGTATTTTGAGTCATATTTGAATGGTATGGCTTGGTACAGATTGGCATTGAAGATCCAGTAAAAGAAATTTATAATTCTTTGAGTCTTCTAACATTTGCAATTGATTTTAATTATTTTTGTTAAGTGAGTGCAAAGTTATTCATTTTTCATTGTCGCTGTCTGAGAAACCAAGGTGATATGGGGCGAGTTTCAAAGATGTGATCCTAACAAAAGTTTTATCTAGTGGATCCCCTTGGCCATTTGGGAAAAACTAGTTAGAATCATGGTCTTGAAGAATCCAGAAGCTTGGGCTCTCACTCTTAGTCCTTATATTTTTAAAGTCCTTATATTTTTAACATCAAGCCCTAGGCTAATTATCCCTATGTAATTAGCCTAGTTGTTTAGAACAGTCACATGCATGTCTTGTTTATGAGCTAGGGGATCAAACCCAAGGTGGTTCTAGACTAATTTGGGGTAGGGGAATCCATCCAAAGCTCTTCCTTTCATCTATGAACCCACCTTCTACCACTTGCCTAACAAACCAAGCCTAAACTTGCTATTTAGGTCTGTGTGTTTTGTGAGTGTTTAGGGGTGCAAGAATAGATTGAGGTGTCAAGGCTTTGGGGATCTTACAAAATCCATAAAGGTTGTTTGGAACCCTATCTATTTTTCATAGATCCCTCTGTTACAAAAAGTTAAGTACCAAAACCTCATTAGTTAGGGCTAAAATGAATCCTAGGCTATTTGGGATCGACAAACTTTGAGTCTTTTAGACCTAACTTAATGGTGGATTCTTGGTCCTTAGGGTCTTTTGAGAGTATTCAATCCCTTAGAATGGAATGTTGAGTCCACTGGTGAGGCTTTACACCTTATTGTATGGTTTGGGGAAAGTATCCCTAAAGGAGAAATTGCTAGGTTCTATGATTTGATTTGGAGAACAAGGAAAATAAAAAGGAAGCCTACTGACCCCTTGGGTAAGTCAGGAGACACCCTAGAAGGATTTGTGTGAATTGAGAATAACCAAATTGGAAGATTGAAGAAGGGGCTAGGTGTTGGGGCTCATCAACTCTTCTTGCAATGCACTCTGCATCAGGTGGTATCAAAGCCTACTTAGATCTTGGAAGGAGTGAAGAATGGCTAAGAGGACAAAAAGATCTTTAGAAGAGGAAATCCCCACTAGAATCACTAATGTGGAATTGGAAAAAAATTTCAGGGAACAAGAAGACAAAGAAGAGACAAAGAATATGCCTGCAGATTAGCTGAAACTTCTTGAAGCTCTTGAAAGAGTTGGGAGAATAGATCAAAAGTCAGATATGCCCATATTTTGTGGGAAGATGGATCTTGAAGAATGCATGGATTGGGTGGAAGCATTGGAGAACTACTTTGAGTATGACAACATCTCTGAAAATCAGAAGGCCAGAGTAGCAAAATCCAGAATGAGGGGTCCTGCTTTAAGTTGGTGGAACTTTATACAAAATGAAAGGGTGGAAGAAGGAAGGATTCCTATCTCAACATGGAAGAAGATGATGGTTCAAGTCAAGAAACAATTTGTACCTTAAGACTACAAAATCACCCTCCGTAAGAAGTTGCAAAATCTTAGGCAGAAGGACCTTGATGTAAGTGGATATACTGAGGAATTTCATAAAATGACCTTGAAGGCCAGGGTTCCTGAAAGTGAAAAGCACAAACTTGCTAGGTACATCAATGGATTGAAATATAGTATTCAAGATGAAATGAGCTTGTTCAACCCTGTGTCAGTACACAAATGTTTCCAAATGACACTCAAAATTGAAGAAAAACAAAAGAGGAGGGGAGAACAAAATAATAGAGGAAGAGGGAATAATTTCAGAGGAAGAAGAAGATTTAATGGTAGAGGGAAATTCCAAAGAGGCCAAGGAGAGTTAAATCACCATGAGTCTGAAGGAGAAGATAATAATAGAAATAATTTCAGAGGGAGAAGATCTAATAGTAGAGGAAGGTTTGGAGGAAGAGGACCTAGTGTCTTCACTGGGAAGTGTTTACATGCAATCAAGTGGGACACTAGTCCTTCATATGTTCTGAAAAGAGTGGCACCAGCAAACAAGGAGGGGACAAAAGAGTACAGCTCACCCAAGAGGATGACACCCTAAGTGTATCCTCCTATCACTCTGCAACTTCAAGGCCTATAAATCTAGAGTAAGGATAATGCTTGATGATGAAAAGGACACTCCTAAGAGTACCTACTACTGTAGAACCACCTCAGAGGAAGTCATTATTCTGAACAATTTGCAAGGCGAACAATAAGGTATGCAAGGTTATAGTTGATTCTAGCTCTATAGATAATATTTCTTCTAGGGAGTCAGTCACTAAGCTTAAACTACATGTTATCCCTCATCCTTTCCCTTATAAGGCTTCTTGGTTGACAAAATAAAAGCAATCCATTATAAATGAGCAAGTTTGAGAAGATTTCAAGATAGGAGAGTATACAGACAGGGTTCTATGTGATATCACAGAGATGGATGCATGTCATTTGTTATTAGGGAGGCCTTAGCAGTATGATGTAGATGCTAGGCATGATGGAAAATATAATGTTTATACTATAACTAAAGATGGTGCTGAAAATGTAATGAATCCACTCCCTAACTGTGAAAAAGAGAAACATAATACTAGTACTGTCTTACACCTTAGAGAAAAGGAATTCATGAAATTCCTAAAGGAGAAAGATACCCCTTGCTATGCAATAGTATTAAGGCCCAAAAAGGTACCTTTGAAGGAGTCCAAAATCCAAAAACCCATTAGGGATGTAGGCCCAAAAGAAGTGAAAGCATTGTTAGATTAGTACAGAGGCATCATTGCTGAAAACACCCTTGAGTCTCTGCCACCTAAAAGAGAGATAATTCATTGCATACAATTTATACCAGGGGCCACTCTTCCCAACAAGGCAGCATATAAGTTGACCCCTGAACAGAATCAAGAGGTAGCAAGGTAGATTGAGGAATTATTGTCAAAAGGCCTTATTAGGAAAAGTGTGAGTCCTTGTGCTATCCCTGCAATCCTAGCCCCTAAGAAAGAAGGCACATGGATTTTATGTATGGACTCTAGGGAAATCAATAGGATAACCATTAGATATAGGTTTCCTATGCCTAGAATTGAGGATTTAATGGACTGTTTGGGGGGGTGCAAGTTACTATTCCAAGATAGACCTCAAAAGTGGCTATCACCAAATAAGAATCAGAGGGGGAGATGAATGGAAGATAGCATTTAAGACTACAAAGGGTCTCTATGAATGGCTTGTGATGCCTTTTGTCCTTTCTAATTCTCCAAGCACTTTTATGAGATTGATGAGTGAGGTATTGAAGCCCTTTCTTAAAAAATTTGTTGTTGTATACCTTGATGATATTTTGATCTTTAACAGGAGCAGGGAAGAACACCTCAAGCATTTGGACATGGTAATGAGGAAAATCCATGAGGAGAAGTTGAAAATCAATATAGACAAATGTAAATTCCTTCAAGAAGAACTGTGTTCTTAGGTTTTGTGATCTCCAAAAATAGTCTCAAGATGGACCTTACCAAAGTTGAAGCCATCCTCAATTGGCCACCTCCTACTACTCCATCAGAGGTAAAGATTTTTCATGTCTTAGCTAGATTTTATAGGAAATTCATCAGAAACTTTAGTGGTATATGAGATTCCATCATTAACACTATAAAAGGTGGAAGAAAATGCATGTTTTCATGGACTAATGAAGCTAATGAGTCCTTTGAGTTACTAAAGAAAAATATTGCAGAGCAGCCTATACTAGTTCTACCAGACTTTCATAAGGTGTTCACAGTTGAATGTGATGCAAGAAAAAAAGCCATTGGATGAGTCTTGAGCCAAGAAAGTAGGCCTATTGCCTTTTTTAGTGAAAAGCTCAATGAGGCTAAACAAAAATACTCCACTTATGATCTTGAAATTTATGCAATGGTTCAGTCACTTAGGAAATGGAGGCATTGTCTATTGCCCAAGGAATTTGTTGTTTTCATTGATAACCATGCACTTAGCTTCCTAAACAAGTAGGAGAAACTCAATCACAGACATGTGAAATGGATGGAGTTCTTGCAATCTTATACATTCTCCATCAAGCATAAAAAAGGAATTGTGAACAAAGTTGTTGATGCCCTCGATAGGAGACATCTAACCATTCAAACCATCTAGCTAGAGAGTGTTGGAGTCCATGCCATGAAGAATATGTATGACCAAGATGAGGATTTCAAAGAGGCTTACTAGATTTGCATGGAAATGTCAGACAGATACCATACTGATTTCTCTGAGTTTCTTGTACAAGATGGTCTTCTTTTCAAAGGAAGTTCTTTATGTGTTCCTAAAGGATCTATGAGGGAGAAAATTATAAAATAAAATCATTTTGGAATCGTAGCTGGTCACTTTGGAGCTAGTTAGGAGATTTTACTACTGGCCTAGACTGCAGACAAAGGTTAGAATTTTTGTGGAGAATTGTTCAGTTTGCCAACAAGCCAAAGGACACACTTCAAATGCTGGATTATACACTCCTTTACCCATCCCTACCAAGCCATGAGATTTAGTAAGTATGGATTTTTTCCTGGGTCTTCCAAAGACCAAGTCTGGATTTGATAGCATTTATGTTGTAGTTGACAGATTTTCAAAAATGGCACACTTTATCCCTTGTAGGAAAACTCATGATGCATCTCACATAGCTAGATTGTTCTTCAGATAAGTTGTAAGACTTCATGGATTACCACTATCAATAATATCAGATAGGGATCCTAAGTTTTTAGGCCACTTTTGGAGAACACTATGGAGGAAATTAGGCACAAATGTCTCTCTATGATCTACTTATCACCCATAGTCTGATGGTCAAACAAAGGTCATCAATAGGTCCCTTCGAAACCTTCTGAGATGCCTCACATAGGACCATGGAGCCACTTGGGATACCATTATAGCACAAGAAGAGTTTTCATTCAATGATTCAGTCAATAGGAGCACTGGCCTAACCCCATTCCAGATTGTCTATGGCACCCACCCTAGAGGAGTATTAGAACTTAGGGACATCAAAGAAATAGATAAAAGAAGTGCCTTAGCTGAGGACTTTGCAGAGGTAATGAAGCATATCCATGAGTAGGTATAGACTAGATTGAAACATACCACTAAGAAGTACGAAGCCCATGCTGACAAGAAGAGAAGAGAACTACAGTTCAAGATAGGAGACTTGGTAATGATCCACCTCAATAAGGAAGGACTACCCAAAGGAAAATACACAAAAATGAAGATGAAAAAGATTGGACCTTTCAAGATTCTGAAGAAATGTGGCAACAATTCCTATAAAATTTACCTACCATCTCACATTGGCTTATCACCTATTTTCAATGTTGCAGACATCTATGCTTACAAAGGAGAAGAAAGGACAAGTAATCCTACAAGTACTCCAGACCCTCCTACACTCCAACCACTCAGGGATATGCCACAAGCAACTCCTCCTCAGATTGAAGGTATTATAGACAAGAGAGTAAACAAGAAAACTAGGAGGGGTACCTACTATGAGTACTTGGTTAAATGGAAACATCAACCAGTTGAAGATGCAACTTGGATGAACCCTGAAGACATTCTGAAGACAGGTTATCCACTTAAAAAATCCACAACTCAAGAGACTTGAGTTCCTTTTGTCATAAGGAGTATGGTGCAGTGCACCTCCTGAAGATCCTAGTTTTGCTTGTTTTTTTTTGTGTAATAAGGTGAACACATGAGATCACCCTTGTGTGTTTTTTTTGTTTAGGTCTTTGATGTAAGGGGAAGGACCTAAGGTGGAGTTATAAACCTAGGTACCTCACACCTTAGTTAGACCTTGCTAGTTGTTGTTTGTGTGTCTAGTTTAGAAGTATGTTTTAAAAACCTTTATTTTAGGTCCTAGTCATGGGATAGACCTCTCCCACACCTTGGGAGGTCGAAAAGATTGGCTTTTACCCAAATTAGAAACTCTATCACTTATTGCTAAAAATTTTCTTTTTGTAAAATGTTGCATGAGCAACTTTTACAAATTATTGCTTGAGATAAGACAACTCTTTTGTAATTGACCTCACCCACCTTCTCAAGCTTTTGAAATTATTGGAGGAACATATTAGAGGAGAGGATGCCTCCCATGAGGAAGAGGACATAGAGTGTATGAAGTTTGACATTTTTACAAGGAAATAGAAGAGTATTTTGAGTCATATCTAAATGGTATGACCTGGTACATATTGGAATTGAAGATCTAATTGAAGAAATTTATAATGATTTGAGTCTTCTAACATTTCCAATTGATTTGAATTATGTTTGTTAAGTGAGTGCAAAGTTATTCATTTTTCATTCTCGCTATCTGAGAAACCAAGGTGATATGGGGCCAGTTTCAAAGATGTGATCCTAACAAGAGTTTTATCAAGTGGAACTCCTTGGCCACTTGGGAAAAAATAGATAGGATCATGGTCTTGAAGAATCCAGAAGCTTGGACTCTCACTCTTAGTCCTTATATTTTTAACATCAAGCCCTAGGCTAATTATCCCTATGTAATTAGCCTAGTTGTTTAGAACAGTCACATGCATGTCTTGTTTATGAGCTGGGAGATCAAACCCAAGGTGGTTCTAGACTAATTTGGGGTAGGGGAATCCATCCAAATCTCTTCCTTTCATCTATGAACCCACCTTCTACCACTTGCTTAACAAACCAAGCCTAACCTTGCTAATTAGGTCTGTGTGTTTTGTGAGTGTTTAGGGGTGCAGGAGTATATTGAGGTGTCAAGGCTTTGGGGATCTTACAAAATCCATAAAGGGTGTCTGGAACCCTATCTAGTTTTCATAGATCCCTCTTTTACAAAAAGTTAAGTCCCAAAACCTCACTGGTTAGGGCTACAAGGAATCCTAAGCTATTTGGGATTCAACAAACTTTGAGTCTTCTAGACCTAACTTAATGGTGGATTCTTGGTCCTTAGGGTCTATTGAGAGTACTCAATCCCTCATAATAGAATTTTGAATCCATTGGTGAAGCTTTACACCTTATTGTATGGTTTGGGGAAAGTATCCCTAAAGGAGAAATTGCTAGGTTCTATGATTTGATTTGGAGAACAAGGAAAAGAAAAAGGAAGCCTACTGACCCTTTGGGTAAGTTAGGAGATACCCTAGGAGGATTTGTGTGGATTGAGAATAACCAAGTTGGAAGATTGAAGAAGGGGCTAGGTGTTGGGGCTCATCAAGTCTTCTTGTAGTGCACTCTGCATCATAATTAATATGAGGTCTCTCTTTGGGATCTGTGTGGACCTAAATCTGGGTCTCACCTATGGATTTGAACACCGACCTCTCTGGTAGACTCTTGTATATATTTATTTCTACGTTCTTAGTTTTATGCATCAGTTTTAGAAGTAGGATTTGGATATTATATTGTAATAGAAGATCAAGTATTGAATTATTTGGAAGGTAGGTCTCTGACCTTGCATGTATGAAGATCAATCTATAATTCATTGAATGTATATGGCCTAAACTGGGAAGGCCTTATAGCCTAACATGTATTGAGTTTTATCAATTAATGAAAAGGATCTATGTTGTTTCTTCTCTCACTATGTTTTTTTTGTTTCTGCATTGTTTCTTCAAGTTGGTTTGGTAGTTGGGAGAGCGTTCAACCCCTTCTGTCTTCCTCCTTGCATTAGGTGGTATCCGAGAATTGGTGAGATCTAAATTCCTTCTTGTAAACCCTAACCCTAGTTGGTGATATTGTTGTGGGGTAGCATATTGTGATCTGACCTAAAATTGTAGAGGGATTCAAGATGGTTTGTGGGAGAGGAAATGCAAATCCAAGTCTAGATGATATGCTTAGACAGATGGCTTCAAGATTGGAAGTTTTCTAGATAGCCCAGCGCAGAGGAAGACATCTTGAAGATGTTAGTGATGATGAATTGGAAGAGGATCAAGGTGAATTTTCACCTACACCTATGATGGATCAGGAATAAGAAATATTCTTGAGAGCATTAACAAGTTTGAAATCCAAACCTCAGTTTAATCCTCCTGAGTATAGATGAAAAATAGGATTCTGATGAATTTATTGACTGGATAACTAAGATGGAAAATTATTTTGAATATGAGAATGTATTAGAGGATAAGAAGGTGAATATTGCAAGCACAAATTTGAAAGTTCACACATCTTTATGGTGGGAACATCTGCAATTGGATCGAACGAAGAAAGGTAAAGACAAAATAGAGGTATGGGAAAAGATGGTAAACAAATTGAAAGGAAAGTTTCTACCTTGTGATTATTAGATTAACCTGATTAGGAGAATGCAAAGTTTGAATTAGAAAGATAGATCAGTAAAAGACTACACTTAGGAATTCTATAGATTGGACATCAGATCTAGACATGTTGAAGATGAAGTAGAAAGAGTAGCAAGATATCTGAATGGATTGAGAATTTCCATACAAGATGAGATCAGTTTCCAGTCAAGATGGAAAGCATTGATGAAGCATATCAATTTTCCCTAAAAGTTGAGGAAAATTTTAACAGAAGATATGAACAAAGACAAAGAGGTAGAGGTGGTAGATTCCCTAGAGGAAGAGGTATATCTCATGGTGGGAACATTAGATATGAACCAGACAAGTCAATTTTAGATACATCTCAAGAAAAGGGAAAAAATGAATGGAAAGGTGGAAGTTCATACCAAGGAAGAGACAATTACTCCTAAAGTGGTTATAGCAGAAGAAGGTCTGAAGTAACTTGTTACAATTGTGGTGAGGATAGACATAAATCCTTTGAGTGCACACATGCAAGATAGAAGGTTGGTAGTAATAGAAATTCTTTGGTATAAGAGGGGTCACCAAATGAAGCTGAGAAGGAAGGAAGTCTCATGATCTAAAGGATAGTATGGAGTGAGAAGGATAAGAAAGATCTTGTCAGGAAAAGTTTGTTCAAGACCAGATGTAGAGTTGCAGACAAAGTTTGGAAGGTGATTGTTGATAGCAAAAGCTTGAAGAATCTGGCATCTGAGGAAATGGTCACAAAGTTGCATTTGGAGAGGATGAAGCATCTAAAGCCCTATCAGATCTCATGGATCAAGGATGAGCATACATTAATGGTGAGTGAACAATATTTTGTGAATCTAAAAATTAGAAAGTAATATGATAAGGTATTGTGTGATATTATGCCTATGGATTTTTGTCATATTTTGTTGGTTAGACCTTGTAAATATGATATACATGCTATACATGATGGAAGATTGAATAGATATTCTATTTGGGTTGATGGTAAGAAGCAAATTTTGTTACCTTTGGTTGAAGAATCTGTTGGTGAGATATGTACATCTGTGAAAGTTTGTTTGATGGAAGGTAGACAATTTGTTAATGACTTGAAAAGAAATGATATTTGTTATGCTTTGATTCCTAACAAACCAAGTAAGAATATAGAAGATGACGTTCCTGTTGAAGTTGAAAAGTTACTCACTGAGCACAAGGAGATAAATTTAGATAATGTAAATGATGGTTTGCCACCAATGAGAGATATCATTCATTGTATGGATCTGATTCCTGGAGCTAGTTTACCAAACAAAGCACCACATAGGTTAACACCGACCGAGAATGAAGAGCTTAACCAACAAGTTCATGAATTGTTGAACAAAGGTTTAATCTAAGAAATTTTGAGTCTATTTGCAGTACTTGTTGTATTTGCACCTAAGAAAAATGGAGAATGGAGAATGTGCACTGATTCAAGAGCAATCAATAAGATCATAGTGAAGTATAGGTTTCCTATACCAAGAATGGATGACATAATGGATTGTTTGAGTGGATAAAGATATTTTACCAAAATTGATTTGAAGAGTAGGTATCATTAGATTAGAATCAGAGAAGGTGATGAATGGAAGACTACTTTCAAGACAAAGGAAGGTTTGTATGAGTGGTTGGTTATGCCTTTTGGTTTAACTAATGCACCAAGTATATTTATGAGGTTAATGAATGAAGTTTTGAAGAAATTATTGAATAAGTGTGTGATTGTATACTTGGATGATATCCTGATATTCAGTAAGACTAGAGAAGAGAATTTGATGCATATAAGACAAGTGTTGTAGAGATTGAAAGAGGAAAAGTTTCTGATAAATATGAAGAAGTGTTCCTTCATGAAAGAAGAACTTGTGTATTTGGGTTTTGTAATTTTAGCTAATGGTCTAAAGATGGATCTTGAGAATTTTGAAGCTATACTTAGTTGGCCTACACCTGATAATGTCAGTGAGGTTGATCATTTCATGGATTGGCAAGTTTTTACTGAAATTTTATCAGAAATTTCAGTTCTATTTGTAATGCTATGATTGAGACAATGAGAGGAGACAAAAGAGAATTCAAATGGACACATGGAGCTGATAAGAGTTTAGAGACTTTGAAGTTGAAGGTTGCTGAATTACTTGTGTTAGCATTACCCTATTTCAATAAGGTATTTCAAGTTGAATGTGATGCAAGTGGAAGTGCAATTGGAGATGTATTGACTCAAGAATGTAAATATGTTGCTTTCTTTAGTGAAAATTTGAATGATGCTAATGTGTGTGTATTCTATGCATCTGCTAGCTACAACACAACACTTCAATATGTCATTGCATTAGTGAAATAACATGAAATATCAAATAAAAAGCACATATATCACCAAAATTGACATATTTCTCCCTATCTAAGAAGAGTATAAAATATGCTATAATTTCCCTCAGATTATGCATAAATTAGTGACAACATCATGCATAGAATGGAAGATTTAATCTAAATGCAAGCTAAAATAATCAATCAAACTTCATTTTAGAGATCCAATTTAAAGATTATAACAAATGCTAAATGTTGAACTAAAATGCAATAAAAAATCTCTAAGAATATGAGTAGCATAAGTTTGCAAAGGAACTCTAAAATTAGGGGCAGCATAAGAATGCTTTCAACAATTAAGGAATTAGGATCCCATTGAGCTCAAAATTCATTCCATTTATAGAAGAATTTGAGGAATGAGAGGATAGGATTGAAATTTGAAGAGAGGTGGAGATTGAATCTTTGGTGATCTATGTGAGGTGATCCAAGTGATTTAGCTCTCATTGGCTAGGGAATTGACTTTCCCTTTTTCAAGTGAGGAGTTGTAATTAGGATTTATTTAATTCCTTTTAATTAATTAATTTAGACATGTATTTGATTGTTTTTTATTTAATTGATTTGATTTGATTTAATTGGCTAAAGCAATTAATGTAATTTAGTGATAAGATCACTTAGGAAATTAAATTTGATTTAAATGAATTATGCCAATTAATTGAAGAATTCTCTTGACATACTTAGGGGTATGATAAAACTTAGGTCAAATAGGGTCTATGGTTAGAGATGAATAAATTAGGGTGTTTACATTTTCCCCTCTTTGAATTGATGTGCGAGCAGTGCATTGATTCAAAGAATTATTGATGTTGACTTCAAAAAGTTTGAGAATTCTGCACTTGATTGAAGAAAATGTATGATGAGATAAATGTCACACTTGATTGAACTAAGACTGATAGTATTGAATTTAAACTTGATCGAACAAAGGTCAATAAAAAAGATATCTTGAAGATACCAATTTAGAACTTGATCGAACGAGAATTGATAATATTGATGCCAAAATTGATCGAACAAAGGTCAGTACGAAGTTGATAGGAGCTCTGAGGTATCAATTATGAAATTAATCAAAAAATAATTGATAATACTGACTCCAAACTTGATCGAATGAACGTCAGTATGAAGCTTCTAGGAGCTTAATAAATATCTGAGAATATGTAGACATAAGATATCTAGCTTCTGAGAATTGAAGCCTTATATCCAATAGTCCCAACTTAGTCGAGGGAAAATTCCATGCCCCTAGTCTTTTGGTGTTGAAGTCATTTTAATACTTTTTAAGAAATAATTTGAATAATTTAAGTGTGATCATGCCCCCTCAAGAACAAAATGTTGGAGATTTGCTTCTATGCAAATAGTTGAATGTATGTTTGTGTATAGTCAGAAAATGGAAGCACTTCCATTATAGACTAGTTTAGCCTTCTGAGTAAGTGGTTTGGGGTCATTTAAAACACCTTGAATGGTTCTCTAACTTGGATCTGGCCTTTCTCCCCTACTCTACCCCATTTTCCACTTTTCTAGCCTATTTTTGACATCCAAAATTGAAAACTGAGATTTTTGACCTCAGGGTCAAAATTGACCTTTCTAGGTCAAGGTTGACCTCACCCTTGACCTATTTCAAGGTTGAACTCACCCCTAACCTAGTTCAAGGTTGACCTCGACCTTGACTCAAGGTCCAGATTTCAGGACCTCACAGTTTCTAGATGTCGGGCTTCAGAAAAGTTTAATTCCCACTTCTAGATCGGCAGTTTTGGGTTCTGAAATGATGACTCTTAAATTATATTTAACATAGGTCATCTTCTAGTGGAATGGGTCCAATTAGAATTTAATTCTCCTATCTCGATCTCTCTAGAAGATTTTTCCCTAATTTCATATAAAAGGAATCTTTCTCCTCTCATTTTCTCTAAAACTCTCTAACCACATGAACCATCATCAAGAAAGAAGCATGAAATCATAAGGCACTTGAAGCAAGAAATAATCCATTGAAGAAAGCATCTACTCTCAATAATTCAAGCATTCAAGCATCCAATTAATCAAGGAGGTCCATTTGTAGCCATTGAAGGATTCAAGCTCCATGGAGCCCACTTGTTGAAGATTTCTCCATCCACATTCCTCCAAGCTTCTTCCTAGTCCAAGATCCATTCAAGATTGGTGTTGAAGATTTACAAGAAAATTATTTGAGACATTATAACTTCTAATTTCTACATTCTACATTCTACATCCATTTGGTGCATACATACTTGTGGATTCAAGGACTCAAATCCGCCACAAGGACTTCTACAAGCAAGGTGAATTTGTTCATTTACTTTGCTTCATTTATGCAATTTCAATTATATTTTAAGGTTAATTCCAAAATTAGGGTTTGACCAAGGCAAACCCATCCGCCCCAACAAACAAATCTCTTTTTCTTGTAGGTATAGGTTTATGATTGAAGATTTGAACTCAGATCTGGATACCCTTTTCAGTGAACTATCAGGATCCGTGAATAGATTTTATGTCAGACTTGTGTAGGTCAGGGTTGATATTATTGGGTCAGGGGTGAGATTAGTGGGTCAAGGTCGACCTTTTTCATAAGATAGTGTCATATCAGAAAAATATTTCTGGGTTTTGTTCATCTCTGCGTTCTGGTTCTAGATCATACTTCAGATTTTCCAGAAATAGAGTACAGACCCCAGAAAATAGCATTCTTTAGATCTTCCATATCTTAAGGTTAGTACTTTTCTCCTATTCATTTCAATCTTTCTAAATCTATCACACATTCCTTTCCATAAAATGGGGAATTTAAGACTTTCCTCTTTGCTCTCATTTCCAAATGATTGATTCATTTGTGCATTGATCCTTTTTGGGTTGATCAAATTGGATCTTTCCTTTGTGCATCTTGGGATGGAAGAGGAATATCTTATCTTTCCCTCACTTATTTCAAATGTTACATTTTGGTGAACCCGCAATAGACAACGCTTTATTTTTGGTGTTAGATTTGCATCTTATGTTAGATCTTACATGCATTTAAAAGTAGATTTATTTTATGCTCTTGCATTTATATATCAAAAATTAAAAATCACAAATTGCTTTAAAAATACAAAAAAATTTACATTTTTCATGCTTATAGATTTTTTTTGAATGCATTGGGATATATTTAGATCTATTTTCTATGCATTTCTTTATTCTTTATCATGTTGCACAAGTTGTTTCAAGTGTTTTCCAAACATCCTTCTATAACTTTTGGGATTAAACAACATCCTCCTCTTACCTTACCATTGCTTGATGTTACACCTAGAAAGACTTTATTTAGAGCATGCGATGTTGCGTTGTCCTCTCTTGTATTACCTTGTAAGGACATATTAGAGCAAGAAGATGACTTTAATATTTCTCTCCATAATATTTATCTTTATGGAGATGAGTTGAGGATTGATGTTAATTCTTCTCCTAATATATGTCTTTGCTATGAGCCTACTTTAGAATATAATCCTCCTATTTGGGATGAACCTTTGGATTTGGATGTTGATTATACTCTTCCTCATGAATCCATTGTGGGTGATCCTCCTATTTGGGATAAACCCTTGAATAAGGACATTGATTTATCCCCTCCTTATGAAGATGCTTTGATACAAGAGGGTGATTTATTAATAGATGATATATTCATACATAATGGTGACTCTTTTTCTAAAACACACTCCTCTTGTGAAGACGTTTTAGGGAAATAAGGAGACATTATAGATGCTTTACCTCCATTTGAGATTCTTTCTAGAAATGAGGCATTAGCAAAGAATGATATGAATTCCCTTAATGCTCTCCCTCTTAGTGATGATCTTATGGAGAATCAAGATCCTACCTCATCTCCTCCTAGGATGTCTTCTTTTCTTCCTTCTTGTGAATCTATTTGTAGTGCTGAGATAACTAACATGGTTTATCCAAAACCATTGTTGACTATTAAAGGTTTTCCTCACATTACTATCAAAGGTAAACCTATGCAATCTTTAGAATCTTTTAATGATCAAGATTCGATAGCTCACACCTATCGTACAAGGAATAAACCTCAACCTAATCCGGTGGTTCCTACTTCTTTACCACCTTCTCAACCCATTCTTCCTCCTCCACCCTATCTTCCTAGCATCGAGTATGATATGATAAATCAATTTTGCAATACCCTTGCCAAGATTTCTTTATGGGAGCTTCTTCAAACTTCACCTACCTACCATGAAGCCTTGAAAAAAGATCTAGAAACACTTCCCACTCCACCTCCTAATCAAGATAACATCAATTCCTTCTAACAATGCATGTATGTTATCCCGGGTCCTCCTGAGATTGTATTTAATCAAAATGATTTACCTTTTAAAGAAGTTCAGAAGCAATATGATGCCCTTATGGTTGTTGTTACTATCAATAAGAGTATCATTCATAGGAACTTGATTGATAATCAATCTAGGCTTAATATTTGTAGTATGGACATGCTCAAATTAATTAAATTCAATCTTTCAACTATTCAACCTGATAATAATCCTATATGTGTCTTTGATAACATTGATAAGAAAAATTTGGGCATCATTACCTTACCTATCAAAGTAGGTCTGATCATCCTGAATACTCCTATTCATGTTATGCCTGGACCTCTTAATTATAACTTACTTTTGGGTAGACCTTGGTTGCATGACATGCATGTTGTTCCTTCCACCCTTCATCGTAAAATCAAGTTTATTCATGACAACATGGTGTATACACTTCATGCAGATGATGTGCCAAATCCTTGTTTGCATATTAAAACCCACAATACTCCTATTCCTAATAGTAGTCCTTCTTCCTCTAATGTTCTTCCTGGAGATGATTGGGCACCCTTTAATTTTAATCCTACCTTTATTGGAGAATATAAGGTTTCTGGTCTTGATTTTATGAAGTCACAAAGAGAGTTTAAACAATGAGTCTTTGCTTCTACTTCTCATTACCTTTGTAATAACTTTTTCGTTGCTTCTACCCACTATGAATCTATCAAAACTACTAGTAATGACATAGTGACTACTGAAGTTCCATTGAATCCTTCTGATATGGCTTCTTGTTATGGTTCTGGTTATCATTTACTAGTTAAACATGGATTCCATGGTCAAGGATGTGGTAAGAATAAACAAGGAATTCACATGCCCTTACAGAATGGGGGGCATGAACATTCTTATGGATTGGGATTTAATCCTCAACAACACATCAATGTTACCAACATCTCAAATAACACTTCAAAACATGATGACCCTATGAAGGAATTTGACCAAGAAGTTCTTTTGCCTAAACTCCTTCGTGCTAAGATGATTACTAGACCTAAATGTAAAAAGAATTGTAGTCCACACTTAAAGACTCTTCCTTTTTGTTTATATCATTGATTTCATGATCACTCTACTAATGAATTTCATGCTTTACATTATAAGATTAGGTAGATCATTGATAGTAAAGTTATTTATTTAACATGTGGCAATGAGTTGTATTTCAATCCTATTTTCTCTAAATAACATTTATGTTCCTATTATGGAACTCCACATTATGTAAACAATGTTAGCCTAGTCTTTGGGGGCTCATTTTCTTGCATAGTATTGTGAGCGATAAAATAGCTCCCCTTTCATCCTTGTTCCCATGCTTGGGGGGCAAGGATGACATCTCCTTGTTTTCTGTCTTTTCAGGATCCACTTTTCCCTTGGTTAAAGCAGTATCTATATATTATGTGATATCCAATTATACATGAACATTTTTCTTTGCATTGAGGATCTATGTCCTTGATCACAACCTATTTCTTTTTTTGACATTGGGTTTCCATGGTTGATAAATCTCTCACCTTGGAAATTGAATACTATGCTATCCCTCACAAGGGTTAATTTTTCACTTCTTTCATGATATCTCTTTGCATTCATCCCTTCCGTGGCCTCATAGGAGCTGTGACCTTCTTGGCTTTGACTGGGTGTTGTCTATGGATATTTTCTTGATGTTTAATAAGGCTTTATCCTTGTTCTTTTCTTTCCTTAACATGTTTAAATAGTATGTACTTTTCCATCTTAAGGAGGGGGCATATATACGGCCTCCCTCATTTTATATTATGCATGTTTCTAACCTTTTATTTTGCAGCATGCTAAATCCTCTATAGGTATTTCACATAAGTTGCTAAATCTTAAAGAGATACGCATTCAATTACAATTCAATATGCTAAATCCTCAAAAGGTAATGCACATAAGCTGCTAAATCCTGAAGAGATGCGCATTTTATAAATGTATTCCATGGTGATATAAGGATATGGATCCATGGGTACTTCATAAAAGCCATCAGAAGACGCACTACATACATGCACAAAGCTGCCAAAAGGTGCACAACTTTATGGGGTGACTATCAAGTGGTTTATTGATGGGAAATCCTATCCTTTTTGTGGTTCACAGTGAGATACACACATCTTGCTGGGTGAGGTAACCACTCCCCTCTCTCTTTTTCTCTTTGACCAGTGATGTCTCTCTTATCGTGATCTTAGGGTTGATAAAGACTTAATTCCCTGGGGGGTTAAGGATTCCTTTGTCCCTTTTTTCAATAATATTATATTTTCTTCATGATCTCCTTTACCAAGAGTTTGCTTTGAGTCCATACTCTTACTAAAGTGGGGGCTAAATGTATAGTCAGAAAATGGAAGCACTTTCATTGTAGACTGGTTTAGCCTTCCGAGTAAGTGGTTTAGGGTCATGTAAAGTGCCTTGAATGGGTCTCTGACTTGGATCTAGACTTTTTCCTTATTCTGCCCCATTTCCCACTTTTCTAGCATGTTTTTGACATCCAAAACTTAAAACTGAGATTTTTGACCTCAGGGTCAAAATCGACCTTTCTGGGTCAAGGTCAACCTCACCCTTGACTTAGGTCAAGGTAGACCTCACCCTTGACATAGGTCTAGGTCAACCTCACCCTTGACCTAGGTCAAGGTCAACCTCACCCCTGACCTAGGTCAAGGTCAACCTCAACCTTGACCCAAGGTCCAGATTTCAGGACCTCACAGTTTCTAGATGTCGGGCTTCGGAAAAGTTTATTTCCCGCTTCCGAGTCTGCTATTTTGGGTTCCAAAATGATGAATCTTAAATTATATTTAACATAGGTCCTCTTCTAGGGGCATGGGTCCAATTATAATTTAATTCTCCTATATCATCCTCTCTAGAAGATTGTGCCCTAATTCATATAAAAGGAAGCTTTCTCCTCTCATTTTCCCTATGAATCTCTAACCACATGAACCATCATCAAGAAAGAAGCCTGAAATAATAAGGCACTTGAAGCAAGAAATAATCCATTGAAGCAAGCATCTACTCTCAAGCATTCAAGCATCCAATTCATCAAGGAGGTCCATTTGTAGCCATTGAAGGATTCAAGTTCCATGGAGCCCTCTTGTTGAAGATTTCTCCATCCACATTCCTCCAAGCTTCTTCCTAGTCCAAGATCTATTCAAGATTGGTGTTGAAGATTTACAAGAAATTGATTTGAGACATTACACATTGTAGTATTTACATTCTACATTTTACATCCATTTGGTGCATACATACTTGTGGATTCAAGGATTTGAATCCGCTAAAAGGACTTCTACATGCAAGGTGAATTTGTTCATTTAGTTTGTTTCATTCATGAAATTTCAATTATATTTTAAGGTTAATTCCAAAATTGGGGTTTGACCAAGGCAAACCCCTCCCCCCCAACAAACAAATATCTTTTTCTTGCAGGTATAGGTTCGGGATTAAAGATTTGAACTCAAATCTGGATACCCTTTTTAGCGAACTATCAAAATCCGCAAATAGATTTTCTGTCAAACCTGTGCAGGTCAGGGTCAAGATTATTGGGTTAGCGGTGAGATTAGTGGGTCAAGGTCAACCTTTTTCATAAGACTGTGTCAGATCAGAAAAATATTTCTGGGTTTTGTTCATCTCTACGTTCTGCTTCTGGATCATACTTCAGATTTTCCAGAAATAGAGTATAGACCTTAGAAAAAAGAATTCTTTAGATCTGCCATATCTTTAGGTTAGTACTTTTCTCCTATTCATTTCAATATTTCTAAATCTATCACACATTCCTTTCCATAAAATAGGGAATTTAAGACTTTCCTCTTTACTCTCATTTCCTAATGATTGATTCATTTATGCATTGATCCTTTTTGGGTTGATCAATTTGGATCTTTCCTTTGTGCATCTTGGGATGGAAGAGGAATATCTTATCTTTCCCCCACTTATTTCAAATGTTACATTTTTTTATGTTATAGTTTGTCATTGATGACAACCATATAGTATACAGTAGTGAACTGTATTCACTTTTCTGTATTCACTTTTCAGTATGGATATGTGGAAGCCTTGCGTGGTTGTTTTTATGTTTTAGACATAGTTACTACACTATGTACATACATGCAGCTTCAGATGTTCAATAATAGTTGAGTTATGTTACTCTGTTTACCAGACACGGTTTTAGAAAACTATTTTCAGAAAGCCGAAAGTAATTTCATTGATTATTCAGTTGTGTCTATCTATGGGATATGCATGTTCAGATTCATGTTTAGTTATGAGTCAAAGTTAATTAACCAAAGGCGCTAATTGTGTTTCATCTGAAGCATGACATTTGGGCAATTTTGGTGGAGCTGACTATGTGAAGTGATGCGTCTATTCAGTTTGAGTTGTGTGGTTCTAATTATGTTGTGTGCTTGGTTTGGCTGACTAAAGAAGCATTGAAGAGATTCCTAAATCTGACAAAGATCATATCTTTTGGAGAACATACTTATAGTAGTTCATTTGAATATCACCAAGTGTGAATGATAAGAAAAGAAATATAAAAAGGATAGAACAGAATGTTGATTGTTTTGGGATAGTAAAGCCATTTCATTCATCAGATAAAGATCTATGTGAAGAAGTAGAGAGTATATACAACTCATTGGAACTGATCAAGACAGCAGGTCTACCTAAATAGTTCATTTTCAGATATAGTGTATATCTATTTTACTGAAGGTTTCAACCTTCACCATATTAAGTAGTGAGCATTTGGATAGTGAGTCCTCACCCCTAACAGAGTTATTTGTAAAAGACTCCTAACAGGGTCTGACCCTTAACCAAGTCACTGTACTTATTTCCTTGTAAAGATCAACTCCTAATAGGTTTGTAAGATCTTCTAACAGGGATTATTATACTCAAGTATAGTTATTTGTGGGTGCTAATTCCCACCAAGTTTTTTACCTAGTTTGGTTTCCCCGTAACCAAAATTGTGGTGTTCTATTTTGTGTTATCTTAAATGTGTATGTGCTTATGATATTCTATAATTAATTGGAGAAAATAATTTAACTTGCTGATAATTGAATCACCCCCCCCTCTTAGTTATCCCTTGGGACTATTCCAACAATTGGTATCAGAGCCAAGTGCCTTGGAGAGAAATCCTAACAACTTAAGGTAGATCAAATGGCGTACTTCAAGAAAGAGAGTCCTAAGTTTGATGGAGAGAATTATCTTGACTACAAGAACAAAATAATAACACATCTTTAGTGTGTTGGTTTTGAGATTTTTGAGATTGCTACTCATGCAATTGATGTTCCCACCTTGAAGGACCTTGCAGAAGAAGACTCTACTAATAAACAAAAGGAAGTATTCACCCAAAATGCAATTGCCAAAGAAGCCCTAATCAGTGCCCTATCTGACAGTGAATTTTCAAAGATCGAGAAGGAAGACAAAGCATATTCAATTTGGAAATACCTAGAACACATATTTGAAGGAGACATCCAAGCCAAGAATGCACGCAGAAAGACATGGAAGAAAAGACACAACAATTTAGAGATGCTACCTGAAGAAAACATCAGAGCTTACAATCATAGGATTGATGAAGCAATCTCAGGAATCAAGAACAATGGTGGTGAAATTTCAGAGGATGATATAATGGAAAAATTGATGATCACATTGATAGCAGATTATGAAAGCAAGATAAACATCTTGGATGAAACCATGAAATTCTCAAAAGACTTCAAAAGAGAAACCTTGATTAGCAAAATATCAGCATTTGAGATATCAAGATTGAAGACAGAGCCTAAAATGGAAACAACTTTCAAAGCCTCAGTCCATGGTAAGAAATCCTTGAGCATTTCTAGTAATAATGAGAAAGAAGAAGTTGATATAGAACTAGAAGATATCATTGCCATGATTGCTAAGAAGGAAAGGAAAGGTAAAGGAAAATATGAAGGATAGCTACCATTCAAATGTTTCTCATGCAACAAAGTTGGCCACTATGAATCCAAGTGTCCTACAAGAGTCAAGAAGTACAGATAAAATTACAAACCCAAATATACTAAGGAATGCTATCATGATGAAGATGGTGTAACTAATGATGATTCAGGAGAAGATGAAATTGGATTTGTTGCAATTAAAGATAATGAAAAATAATTTAAACAATAGAAATTGAAGATGAAAAGAAAGCACAAGAATTGGCTTTAGTTTCACAAGCTGACATCAGAACAAACTAGATCATAGACAGCAGGTGTTCCAATCACATGACAGGTGACAAAGATAGATTTGTACATCTATACAAGTACAAAGGTGGCATGGTCAGATTTGGAGATAACACTCCCAAACCTATCATAGGTAGAGGATCTATTGCCTTAGATGGAAAGAACAAAACAGATGATGTTCTTTATGTTGATGGTTTGCATCATAACTTACTAAGTGTTGGACAATTTTTAGATAAGGATATCAATTGGAATTCAAAAACAAGAGATACATTATTAACAACAAAGAAGGAGACATGAATACATCAGGCTCAAAGACCAAAGGTAATGTTTTTTAACTTAACTCTGAAGTAAGTTGTTTTTTTGCAAAAGTGGATGACAGTTGGCTTTGGCACAAAAGACTTTGTCATATCAATTTTGACAAAATAGTTGAGATAATTAATGTAAAGGCAGTAAGAGACCTTCCTAGTATTGCAAGACCAGTTGATACTATGTGCAGGGAATGTGTGATGGGAAAGCATGTGACGACCTCATTCAGAAGAAAATAGAACTCTACAGAGAACAAATTAGATCTAATGCATACATACATATGTAGACCTACTCAAGCAAGATCATACTATGGTGAAAGGTATTTTATTTTGTTTGTTGATGATTTCTCCAGGATGATGTGGGTTGCATTCTTAAAAGTCAAATCTGAATCTTTTGAGAAGTTCAAAATATTTAAAGCTAAATTTGAAAATGAGTCTAGATTAAAGATAAAGTGTCTGAGATCTGATAGAGGAGGAGAATTCACCTCTAAAAAGTTTCTTGAGTACTACAAAGAACATGGGATCAAAAGACAACTAAGTGCACCCAGAACCCCTAAAAAAAATGGAATTGCAAAAAGGAGGAACATGATAATACTTGACACAGCGCACACTATCATGATTGAATGGAATGTTGTGCACACCTATTGGAGAGATGCATTCAATACAACAGTCTATACTATCAATAGAATTCAACTAAGACCAGGCACAAAAAAAAACACCTTATGAACTTTGGTTTGGTAATATACCTACAGTAAAATACTTCAGAATCTTTGGAAGAAAATGCTACATCAAGAGAGATGATGGTGTTGGCAAATTTTATGTTAGAAGTGATGAAGGTGTTTTTCTTGGTTATTCTACTAAGAGAAAAGCTTACATATGTTTCAATTTAAGGTTGAAGAAAATTATTGAGGGTGCACATGTGAAGTTTGATGAGAAATTCATGATTCAAGAGAGATATTATGAATATGCACCTATGATTGAAGATGAACCTAGACCTATCAATAAGGATACAATTATTGAATAAATGTTTGACTGTATTGATGTATCATGCAATAACCCTGAACCAAGTCAAGAAGAATCACAGATTACAGATGAGAGTGTCACACCTAAAATCTCAAAATACACATCTAAATACCACTCTAAAGAATATATCATTGGAGATATATTAAAGGGTGTTCAGTCCTTTTTAGGAAAGATAAATTTTGTCAGAAGATTTGTAGTCAATTTTGCAGAAATTGTTAAACCCATTGCGAAATTGCTGAAAAAGGATACTAAGTTTGTTTGGAATGAGGAAGCTTAGCAAGCATTTGAAAGAATTAAAGAGGCAGTACAACAAGCTCCAGTTTTAAAATATCCAGATTATACTAGGCCTTTCTCTTTGTTCTCATTTGCCTCATTTCATACTATTGTTGCAATATTACTTCAAAAGGATGAACAAGGATTTAAACATCCTATAGGTTTTTACATTAGATCCTTGCAGATTGCAGAACTTAACTATGAAATAATGGAAAAGTAGGCCTATGCATTGGTTAAGGCTGTAAAATCTTTTAGGCCTTACTTGGTTTGTGCTAAGGTGCAGGCCTATGTACCTCATTCAGCAGTAAAAGATATCCTTACACAATTAGAGGGTTACTGGTAAGAGATGTAAGTGGATTACAAGAATACAGGAGTTCAATCTTGAGATCAGTATCACCAAAATAATAAGAGGACAAGGTCTGGGAAAACTTATGATAGAAGAAAATCTAGATTCGGTGCACCTAAACTAGACAGAGACACATGAGCAAGCTATTACTAGTATAGAAAGGCAGCCATATTATGCTGATATTGTTTTCTTTCTCAAACATGCTAAGTGCCCTGATCATTTATCTGAAAATCAAAAGAGAAGTCTGAAATTACAAGCTCAGAGGTATATTTTGATTCAGGGAGATTTGTTTTGGAAAGATAAGAATGGTATACTGTTGTTGTGCCTTGACAATTTCCAGGTTAAGAGGGTTTTATCTAAGATGCATGAAGGGGAATGCGGAGGTCATTTTTCTGCTAGGACCACCGCCCATAAGATTTTGAGGTCAGGATATTATTGGCCTACTTTGTTCAAAGACACATATGTTCATGTTAGAAAATGTCAACCGTGTAAGAGGTTTTCCAATAAGTTAAAATTTGTAGGCGCTCTATTTCTGAATCCAATAAGTACTGAGGCTCCTTTTGCTATCTAGGGGATTGATTTTACCGATGAATTTCAAGAGAAATCTAGTGCAGGACATAGCTGGATACTGGTGGCCACTGATTACTTTACTAAATGGATTGAGGCTATCCCTACCAAGAGAGCAACAAGCAGGGTGGTTACTGAGTCTCTCATGGATAACATTTTAACCAGGTTTGGTGTGCCTAGTAAATTAGTGATGGATAATGCTATGAGTTTCAGATCAGAAGAAATGACAAGCTTCTGTGAAAGGTATGGGATCACAATTTCATACTCATCCCCATATCACCCACAAGCTAATAGACAAGCTAACTCCAGCAACAAAAGCATATTGAAGATACTAAAAAGGACTCTAGAACAAAATAAGAAAACATGGCACACAAAGTTGAGGTTATCACTTTGGGCTGATCGAATCACAACTAAGAAGGCAACTGGTAAATCCCCTTTTGAATTGGTATATGGTTTGCCAGCAAGGTTGCTAGTGAATAATTTGTTACCTATTTACCAGTTTATACAAGAAGAACACTTAGATATCTCTGACCCAATGTAAGATAGAATTATGTAGTTGATAGAGTTGGATGAAACCAGAAGAGAGAGTTAGAGGGAGAACATAGGGTTACAGTAGAAAATGAAGTGTTTGTTTGACAAGAGGGCTACTAACAGAAAGTTTCAGGCTGGTGACCTAGTTCTCCAATGGAATGCAAGGGAAGAAGATAGAGGTAAGCATAAGAAATTTGAGTCTTTATGGTTAGGGCCTTATATAATCTCAGAACATTATGGTAAAGACTCATATTTGTTTAAAGATATGGAGGGAGTAGGTTTTGAGTTGCCTGTGCATGGGCAATTTTTGAAACCTTTCTTCAAGTGAAAATCATTGCAGTGCACAAGTAAATATGTATTATATGTTTAGACTTTTCCTTGTTTGTAAGTTCTGTAAATATTCCCCTCTTTTCCCCAGTCTGTTCTTCTCTATTTTTGTGGTGGTCTACAACAAGAGATTCTGTGGTTCTTTGTCATAAACCTTTTTTAGCCAATCCGCATCAGAGCCACTGTTGGTTGTATTCTAGATTTTGGTTCCTTTCCCTTGGTTTTGTGGTCTTCCCTCTCCAGGTTTTCATGTTTTCATGCCTAAAAGCCTAAAACCTGTGAAAATATTCAAAAGTCTTAAACCCTAGCTCTTGTTCAATGTTCAAAATTGAAGAAAAACCCTAAGGCATTCATTCGCTTATGTTTCTCAGTTACTTTTTGCCTCACTTGAGTCATGAGCTCTATTACAATCGCTTAGTCGCACAACTTAAAACAACATATTCCTTTTTATCCCCAACTTTGCGATTCTCTTTTGTCACGTTGTCTCATGTAATAATAGAATATTTCCTGTTCTCTCCTAGACTTCGCGATTCACTCTGTGTCGTGTAATTGCTGAATCATTTGAATAGAGCCATAATATATCAGTGGGCCCACAGGTCAGTCAGGTGATCGCAAGATGTTTTCCACAGTTAAGAGTTTATTAAGAGACGTCGCGATTACCTTTTGTCGCATAATCGTTAAATGAGTCTAATACTAAGTATAATGCAAAGCCTTTAGTCGTGCAGTCTCCAGAAAAGAGGCCGGTTAAGTTGAAGCTGCCGAGACTTAGCGAATAACCTTTTACATTTTTGGATAAGGCACAATCGGTTATCACCAGATAACTCAGTTTGCAAATAAAAAGAAGACATCTGTCAGGAGGAAAGTGGTTTTCAGAATGATCACTTAAAGATATAAGTGTATTCAGCGACTACGAGACTACTTAAGGGTAACTGTTAGTCGCAGGGTCTCAGAATGTTTTAAAGGTATGATAAGTTACTTGGCGATTAAGTGACAGCCGTCGGATGAAATTATGAAAAGACCCTACGGTAGTCGCCAAGTCTGAGAATAAAAGACCCTAAGGAGAAAAGTCCTTGTGACTCAGTGGCTAAGGGTATGTCGGGTACTCGCGAGATGAAGTTTTTTGGCATTCAGCATCTGCATTTGGCGATCAGGTGACTAAGGGTTGTTGCGCAGTCTGGAAAAAGAGAGATAACATTGGGTGACTAAAAAATAACTGCGAAGGATAACACTAACTGTTAGTCGCATAGTCTGAGAAATGAACGTGGGTTAGTGATAACCAATGGTGACTTAGATTTTCCTTGTGTCGCGTGGTCGCCAAAGGTTGACTCTGGTTAGTAAAGGTAATGAAGTTGCACAGTCGCTATGTCTCCAGATAAACCATAGATTAAAGATTGGGATCAGCGACAGAGAAAATGAGTGCAGTCACCTTGTCGCTTAATGTTAATTTCTATGAAAAGGCGCCAGTATTAAATATGTCAGTATGAATTATTTGGCGGCCAATCAAATTTCTAGATTTTGATTACTGTATAGAAAAAGGGTAGCTGAGATGTATGACAGAGGGCCAATCCCAAGGTGACATGTCAGCTCATTCGAATTTTATAAGGTTTAGCTGAGGATTCAGTTTTACAAATTTGATTTCCCTGTCACACTCAGGAAACTACGGCTAGGTTTTCAAATTATGTTCACAGTATGTGGAATTTAAGATAGAATTGGTGTTCTGAGAATCATGAGCTATGTACTTTGAATGGTTACTATAAGGAGATGATTGCTTGTTCATTTACATTCACCTTTCTTTCATAGTTTCTAAGTTTAAAG
>MU217844.1:277044-287937 GCA_018584345.1 Thuja plicata | reverse complement strand
CTTTCGGATTAATAAATGCAGGAGAAAATTTTCAAAGGGCCATGGATGTTGCTTTCAAAGATTTTATAGATCTATTCATGGTCATTTATCAGGATGACTTGACTGCATACTCAAAAAGGGCTTTGGATCATTGTGACCACCTGGCTAAAAAATTTAACAAGGCTTTGGAAAATGGTGTTTCTTTGAACCCTAAAAAATGTCATTTCACGGTCAAAGAGGGGAAGTTGCTGAGACATATAGTGTCCAAAGAAGGGATAAGGATGGACCCTGAGAGAGTGGAGGAAATCCAAAGAGTAATTGCTCCAAGAAATTTAGAGGGTGTTCAGTCCTTTTTAGGAAAGATAAATTTTGTCAGAAGATTTGTAGTGAATTTTGTAGAAATTGTTAAGCCCATTGTGAAATTGCTGAAAAAGGATACTAAGTTTGTTTGGAATGAGGAAGCTCAGCAAGCATTTGAAAGAATTAAAGAGGCAGTACAACAAGCTCCAGTTTTAAAATCTCTAGATTATACTAGGCCTTTCTCTTTGTTCTCATTTTCCTCATTTCATACTATTGTTGCAATATTACTTCAAAAGGATGAACAAGGATTTGAACATCCTATAGCTTTTTATAGTAGATCCTTGCAGGTTGCAGAACTTAACTATGAAATAATGGAAAAGCAGGCCTATGCATTGGTTAAGGCTGTAAAATCTTTTAGGCCTTACATGGTTTGTGCTAAGGTGCATGCCTATGTTCCTCATTCCACAGTAAAAGATATCCTTACATCAGAGGTTACTGGTAAGATATGTAAGTGGATTACAAGAATACAGGAGTTCAATCTTGAGATCAGTATCACCAAAATAATAAGAGGACAAGGTCTGGCAAAACTTATGATAGAAGAAAATCTAGATTCGGTGCACCTAAACCAAACAGAGACACATGAGAAAGCTATTACTAGTATAGAAAGGCAGCCATATTATGCTGATATTGTTTTCTTTCTCGGACATGCTAAGTGCCCTGATCATTTATCTAAAAATCAAAAGAGAAGTCTGAAATTACAAGCTCAGAGGTATATTCTGATTCAGGAAGATTTGTTTTGGAAAGATAAGAATGGTATACTGTTGTTGTGCCTTGACAATTTCCAGGCTAAGAGGGTTTTATCTGAGATGCATGAAGGGGAATGCGGAGGTCATTTTTCTGCTAGGACCACTGCCCATAATATTTTGAGGTCAGGATATTATTGGCCTACTTTGTTCAAAGACACATATGTTCATGTTAGAAAATGTCAACCGTGTAAGAGGTTTTCCAAAAAGTTAAAATTTGTAGGCGCTCTGTTTCTGAATCCAGTAAGTACTGAGGCTCCTTTTTCTATCTGGGGGATTGATTTTATCGATGAATTTCAAGAGAAATCTAGTGCAAGACATAGCTAGATACTGGTGGCCACTGATTACTTTACTAAATGGATTGAGGCTATCCCTACTAGGAGAGAAACAAGCAGGGTGGTTACTGAGTTTCTCATGGATAACATTTTAACCAGGTTTGGTGTGCCTAGTAAATTAGTGATGGATAATGCTATGAGTTTTAGCTCAGAAGAAATGACAAGCTTCTGTGAAAGGTATGGGATCACAATATCATACTCATCCCCATATCACCCACAAGCTAATGGACAAGCTGAGTCCAGCAACAAAAGCATATTGAAGATACTAAAAAGGACTCTAGAACAAAATAAGAAAACATGGCACACAAAGTTGAGGTTAGCCCTTTGGGATGATCAAATCACAACTAAGAAGGCAACTGGTAAATCCCCTTTTGAATTGGTATATGGTTTGCCAGCAAGGTTGCCAGTGAATAATTTGTTACCTATTTACCAGTTTATACAAGAAGAACACTTAGATATCTCTGACCCAATGTAAGATAGAATGATGCAGTTGATAGAGTTGGATGAAACCAGAAGAGAGAGTCAGAGGGAGAACATAGGGTTATAGTAGAAAATGAAGTATTTATTTGAAAAGAGGGCTACTAAGAGAAAGTTTCAGGCTAGAGACTTAGTTCTCCAATGGAATGCAAGGGCAGAAGACAAAGGTAAGCATAATAAATTTGAGTCTTTATGGTTAGGGCCTTATATAATCTCAGAACATTATGGTAAAGACTCATATTTGTTGAAAGATATGGAGGGAGTAGGTTTTGAGTTTCCTGTGCATGGGAAATTTTTGAAACCTTTCTTCAAGTGAAAATCATTGCAGTGCACAAGTAAATATGTATTATATGTTTTAGTCTTTTCCTTGTTTGTAAGTTTTGTAAATATTCCCCTCTTTTCCCTAGTCTGTTCTGCTCCATTTTTGTGGTGGTCTGCAACCAGAGATTCTGTGGTTCTTTTTCATAAACCTTGTTTAGCCAATCCGCATCAGAGCCATTGTTGGTTGTATTCTAGATTTTGGTTCCTTTCCCTTGGTTTTGTGGTCTTCCCTCTCCAGGTTTTCATGTTTTCATGCCTAAAAGCCTAAAACCTATGAAAATATTCAAAAGTCTTAAACCCTAGCTCTTTTTCAATGTTCAAAATTGAAGAAAAACCCTAAGGCGTTCATTCACTTATGTTTCTCAGTTACTTTTTGCCTCACTTAAGTCATGAGCTCTATTGCAATCACTTAGTCACACAACTTAAAACAACATATTCCTTTTTATCCCCGACTTTGCAATTTGCTTTTGTCGCGTTGTCTCATGTAATAACAGAATATTCCCTGTTCTCTCCCAGACTTCATGATTCACTCTGTGTCACGTAATCGTTGAATCATTTGAACAGAGCCATAATATATCAGTGGGCCCATAGGTCAGTCAGGTGATCGCAAGATGTTTTCCATAGTTAAGAGTTTATTAAGAGACATCGCAATTACCTTTTGTCACATAATCACTAAATGAGTCTAATACTAAGTATAATGCAAAGCCTTTAGTCGTGCAGTCTCTAAAAAAGAGGCCAGTTAAGTTGAAGCTACCGAGACTTAGCGGCTAACCTTTTACGGTTTTGGATAAAGCACAGTCGGGTTCTCGCCAGATAACTCAGTTTGCAAATCAAAAGAAGACATCTGTCAGGAGGAAAGTGGTTTTCAGAATGATCGCTTAAAGATAAAAGTGTATTCAGCGACTACGAGACTACTTAAGGGTAACTGTTAGTCGCAGGGTCTCAGAATGTTTTAAAGGTATGATAAGTTACTTGATGATTAAGTGACAGCCGTCAGATGAAATTATGAAAAGATCCTACGGTAGTCGCCAAGTCTGAGAATAAAAGACCCTAGGGAGAAAATTCCTTGTGACTCAGTGGCTAAGGGTATGTCGGGTAGTCACGAGATGAATACTTTTGGCATTCAGCATCTGCATTTGGTGATCAGGCGACTAAGGGTTGTCGCGCAGTCTGGCAGAAGAGAGATAACATTGGGCAACTAAAAATAACTGCGAAGGATAACACTAACTGTTAGTCGCATAGTCTGAGAAATGAACGTGGGTTAGTGATAACCAATGGTGACTTAGATTTTCCTTGTGTCGCTTGGTCGCCAAAGGTTGACTCTGGTTAGTAAAGGTAAGGAAGTTGCATAGTTGCTATGTCTCCAGATAAACCATGGATTAAAGATTGGGATCAGCGACAGAGAAAATGAGTGCAGTCACCTTGTCACTTAATGTTAATTTCTATGAAAAGGCGCTAGTATTAAATATGTCAGTATGAATTATTCGGCGGCCAATCAAATTTCCAAATTTTGATTACTGTATAGAAAAAGGGTAGCTGAGATGTATGACAGAGGGCCAATCCCAAGGTGACATGTCAGCTCATTCGAATTTTATAAGGTTTAGCTAAGGATTCAGTTTTACAAATTTGATTTTCCTGTCACACTCAGGAAACTACGGCTAGGTTTTCAAATTATGTTCACACTATGTGGAATTTAAGATAGAATTGGTGTTCTGAGAATCATGAGCTATGTACTTTGAATGGTTACTATAAGGAGATGATTGCTTGTTCATTTACATTCACCTTTCTTTCATAGTTTCTAAGTTTAAAGAGTTCAGTTGCCAAAAATAGTAAAATTCAAAGAATTGCAGAATTCTCTGTGATTTATACGTTCATTATTCCCAGAATTGTGCACACGATAGTCTGTGAGTCTCTATGATAGATTTGTTTCAATACCGGTAAAGAAGAGAGAATTCAAACACTGAAAACATGAGAAGAGCAGTGAGTATAGCTTTGACCAGCGGAGAAAGTGAGAGGGTGGAGGATGAGGCAAAGGGAATAGTGAATTACTCAGATGAATTCATCCATCTCCTTCCTAGTTCAACACATAATAAAAAGGTCAATACAAATGTGCTAATTGATGAATATAGAGATGTTCGGGATGCTACTGCTCCAGGAACAATAGGTTTTTCTCTCTTCAACTATTTTTATAAGAATTCTAACAAGCCCATCCCAGTATCAAACCCTTGGACCTGTGGTTTAGCCAGGTTAATTGTTCCTGATGTCTTCCTAGATGTAGACTTGTTTTTAGACCTGGCCAATCACTATGATGTTTTGTCTAAGACCATCAGGAGGGATGATTGCACTGCCCTATTAATTTTGAACAGAAATTCATTCATGCAAGCCTTTGGCTTATACAGCACCATGTCTACCAAAATTGACATGACAAAGAAAAAACAGAGGTATACTTTGAAGCCTGGGATTGCTAGGAGCCAATTGCTGAAACATATGCTAAAAGAAGTGAGAAATTATTTAGATCCTATGTCCAGGAGCTGCCCATATTATTACAAGGATCTACACTTTTATATCAAGTATGTTGCATATGCCCTATGTAGAGTGCTAGGGATAGATGGTGATGCAGAGAAGATTGATGCAGGGATTTTGATGATGGTGTTGGACCTACAAGAGGTCCACTCTAACACTAGTTATGATTATATTCAACACATCATAGATGAAATGCATGAGGGCTTCATTGCAACACAGAAGAGGATGAAGAACCCAAAGGAGAAGGAGCCCAAGTTTTTACATTACTCAGTTCTTATGCATCTCCTTTTGCATTTCAATTTTGTCATCATGGACGTTAATAACCTAGTCCCTCAGAGATTCTACCAAGCAGGACCAAATCCTATCCAATTTTGGGTGAGGGTTTGGAATTACACTTCTAGGGAATGTGATTATTGTGCCTTTTAGAATTGGATTGTATATCCAATAGTACAGAGTTTGGGAACAAGCAGAACAAGAATCCTATTAAAATTTATACAACTGCTTAGGCCCTGTGAGTATACAGATAGCTGGGGTGGAAAGCATAATTGGGGTGACTTCTTTTTAGAAGAAAATTACATAGTCATCAGGGTATATGGGTGTATCCACCCACCTCATCTATTACCATCTTATCTACCAGCAAGGGTGGCGGCAATGGAATTTATATGGCAGCTATTGTTGATAGACAATGAGCATTTTGCACCACATAAGAAGGGGACTTTGACCCCTAGGCAATTTAAGCTTTCTAACTTCACAATTGGTAAGGGTTCCATTGATGTTATAGGTCAATGGTTGGAAAGGTATAGGTTGGGGGCAGCCCCTTATAGATACATTGACCCAGAAGGTTTTATGACAGGGGTAAGGAGATTGTATACTCCTACAATCCCCAATACAAATGTCCATTGTGAGCGCATAGAGGAAGATGCAACAAGGAATCTCTTGGATGAAGATGATATTCACACAAGAAGACTGAAGATTCAAGAATTGTTGAAACTTGAGAAGAAAATAAAGAGAAATGGGTTGGCTTTTGGGGGTTTTTACCCTGATCTCCCATATTTTGATAGAATTAAAGCCATGATAGAAAACTATTATGTGCTTATAGAGAAACTGGATACAGTTCTTGACAAGAAAGGTGCTCAAACACCTGATCATTCAGAATCTGAATACAATAGTAATAGTGATAGTGATTATGCACGTCCTACTATGCATGCTTCATCATAGCAAGATATTGCTGAAATACCATAGTTGCATGGAGCAGAGGGTCACATTATAGATTTGACAGTTGCTAGCCAACCAGATGATATAGAAGAACCTGTTGCAAAGAGGCAGAAACTAGAGATAGGTCAGCCTTCAACTAAAGGGTAGAATAAGAAGAAAGATAAGGCTAAAGTCTTAGTACGTGGTAATAGGTTATATGATCATAACCTAAGGAAGGAAATTAGGGAAGGAAAGAAACAACAGCCTGATTTGGATGATGAGGTTGAGATGCCCCTTAAGGCCTGTATTGATGAGAGATTGATTCATCAACAAGAATTTTTGAATGATGATAATTTTGTGAAAACCGAGGAGTTTAAAGACTTCCTGAGATGGTACAAGAAAGAACAAATAAGAGCAGAGTTGAAAGTTGATGACAAAGAAACCATAACTAATGAGGCATTGATGGCTCTGCAAAATTGTGATCCTAAAAATGAGGATATTTCACTAGAGGATGCCAGGAAATTAGTATTAGGAAGTGGAATACTATTGGTTGAGGGTTGGGATTTAGTATCCACCTTCATAATTGATCAAATAAGGAAACAACCAGACCTCAAGATGGCTAGTGAAGTGCAGATGGGCGATGCGATAAAAGGATTTGGGTATAGCCCAAAGTCTCAGGCCTTTGCAATATGGAGCCTGTGTCCAAAAGACCAAAAGCCCCAAGTGGTGAATATTCAGGAGAATATGGTGGGAAATCAAATGGTCTAGACAATGCAAAATACAGGGGATTTAGAGATATCCCAAATCATGACACATTGGGCTCACTTGAATGAAGACAAAACTAAACAATTGTCTGAAAGGTGTAGCACATTGGTGGAAGAGACTAGTGCATTGGGAAAGGATAGAGAAATGTGCTGAGTGCAACTTTATCAGAGGGATCAGATGATAAAGAAATTTATGGAAGAATTGGAAACAAAGCCTGAGGTGATGTATGTGCCACAGCCTCTGCAAATTGAAGACAAAGAAAAGTCTGAAGAGGTAGCTGAGGAAAAGGCTGAGGAAGAGAAAGGAAATGAGATTGCTTTAAGAGCATTGAAAGGTGTGCTGCAACATAGAATTGACATCTTAAAAGATAAAGCTGATGTTATATTCAATACTTATAACAAATTTCTAGCTTTGCACATGGAGGTAATGGGGTATTTGGCTATCCTAAACCCCTATTTTACTAAGTGGTCTACTAGGGTGCAGTTATTTGAGAAGCTAGCATCATTATAATTCCTGAGATTAGATTTGCCAGAGATAGTGACTGAAGTTGAAGATGAGATCAAAATAGTTAATATTGCTCTCTCATTCTTTAAGGGAAAATTGAACCAAATTGAGGTAAAGTTAAGCCTCTTTTCTGATGATTTTAACAGATTCATATCTTCCTTAAGAGGAGATGATGATCAAGTGAAGGCCTTAGATGCCTGGAGGGGTGAATTTGACAGCAAAATGCCTAGTAGTGAGGCATTTATTTCAGGAACTGATATTGATGTAGAAGGGTTCAATAAGATATTAGACGAAGCTTTCAAAGTAGAAACTGACATCAATAAGTTTCTAGTAGACATCAAAATTATGACTGATGCGAGATGGGACAGGTAAAAGGTCCAAATACAGAGTACTCAGGACTTCAAGTGGCCATCAGATGATGAAGTGAAAGCATGGGAAGTGATGACTACACCCAAGAAAAAGAAGCCAGCAGTAGAAGAAGAAATTTTGGACGATGTGTAGGGATGACTACTTGGTACCTCACCATTGAAGATAAAGAGGACAGTTATTGCAAAATGAGAATGTAGGTAAATCTTAAAGCACGGTCATCTAGACTCGACATAATTGTTGCCATCTACTATGTACACTATCAGATTCAAGTCGCTAGATCGAGAGAAGAACAAAGAATATCTATTTCTATCTTTTTGACTTGGTCATTCTACCGCTTCTTCTCTCTCTTTCTTTTTGTCTCTTCTATAGTTTTAGGGTTAGGTTTTCTGAGACCATTCGAAGCTTGTAGCATCCTTTGGAAAATGATTCCAATATGGTTGAAGACCTATATATAGAAGAGAGTGGTATTTTGAAAGAGGATGAAATATAATGTAAAGAATCAGTCTTTCTAAATCCGTGCCTGTGTTCTTTCAAGCTTCAAAGATTTTTCTTATGTATGAAAGAAGGGTTACATCAATAAAATATGGTGCAATTTTACTCTTCCTTATTGTTGTCTCTTCACTTCCTGTATATGCTTTTTTATGTTTAAGATTGTAAGGCAGTCTTAAGCATTTTGGTTACAAGGTGACTATCTAATTACTTGCGAGTTTCTTTCATGTAAAGAACTAAGTTTTGTGAGTAGTTTTAGGAAGCATATCATTATTTAAGGATTTGATACAGTATTTTAGAGGTAATCTGATAATTTGTAAGGCAACTTATCCTAATTGCATGTAGGTTGTATGGCAGCTTACAGTGTTTTGTTTATGTGAAACTTCAAGCTTTTGACTCTGTAACCCAAAGGATTGGCACTGATCTAGACCTGGGTCTGATAATCTATCATCATCTAAGTTTTCAAATTATTCAAAATTATTCAAAACACACTTGTCACTAAAATACATGAGCTAAACTCATTAAGGACCTATGTCAGCAGGACAGTGTCCACTTTGTTGATTCTTTAGAGAATGAATCATTAGGTTATCCCTCCTGAAATCAAAAGGAAGAAGGATGAAAATCCTTGACTCATTGGCCTATGTTCTCAAAACCATAGCCTGGCTTATAGTACTCTGTTTCAAACTAGTCATTGCATTCTCTAAATTGTTCTATAAGTTGTTATAGTGAGGTTTTTGGTTCATACCCAGTGAATGAAACAATCCACCAAATATATTGATTGAGATATCAGTAATCTTTAAAAGGTAAAACCTGCCTGAGTCTGTGGAGCTTGAAAACACAGACGGATCTTATCCAATCCTTAGAAATTAGTCTTTCTCTTGCCTAAAAGAGGTTGCAACTGAGTATACAAGGTATACTATCATCATTAGGTAAAGTGTAGCAAGAAAAAGAGCTAACATGGTGAAGACCACTGCTAGGCATGCTTTTTCCATTGGTGTATAATTTAGCTCATAACCCACCAAAGTGCAGTTGATGTAGTAGATAGCACGCACTTTTTCATTATCATCTAACTGGGCTAGGAGTGCCCCTAGTGATTTTTTTGTTGTAGATATATATAATATGAGAGGTTTTCCTGGTGTAGGCGGCACTAGAATAGGTGAATTTTCTAGATATTCCTTGATTTTGTCGAAGCTTCTTTGGCATATAGGATCCCATTTGAAACTATGATCTTTCCATAGCAAATGCGTGAAAGGTTGGCATTTGTCAGAAAGCTATGATATGAAGCGACGCACTAATTGAAGATTTCCTTGTAGACAGCGCAGCTATCTGAGTGTCTTTGGTGGAGGCATTTCCATGATTGCTTTAACCTTTTTAGGATCTATTTCGATGCCATGTCATGATACGATGAAGCCAAGGAGCTTTCCTGATGTAACTCTAGACATATTTCTTTGGATTTAGATTGAGACCTTAATGTCAAAGTCGATCAAACACTTCCTCTAGATCATTTAGGTAATCCATTCTATTTTGTGATTTAGCCAATATATCATCCACATAATCTTCAAGGATCTTATGGATCATGTGATGACATTAATTTTTCCATTAATACACTTAGTGAAAAACATTGACAGAGATCATCGGTACAAGCATTACCAGAAGACTACAGGCATTATCGATGAACAATGATCATACTCGACAGAACACAAAGGTCATGAGAAAATGCTAAGTATGGAATTGACCAACGAACACTGACAAGTTTTGCACCGATGAAGTGAAAAGGAAATCACCAACAAGTCAATAACATAACATTGGGATCATCACCGTTGACATAGTTTTGAGAACAAAACTGATGGAATAGAAAAGGCATACCCGATGACTAGTTCAAGAAAGGAACACCGACGACAAATAAAACCGACTGTTAGAACCAACAGTCAATTAGAGAACCTGCAAATAGTGGATCTGAGTTTTACACGTCAGATAAAGAAATATAATTCTATTTATAGAGTTTTAATTTGTTTTAAATCATAACTTGAGGGTCAAGCAAGCTTTATGTAAATGTTTTAAAGCATCCTAATAGATCTAAAACATATCTAACTAAAGATCAAGGTCAAGTTGTAAACCTTGGATCTAGAGTTAACTTGCGAAGCGTGAATCAAGAATTGAACCAAAATCTAGTATAAATAGATGTTCAAATAAATTGTGAGTTATGATTTCATTATTATTGATAGCCACGATAAGCATCTAAGGAGAAGAAGGAAGAATTCATGCAAAGTTCAGAAATAGATCATATCAATTGTCAAGAACACAGAGAGGCTACTGACGAGTAGACAAAGGTATTATTCAATCATGGAAGGATGATTATTCATACATAGGAAGCTTTATTGGATCTTTTATTAGCAATTAGAGATTGCATGCATCATCAGATCAAAGACTTATGTAGTTGCATTCTAACAAGTGCATCACATCTAAAATCCTTTTGTAGAAGGTGGACTTAACTGTTCTTTACAAATATCTTAATAGAGTGCACACTTAACATTATTGCTAAAGATTCGAATGAAGTAGATCTTAAATAGTCTCCACTGTAATACTCCTAATAGGGTAGGTCATCAGAAGTGACCAATTGTAAGCCTTAACCAGCCCCTTCTTATCTACAGCTAGTGAAGTATTGTGGGTAACAATCCCCACCACAAATTTTACTTCCTAACAGGACTTTTCTGTGATATCATATCTTGTGTCATGTGTTATCTATTTTCATGAATGTTTCTTTTATGGTTACATATTAAAGAACTTATGATATGATTTCATATACATAAAGAAAGATGAACAGTTAGATAAGA
>MU217844.1:248113-276514 GCA_018584345.1 Thuja plicata | reverse complement strand
AAGAACACTAGCCATTGATGATAGGAGGAAAATTACAGAGAAACTACAAGAGAAAGAATCAGAGATTCAAAGACTTACTGAGCATCACCATGAGGTTACCAACCAAATTATTCTTATGAGTCAAGAAACAAACATATTAAATATAGAACTCATTGAAAGAATACAGATCATTGATGAGCTAAGAGAAGAGAATGAAAAATTGAAGCATGAAATCAAAGTCTAGAATCAACACAACGAATTGATCAAAAAGGTTGAAGATAGAAAAAAAATGATGGATGATTTTCTTGATGGATAGAGAAGAGTCAACAACTACACAGGATTAGGGTAAAACAAGAATGGTGAATCTTCTAATCAACCAGATCAGAGGAATGTCTTCACAACCCCAAGATCCAAGAAATTGTCATGCAATCACTGTGGAAAACTAGGCCACACCTCAAACATTTGTAGAAGCAAAATTAAAGGTATTTCTCAAACTCAATCTACTTTCATTGGTAATTGTTATAAATGTCAAAAGAAAGGACACAAGGCACATGAGTGCAGATCCAAAGTGACAAATCCAAAGAGAAAAACCTATATGGACAAGTAATGTCCTACCTACAAGATGAATGGGCATTCACATAAGAAATGCTGGAAAAAGAACAGCAAGGCATGGACACCAAAGGAAACTAATAAAAGATACAAACCAACAAGAGTAGGTAACTCATATGTTTGGGACTATAACACATAGGTAAAATACATAGCATGTGGAAGGTATGGTCATATTGTTGCCAACTATATGAGAAAGTGGACCAAAAGGTCAAAAGGTTGGACCAATCTAGGTATGGCATGTTTACATTGTCATAAGGTTGGACATGTGATAAAATATTACAAAGACCGACTGACAGACACAAGAACACATCCCAATGGAAATACCATTGATGACATCAAGAGAATGAGAAACAAGATATGGGTAAAAGCCACAAACACTGAAGGTGTTGGAACAAGCAATGCAAATGGTGATGCCTCATCCAATGGATCCAGTGACATCACTACATCAAACTAAATTGCACAAGTAGGTATGGAATTGCATTATGACAAGTTACATTATACATCAGTTATGTTGTGGGCTCACAACACACACCCCATTTTTTGGTCCTCTGACCATGGGGACCCCCCCTTTTTTTTTCTTTTTGTCTTTTTTCATGTCCACCCCTCGTAGAAATCTAGTCAGCCACCGAAGAAAATTGTTGAAACCAAGATAGAGGAAGGAAGAAGCCTTTTTCGGCCTTTTGGAGGACTTAGGTACTCTGAAATGCCAAAATGGCTGAAAGGCCAAAGACCCGGCCTTTCGGTGTTTACAGACTCTGAAAACACTGAACGGATGAAGACTTCTTTCTCCTCTGACATTTTTGGCCTTTCGGGGTCCAAAGGCACCGAAGCCACTGATGTCAGCCCGCAGGCTATAAATAGAAGAAGCCTTCATTTTTTAAAATCACTCTGTGTTTTTGCTCCTGCTCATGATTTTGTCTTCTTCTCCTCGCCAACTGCCTCCACTTCTAAGCCGCCTAGTTGTCCTCCAGCTCCTAGTTCATTCGAGGTAGGTTCTTCTCACTTTCCTTCACTTCATGTTTTTGGGTCTAGGTCTAGGGTTAGTTTTCACCCCTAGCGCCTGTCCAGCCTAGGGCACTTTGTCTCTTTGTCTCGTGGGGCCTATGTGCCTTCTTGTTTCGATAGGGATGTCCCTCCTTGTCAGACCTAGGGTTTCCTAGTTTCATTTTTGTCTTAGGTTTAGGGTTTTTTTGTTTCGTTGGTCATGGCCCTTGTTGCAAGTTTTTAGCCTTTGAAAGGCTGAAAATGGATCTTCAACTCTTGCTAAGTGTCATTTTGGATGTTTTGGTCTTTCGAACATCCAAAAGGTCTGAAAGACCGAAAGGTCTGAAAAGGCTGAAAGTGAAACCTTCATTCAAGCTTTCGGGGTTCCTCATCATGTTTAGACATTTGGCATTCCTAAGCAAGAACCTCTTAGTTTCAAACCCCGAAAGGCCCAATGGACTCGGTCCTTCCAATAAACATGTTCGCACTTTTAGACTTTTCAGTCTCTGAACTAGTTTTCGCTCTCTGAAACCTCAAAATGTCCGAAAGTGCAAAAACTTACACTTAGCTATTTATTCAGCTCTCTTTGCTTGCTTTCCTAGTTTAAATTGTTTTTCCTATTCAATAAACTACTGATATTTGTCTTTTCTTGTAGGAATGACTGAACCAAAGATAGCCTCCCCAATGAAGTATCAATACAAGGGGAATCCCCCTAGCTCAAAGGTGGGAAACAAGCACAGTGCATAATAGACACCAACATCGGGAATGTGGATTGGAATGAATTCTTGACTCAATAATCCCAGCCAGCAAACAGATCTGATGATTGCACCTCATTAGTCCTATCCAGGCTAGTGAATGCAACCGCACACCCAGTGGTCATTTTGTCTTCAGAATTGATCGTCACCCTAGCTCATCACTATGATTTAGATAAGAGGGTGGTACTAAACTCGAAGGATCAAGTGAACTGGACATTAGGTCAGATGTCATCGAGGATGTTTTTCACCTTCACAAAGGCATAGACAAGTTTTATGACTTCTATATTGAAAAGGGGACCAAGTGGTTTGGAAATAGGGAGCAAGCCATACACAAGATGATGAATAAAGAATACCTTAAGCAACCGCTTCCTAAGAACAAACTGGACAAGATAGACCTCCGAAGAGGCTATATGAAGGATGACATCTAGGCAGCTATAACAGTGATAAGCCGGGTGTATGGGTTACCTCAATCCACTCAGCTTGAAAACTAAATGATCTTGTTGATAGAAAGGATCTTAGAACAAAAGGCAAGATTTAACTGGGGCACTATCATTAATGACAATCTAGACAAACAGTTGACAGCAGTAAGGCATAATCCCAAGTTTTACATGAGCACTTATGTGGTGTATCTACTAGCCACACGAGAAGATTATCTTGGCCTCACCAAGAGGGGAAGTCTAAATGATCCAAATGCATGGCCCCACCTTGTTTACCCATAACTGGTAAAAGGAGAAAACATGCTAGAGGATTCCCCACATTACAGGATAGTCAACGATGCATTCATATTCACAGTCATTCGATCTATTGAAGGTGACTTTGCTAAATGGATGTCAGAAGAATTTGTTGCTAAGGTAGGGGCCATTGGGGCCTATTTTATCCATTTCAAGACATTCACACACATCAAGATAGTTGGGTCAACCTTGCAACCAAAAAACCTGCCCAGGTACCCATCTGACTAGATAATCATATTGGAGATGGCCAGGCAGCTCGCAGATGCATATGAGCACATAAAGCATAAGAAGAAGCACTGTTTGGAGTTTCCCATCTCTTTGGGACCATATAAACTGCAAGACATGAAGGTTTTCAAATCCCTAGCTTTTGAATGGGATGACTGTCCCTTACAGTTTTACAAGATAGTGCGAGCCCGCTTTGATCCCATAGGTACTTACAGCCACATTATCAGCAAATTATACATTCATGAGCCACATTTGGAGGATCACTAGATAAACTGCATAGATGATCATGAGGTTAGGATCTGGGATTATTGTAGAATGAACCTTGCTCTGGCAAAAGAGGTGTTAAAAGTTCCTATTTCCTCAAAGGTTTGGGAATGTGATTCAGATGAGGTCCTAGAGGACATTTACACAAAAGATAAGGTATATGACCGGTCGATCATGAACGTAGAGGTGGACAAGGATGGAAATGATGACATAGACTTCTAGGTGAGGCATGTGATAAAGACCACCATAACTTGGATCAAGAAGCCACACAGAATGAGTCTGATCCTGGTAAAAACATTGATGGAGCCCCCCAGGAAAGTAGAAAAATAGTGAGGGGAGAAGTCAATAGCTCCTAAGTATAAGAAGGCTCCCCCTCAGAATCCAAGAACTGTGTATGGTCATGAATGACCTGTTGAATATGGCTACAATCCTAGGCCCAAGAAAACTACAATGATAGGCCAGATTGATCCGCCAGCAGGGTCGTCACAACCCCAATCAGGTGAAGGCCCATCTACCTTTGGCCAATCTCCCCCCAATGCTAAGAAGAAAACATATAAGAGGAAGAAGAGTTTTGAATCTCCGTGGTTGGAAACAGTACAAGAAGGGTCTGAGGAAGTAGAAGAAGATGAGCCCCTGGTTTGAAGAATGAGATTGCAAAAAAGGAGAGAAAAGGAGACTAGCAAGAAACATTAAGATCATCCCAAAGAATAGGATAATCCTTTGGATGCCTTAGGATCGGATGAGTTTATGCTTTCTGATTTTGAGGGACTTGAGGGATTTTTTTATCATGGCCAAGATATAGACACTAGAGCTCCATTGCTTATCCAGCCCTAGGTAATCCTCACTCAACCACTGGTCCAATTCACCAACCCTTCGGTGAATGTCCCTAGTTCCACTCAAGAGCCTGAGGTTCAGGATACTGGGATATCCCAAATCACTACTATAGATCTTAAAGAAGGAAAAGTATCATTTTCCACTCCACCATCTCATGTCCCTGCTCCACCATCTTATCTACCACCTCCAATTCCTACTCCACCACCATTAATTCCAACCCCAACACCTACTCCTACACCAAATCCACCCTACTCTACTACCATTCTCCCATCTCCCACTCCAGCCATATCAACACCTACCCCACCAACATCAATCCCTTCAACATGTGCCACCCAGGCAACCAAAGGAGAAGTGAGTACTAAAGACACATCACCTTTCCAGACCACACTGGAGGCCATGACCGGTCTTAGGTCAAATGTATCAATTGACACCTCCACCGAAGAGGCCCCAGACAAAGAAGGGGGAAATGTGGTGACTAAATGAGGCAAGGTGGAGGGGGAGAAGGAAGAAGGGGAAATGGATGTGGATACTAAAGGGGGAAGAATGAAGGAAGGAGGGAGCGAATAGGAAAGAGGGCAAGAAAAGGAATCAAAGAAAGAAATACTACCAGAAGTACAATGCCTAACTTCAATCCTCCAGGTTGCACCATAGGAACCTGTAACTACATCCAGCAAACCTACTTGGTTCACCAAGGAGATACATCCTAGGAAGAGAACTTACACCAGTGAACTGGATGGAGAGAATACAAGTATGACCTCTGTGAGGCAAGCCTTCCACCAGGAAGAAATCAATGTACCCGCAAGGACCATTTCATATGTGACTCAGGACAATGGGGGTCATTGGAAGGCCTAGATAGCAATCCCACCCTCGAGCACTTCTCAGACAATAGGCTCATCAGAAGGCTATACATTTAGGGAGGTGGATTTAGGTGATCCTACCAGAGAAGGGAGAAAGACACTAGCAGCTTTAGGGCTAAAGCACGCTCTAGGGTTCATGAACAAGGATGAAGAGACCATAAAATCCCTGACAGATCAAAATGAAGCTCTAAAGGGGTACATTCAAAAGATGGTGGGTCCTATTGACCCAAATTGTTCAGAGGCTTCATTACAAGCCATGCTTGATAAAAGGGCTACACCAGATTTGCCAGTAGGTTTGACTCCCTCTTTCACCTAGGCAAGCGTCGATTGGAGAAATGACTTTGAACAATTCAGAGAAAAGGTGATTCCATCGGTATTTAGGCCATACCAGACCATATTGGTTGAAGTTAATTCACTCATTGACCTAGTAGAAGATGATGGGGGTATAGACTCAGAGGTAATTAAGTGGCAAGCAGCCCTCTAGGATTTGGAGATAATTCAGAAGCAACACTTCCAAATTTTGGTAAAAGTCTATGAAGGCAAAGAATTGGACAAATTTAAGGCATGGACTGAACAAATGACCAAAATAATTAAGGTCTACAAGAAATACTAGACCCTTATAGATGAAAAGCGAGAGGAGGTAATAAAATGGATCAAAGATATATATACTTTCTTCACAGGGGTCGGCCTCAACATCTATCGGGATGAAAACAAACAGGCTCTACATCCTTCCAAAGAGGTGGTCCAATAGTTCAAAGACGTTCTGGCCAAAGTTAATACCAAGGAGGCCCTACAGCAACTATTTTACTTGAAAGAGGAAACACAAATAATGTCACGGCACGAAGAAGAGATCATGTTCTTCACTTCTGAATTAACTATCTTTAAAAAGAAGCAAGAACAAAGGGTCACCAAGATAAGAAGGAAAGAAATCAATTTTGAAGAAGTTCAAGAGATAGTGTAGAGGCTCCGGGCAGCTCACCCAGAGGTCTTTCCTAGATAAATCTCCAAGGTCCAATTACCAGGTGAACGGGGCAAGATTTTCACACTTGGACAAATTTCCACTAAGGTGGAGTTTTCAGCCTTTCAGCCTCCGACATTTTGGCCTTTCGGCCCTGAAAGCAAGGAGTATTTTTTCAGCCTTTTGGGCTTCGAAAATTTTGGCCTTTCAGCCTCTCCAAGTTTTGTCAGCCTTTTGGCCCATGACAAGTCTGAAATTTTGGGACCTCCGAGTTTGAAGATTTTTATAAGCACCTAGGAAATTTTAAAGGCATTAAAGTTTCAGGGTAGAGGTCGGGGTCTGAAAAACTGGGGGTTTCCAGCAAGGTCACTTTTTCAAACACTAGTTAAAATCTAGATTAGATTAATGGACAACTTGAGTTTGTTTTGGAAAGACTAAAGGTTTCCTATCAGTTCCCACCACTGGAGATATTTCTAGATGAAGAATCCAAGAAGGACCACCAGAATCAAGGAGAAGACTCCCAGTTCACAGAAGGAACTCACCTTCTTTCTCTCTCTCTTCTTTGGTGGATTTTTCCCTCTTTGCATGAGAAAATGGATTGTAAATTAATATAAGACTCCATGCAAGTTACATAGTATCAATTAGTAGTAGTTTCCCTTCAGCAAAGTTCTAGTTTTAGCTTTTTCTGTAGTTTAGACTCTCTGATACCCTAACTTTGAAAATCAAAGTTGTAGATCAAAACTCTATATATTCTAATCAAAAAACAATGTAAAAGGTCAACTTCTTAATACAATAAAGATCTAAATTGGGTGATTCATTCATGGTGTGTGAATTACTGCTATCTATGCAAATTTATTGAATGCATGCTTGCATTATTCTTTATTTTCAGAGAGCTCTTTGTATTGTTGTGTTTCGAATTCGTGCTACCTTTAGTTGGAGTTTACTATTGTTTATCTACCTTGTTGTGACAAATGTGTGGAGGATGCTATCTTTGGGCTTAATGATAAATCTGTCTCGTGGGTACACACGTCTTGGTGGCTTCATGATTTGATAGATTTTTAAATTCTTGTACGAGTAAAATATATATTTTCTCCAAACGCTTGCATCTGTGGAGTAGTGAATCATGACATGGTCTGATTTATGCTTCATAGGTTGTTCTAAATCTCTCCAGCATTCAATTTTCAAGGAAGGGTTTACAGCGGTTTATGTCCTTAGGATTTCACTTTTTTTTCTTTACAATTCGCTACATTTCTTGTTACCCTCATCTCTTTAAATTCTATCTTAAAATTCTAAAAATTGCTATCTCAAAAAATACAAAGTTGTGTGTTATTTACCATACCCATACTTGTTAAAATGGAAAATACCAAAAAGAAACTAACAGTATTTTATAGTTTGTTGTCTTGAATGTACCAGCAAAGGCCTCCTCATGAACAATCACATTTATCTTCAACTGAGTAACCAAGCAGGTTGTGACCCGACCCCGAAGAACCTTTGGAATAACTCAGTTATTCTTTCAAGAGAGGAAATTGAATTGCAAAATCCTAGCAAGTTGTCTTGTGTCAAAACAATGCTCAATGGGTTCTATCACACATAGTTCATATTGTAATATTATCATGAATAAAGATGCAATATATTGTTATTTGCTAACTATTGAAAAGAAACCATCGGTTATTGGGCACACTTTGCATTGGTGAACACACACAAAGAGGTTAGCACTACTCACTGGAATGTATCGGTCATTACACAAGCTAACTATAAACCGATGGATATCAGTGAATGTTGAATCAACAAAAGTTGTCTTCACAACCTCACCGAAAATCATCGGTGAAGTCTCCAAAAATGCTTGCAACCCTCATGCTTTGTACAGACACCAAAGATGTTATGAATGTCTCTACTGACAAAATAAATCTTCATAAACTGACAAGTTGGTAAGCATTAATGACAACTTAGGACACAAAAAGGTTATAAAAGCCCGACGGGTAAACTCATTTTCGCACCCATGATTTTCAAGCAGAGCAAAGTAGACCAAAGTGATTTAAGAGCAATTTGGAAAGTGACCCAGAAGAAATCATTTTGACATGAAGCACTCACATTCACAGGCAATCACAGAGAATCTGTTTTCAATAACACTCACCGACCGCACTGTTTTATTTGTGAAAAGCCCTAAATTCCTGCAAATAAGATGGCATCAACTTCTAGAGTTGAGAAAATTAAGGAAGATAAGAAGAAATCCTTCAATCTTGTCAGTAGAGGCTCGTGTGTTGAACCTAAATACAAGCTACACCCTAAAATAGCTTCACAACCTTACGATTCCAAAGCATTCTCTAGAATCCCACCTAGTGTTTTACTGGTAGAGGACGTAAGGTCCTATATTCACTACAAGATCTCAGAAATAGGAGATCTAGACCTAGATAATGCCTATAGGGCACTATGTGATGATGCTAGAAAGCTCAAAGAAGAGTAAAAACATTTGGAAGTAAAGGGACTCACAAATGCACTGCATTTTCCCAAGGTCTTCAAAACAGAATGGATAAAGATTGTTCTTAGCAGAGTTCATAACAAGACTCTATGGCTAAATAAGCCAAAGCCAATAACAAAGGATGTTATTCATGACATCATAGGTTATCCTAAAACTGATAAACCACAGGATCACAAGCACCCATCTCTGGCAGAAGTGAAAAAAATTAACTGGTGCTAAATCAGATAAAAGAGCACTAAAGGTCAAACACCATTACCGACGTAGAGCTGAAGTTTGGAGCATGTGTTGTTGGATATAAGATCTTCCAAGCAAGCCAAATGAATATCATATCTAGTACTTCTATGAGCACAGCATACAAGATTATCAAACAGGGGAAGAAGATGGATCTTGGAGAGATCATGTTACATCAACTAGAGGAGAACATGTGCACAATCAGATCTTCAAGGACAAACACTTGTAAGTTTGGTTCCCTCATAATGTGCATATTATTTTACTTTGAGGAATACTTTCCTTCCATCAGAAAATTTGTATGGGACATAAGCAGACCCATAACCATTCAAATAGGTGAATTCATAGAATCACTAAGAATAAATTTTGATAATAAATTTTACATACATACAAATGCCTTTGATCATGCTATTGGAGCGATTCTTGGATAGAAGGAAGGTACACTAGAACATGTCATTTACTTTATTAGCAAAAATCTATAGGGAGTAGAGTTGAACTACACATTTATCAAAAAGGAGCTATTAGCTATTATCTATGCTCTAAACAAATTTTGTCATTATGTCATTGGTTACCAAATATTTGTGCATACGCACCATACATCTATTAAGTACTTAGCTAAGAAACCTATCATAATCAGAATATTAGCTAGATGGTTGTTGTTGCTACAAGAGTTTTATATTACCATCATAGATAAGTCAAGTAGGTCAAATGTGGTGGCTAATTTTCTCTCATGCCTGCAAAATGTTGATGAACCCCTGGCAATCGATGACAGTTTTCCTGATGACTACCTGTTCTCCATTACAAAAAAAGCACCCTGGTATTTTGATATTGCTAACTATCTAGTTTCACAAAAGGTACCTCTACACTTCTCTCCAAAGGAAAATCGGTTACGAATAGAGAAAACTTTCAACTTTTCTTGGATTGTTGATTGTTTATTCTATACTAGCCCCAACCAAGTATTGAGAAGATGCATTCATGAGGAAAAAAATTATGACATCCTTTGGGCTTGCCATGATGAGCCCTATGGAAGACATTTTTCTTGCAAAAGGATAGCCATGAAGGTACTTAATACTGGTTACTACTGGCCATCCCTCTACAAGGATTCAACCAATTACACTAGGAAGTGTGATCGATGCCAGTGGATGGGGCAGCCTACTAAATTTGATGAAATGTCACTCTTTCCTCACATTATAGTGACTCCATTTGATAAGCGGGGAATCGATTTTGTCAGTCCCATCACTCCTACATCTGATGACAATTCGTACATACTTGTATGTACTGATTATGTAACCAAGTAGGTGGAGGTTAGAGCCATGAAGCATGTCAGAGATAATAGAGTTGCACAGTTCTTGTATGAGGAGATATTTACACACTATGGTGTACCCCGTGAGTTAGTCACTAACCAAGGAGCTCAATTTACCTCCACATTGCTTACTCCTCTGATGAACAAGTATAATATTCACCACCGAAAATCAAGCCCCTATCACCCACAGGCAAATGGTCAGGCCAAAATCACTAATAGGGAGATACAACCTATCCTCATGAAGACAGTTCAGTTGCACAAGAAAGATTGGAGTAGTCACCTCCAAGAAGTAGTATGGGCCTACCGCACTACCTAGAAAACCATGATAGGGTTTACCCCTTTTGAGTTGGTATATGGAAAAATAGTTTTGATGCCGATTTAGTTTGAACATAAGACTTTACGAATGGCATTGCAGCTAAACATTGGTCTTATTGAGGCACAATGCGATAGGATCCTGTAGCTTAACTAGCTAGATAAGATAAGGAAGGCAGACCTGCAGCATAGAGTTGGCTCAAACACAGCAAAAAAAGTGGCATGATTCTCACATCCTTTCCAAACAGTTTTCTCCTAGTGCCTAGGCTCTTTTGTATAGCCCAAGATTCTAAGAAAACCAAGGTAAGCTTACAACACGTTGGCTTTGCCCTTATAAGATTATTCATGTTTATTCTAATGGATAATTTCAGCTCTCAACCATCGACCATGTATGTTTCAAGTTACTGGTAAATGGTCATAGGCTCCGCCTATACCATAAACCACAGACAAATGTCGATTTCCTGCGATAGATTTAGATTTCTCCTACAACCGCTGAACCTCCTGCAGCCACAGACCCTCCTGCAGCTGCAGAACCTCCTCCTCCTACTAACAACTTTCCTGCATATAAAGGACCTCCTACAACTGATGAACCTCCTCTAACTAAAGACTTTCCCACAGCCAACATATCTCTTCCTACTAAGGGTATTCCTGCAGCCAACCAAAGTAAATATTTTCTCCGGTCATCTCTTTGAAAATTTCCCGCATGCAATCATAATAAATAAAAATTTCCCACAAAAATCTATTTTCCATAATAAAAATGTCATTCCATCCACTTTTTCATCATCTTTTTCTGCCATCCACGCATTCACGTCACCTCATTATTGTGCCAGCTCATATTTTTACTCTGCCAACATCATCAAATCTTTCTGGATTTGAGCATTTAACGGTGTAATATTACCAGGTACACATTACTTTATTGCCTCCAAAAGTTTTTTTACTTCATTTAATATGATTATGACACATTGTAATTAATATAGTAATTCATCCCCAGTTTTGCCGTACATTTCCATGCAAGTGAGGACAGTTGTCATTTTTTTTTGTAGGGGGGAGTAAATAGGGTTTTGTGAATAATAAATGAAATATCCCATCATCTCAAAACTTACATCATTTCTAAATCAACTGTCATAATTACCAATCTTTGTCATTACTATTTTTCTACCCAAATTGTACTGAGTCATCATATCAATAATTGTGATTTGACAAACCCTGCATGTAAATTGTCAAAACCAGCCCTGTTTGTAACTCAAAATTTTTAAGCTTAACTACACATCATTATTTCAAAATATTTTGTTGTGTCTTGTCCATCCAAAAATACTAGAAAACTTTCATTCCAATTATGGGCACATCATAGATATTTTTCAGCAAACAAATTAAAGAGTATCAGTGGAGTAAGGAGATTTTTTAGTTTCTCAGACATTGTTGGGATTTCAAGCAGCAGAATGGGTGGTTCTCCTATACAGCATGAACCATCAAACCACCTGGTATTGTTAGAAGACCAGGAAAACATTCATTTTTTTAACAGAGTAGGTTGGCTAACCTATTTTGTTAGGTTAAATGGGTATGACAAAGATATGGTACTGGAATTACTGAGAACATACAACAATGGAGTTGCATATGTTAAGGGGTTACGAATTGAAGCTTTAGAAGCATGAATTACAAAAGTCTTTGGACTTCCATCTACAGGTGAACCATTTCCACATGGGCATGATGCATGAATAGCCAGAGCAGAGTTTGTGTTTCCAGCCGACGCCCCAATGGATTATCGTAAACAACGAGTAAAGCGGATATCTCTTCTAGGAAAATTTCCTCAGTTGGTCGTTCATGTCATAAGGTACATTACCTATGAAGGCCATTTTTCCTTCTTGCATGTAGTTTACTTTAAATTTTTGATCCATTTATGGCATAACCATTTAGTAAATGTTCCAAATTTTCTTTACGCCCTTTTGAACTAAAGTGTTGAAGAGGTATGGAAGGGGTGGCAGAACATAGTGACCCGCCATGGTTTAATTAAACTATTGGTGGAAAGGTCACTGAGGGATGTCTCTCCCATGTCATGGGATAGATTTATTGAGGCACCTCATGTTGAAATGTATGGAGAGGGGCCACGACCTAAGAATCAAGAAGAATAAGGAAATAACCCTAATGAGGAAGGATAATTTGGTGAACAAGATGAACCCTTGAGGAATTCTTCTCCCTTGGGAGTTAATGAGGAAAATGTGCCCTCCATCCATCCAAACCCTACTTTAGGGAGTGGAGAAACCAAGGTTCCTATAGTTTCTCGGCAAAAGGATAAAAAAGGCAAGGGCAAAGCAAAAATGCCAGAATATATGAGTTGGGATATTCCTATGTCTATTATTTCTCCTGAGGCCACACCTACCAAGGAAAGGAAACTTTCATAGAAGCAACCTGCAGCCTCTACTGATACCCCATTGCACGGAAGTGTTCGCTTGAACACAACACAACTAGATGACAAAATTTCTCCTATTACGACTGACGAGTCTCATGTCTCCTTAGAGGAACCCTTAGAGGAACAACCACAAACAGGCAGTCCTATTGCCAAATGTCAGGGTATGATGGAAAAGGATCCTATAGCCACTGAGGCTATTCCAAAAGTAGAATGTGTAATATCGAAAGTAGTAGAGCCTAAAGTTTCCAGAAGAGAATCTTCTTCTCTGGAGGAAGGATATCACGGGAAAAGGCCCCTTGTTCCAGAAAATGTGCCAATTTGTCCAAAGAAAGAGGAGAACCCACAAGCAATCAGGGTAGTCCCACATTGGCAACTTGAGGAGGTAACTGTTCACTCTCTATAGGTTGATTATTTCAATGCAATGCAATATCAAAAATTGATGTGGGAACTAGAAAAGACAAAATTACGAAGGGAGATTGAAAGAAAATAGCAGGAAATTGAATTTCTACTGAATAAGGTAAATAAAATTGCAGATATAATTCTAGAATTGTTGGAATGCAGACCACCACCATGGGTTTATGCCATATGCCTCAAGGAGCAATTTTTTCTATTTAAATTAATGAGAGTCCTCCAGGATGTTAGCTCAGGCTTAGAAACCCCACATGAATTTGTGGCTGCATACAACACATCACCTGATTGTGTTCAAAATTTTCTATGTGAATTGTACATGCACAATTATGTTGTTCCTTTTAATACTGACTGGAACCCCCTTCTTTTTATTGGTGATATACATTTGTCTTACCTTGTTTCCTGGATTTAGAATGAAATAAATTATGGTGAGAAATTACATAAGTACAAAATATTGGAAAAGTCCATCTCATTGCCCCTACCTCCTGAAAGTCGATCACCATGATGGCTTTACTGTAACTGGATGAAAATTGTGTATGGATTTCATGATTCTGCACCAAGGAAATGGATTCTGGAGAGCTGTGAGGAATTTTTCTTGGCATTTGAAAAATTCTCATTATCAGATGGGGATAGGGTAGCTAAAGCGTTAAAGCAGAGAGGGGACAGACTTACCCTGGCACTTAAGAAAGCAAAGCAACATAGTCTAATCAATTTGCGGGCTACAATGCAGTGTGTTAGTTGGTGTATATGCCAGGGAAGACAACCATGGCCCAAGTGATGGTTTTCACTCACCTTCTAGCCTCCCCTACTTTTATGGCCATTGTATAGTTGTGTGGATGATGAAATATATGAACAACAGGAACTGAGTAGACGGGTAAAGATGGAGTGCACAAATGGGTTCTACTGATGCATTGGCACCTCTATGTTTGGAGAAACATAGGAAGGATACCTCTATGTTCTTTCCAAGATCTATAATGTCTTGATGCCTGAGGACCGACACTAGTCTTCATAGGGGGAAGAATGATAGGACATTTTAATGGCATCTTTTAGATACCTTAGAAGAACTTTTTCTAGGTCATTTCTTATGTTTTTTGTTATTATTCCAAGACTTTATGCTCTAAAATTGTTATTATGTGGTAGTTAACCATTGAACCTATGCCATGGACATATGCTACTTAATGTGCTTTATTGGGATGAATATGCTCTATTTTATTGCTATGAACTCATGATCATGTTTTATGAATGAATTGACTATTTGGACAATAGATAATTTATGTACTTTGAATAAATGCCATGAATGCTTTTATCCTAATGGTGTTAATGCATCCCATTGAAGTAGCAACTATCATCTTGTTCAGGTGAGCATGTCTATGTGTTGGTCCCTTGACTGGTACTATAGCAAACGTGCATGGATGAAACATCAGTGTAATAGTGGTGGTAGGTTTCTGGATTGATCTAGGTGGAGACAGTTGAGCGAAGACTTGGTGAGTGCAATAATTTCTATGATGAAATCTAGGTGAGAGTGGGAATTTAGATCTGTTGTCTACGCAGTTCTTTCCTCTCTTATTGACTGATTCTATTTCTTGTTTTCTAGTTTTCCTTTCTGTTAGATGGTTGTAATAAAATCTCCACATTTTCTTAGGGCATGTGGATTTTAGCAGTTAGATGTTTTTCCCTTTAAATAAATCCGCACCCCTACGTGAGAAGGAGGGTAGTAGTATTATTATAGTTGCATTCTTTTATTTTGTTGTTGAGAATTCCTGTACTCTTTTATTCAAGTTAATGACAAAATGAAGTTTTGAGTTCAGTACTGTGTAATTGAGTGTTTTGGGTACTCACCCAAGGGGGCCCACTTGGTGAGGAATCCATAGTTTAGATTCATTCTAGTTAGCTCGCTTTATTGCATTTTTTTTATTTCAATTCCTATGCTGAACAACCCCTACAGCCAAAGCCACGGGACAGCTACCGCTTCCTGCGGCCGAGCGACAGAGTAACTAAAGCATTATAGTTGTTTGTGTGCACTCTTGCATCCTGCTAGTAGCCTTAATTTCCATCATATTATTTTCAAGTATCTAATTTCACAGAAATAGTTTAGATTTCCTTTAAGTATTCATTTCATGCAGCAATAGTATAGTTTCCTTTCGAAAGAATTTATTTCCTGCAGCCATAGAGTGGTTCCTTTCCAACATTTATTTCCTGCAGCAATTATAGAATGATTGGTTGAGAAAGTGCTTGGTGCATATATTTTACTAACCCATTTCAAGTAACACGTCCCTGGGTTTGACATATTAAATGAGTTTATTATAAAGTGGATGAAGTACTTAGTTGGATGTCCAATCCTTGAGTTAAAGGATTATGCCTAGTTTCTGAGTCTTTGTAACAAGCGATCAATGTAACAGTCTGATATTGTCAAAATTCAGCCAAACTATGCCAAAGGAAATAAACATGGCTCAACAGGGTTTTGGGGGTAGATAATCAAAGAACATGAAATGGCAATGTGATTTATGTAAAAACTAGAACCATTCCTATTATTCTTTGAGGTGTTGACGCTACTTATGAAATAGGATTGGAAGAACTACTGAAGGTGCTTAAACTGGAGAAGACTGAGCTAGTTGAAATGGCTAAAGATATAAGTGAAATGACCCTAGGACAAGGTTAAGGCATCATAGAAATAAATTCAGTACAAATTCAATCTTATGTCAACACATAGAAGTATGAAAAGAGAGATTGTATGAAGCCTCTATGAAGACTTTGTTGGCAAAGTCATGGTGAGAAGGCAGTGTTGACAATAATAGTAAATGAAAGTCCAGAAGCATCCATGTTTAGAAAATAAACATTGATGAAGAAATGAATTTCAAATTGATTAGCATGATTTATTAATAATATCTATTTGTATACGGAAACTGTTCTCCCTTTTTTTAGTACAAATTTAAAGAATAAGGCTCCAGTAATAAGATTCCTTTGACCAAATTTTCAATAACAATTGCAGGAAATATTTGGAAATTTGGAATCACTGTCATCAATAATAGATGTACTAAATCAGTGGGGCATCAATAATATTTTTTTCCAGCTCATAGCAAGTACCACAAAATGGTGTCATGGACTATAATTCTTATGATATGTGCAGGGGATTTTCTTTCAATTCTTTAACTTTTTCAAGCAATGCCTAGACAAAAACATCACCTCATGGATTGAAATCATTGTTAGACATGCATGATATGGGCTCTTGTGTAAACCCTCAAATAATTTAAGCATGCAATTGGCGGTTGTAAAGTAAGTCTATGCAGAATTTTTGGGCTTTTGTGTAAACCCTTGAAGAATTTAGGCATGCAATTGGAAATTGTAAAGTAAATTTATGCAGAATTTTTCTAAAAGATTGTTGATATGACTATCCCGACTAAAATACATGCATAATATAGCACGAGATTGAAGGGCATAGACAAATTTTTGGGGCTTACTTTCTCAACACATTTCAAAAGACATCCTGAGAGCTAGATATGAGTCTGATGTTTATGTAACCAATTCACTCAATAGTTTATCTACAAAATGTGGGTGTGTGGATTTTTCACACCAAATGTTTAACAAAATGCCTCAAAGATTTGTAGTGCCATGGAATTCTATGATCATGGGGTATGCCTAGATTGGTACTGGGCATGAAGCATTGCCAATCTTTGTTCATATGAGAAACTATGGCATGCCCCCCAGTATTATAACCCTCGTAATTACATACCTACACTGTTACTTCAGAAATAGAAGATTTTTACTTAGACCAACACAAAAAAAAATAGGGTAATGGTAGTAAACTATAAGCTAGTAATGATGACTTTTGAAGAAACAAAAGACAAAAAAAATGTTGAGCATGAATTGTTGTTCACTTTGAAAGAACTTTAAAATGAGAATGTTGTAAACAAAATGTTACGGAGATTACAAGTTGGTGGTGAATTAGTTTTGAAATCAATGTCACCGTTGTAATTTTGATGATTTTGTTCCAGCACGTCCTTCCATTTTGCAAATTACTTGTTCTTTTTTTGTAGTGGAAATCATTTTTTCCCGGAGTTACCTCAGGCTGCAAGTTTGAGTGGCTGGCACTTTCTTCGCTTTTCTTGATACCCAAATTAGGGTTCAAAAGTATGTCTTTAGGATAAATATCAAAGTCCCTTGCATTTTTCTATCTCAAAGAGCTTGAACTCTTTGAATCATCATCCATTTCTTCAATTTTTGAAGTTGTTTTAGCTTATGCTTCAAAGGATGTTAAATCATCTTCTTCGGATGAAAAAAACTATCCATGGCACCATTTTTGTGTCCATTGATGCCCGTGCAAGCTTACGGGCATGACTAGGGATTTTTCTATTAACTCCCTTTGAAATCAAATTTGGCTTTTTGGAGTCAATCAAATTTCCCTCCTTTCCTTCATTTCCTTCTCAAAGTGAATTTGAGAAATAAGATGTCAAAACACAAAAGAATTAATATTTTACCCCTTTATTTTATTTGGATATTGTCTTTTAAATGAAACAATTATAGAATAACTAAGATCCTTCTAAATATTTTGTTTTCTAATAGCATCTAAATGGACATAAATGTCAAGATGATGTGAGATCTAGACTTACCAATCAACTTGCAATCGCTATGGAAATTTGACTGCAAGGATAATTAGATTTATTTGTTTAATTTAACTAGATATATACATACATAAATGAAAGATTGATTAATTAATTTGATACGGGGTGATATAGGGATAATAATATAATGTAATCAATTAATCAACAAAGTAACTCAGCATGAAGTTTATAAATCAAATGATGTTATGAGACGTGTAAACAACTTGACAACAGAATTTGTGAAGCACACTTGAATTGGAGAATTATTATGATGGGTGACCTCCCAAGAAGCCCAATGCTTCACCTCAGTGAGCATCACCTAAATTAAATGTGCATAAAGTGTAACCATTCATTCTCATGAGATGTGGGTTCTTGTGAACCACTACCTATGAAACATTGTGAACCACAACTCATGAAAAAATATAACCTCCTAAAAAGTTGAATCACTACTCATGAAACACTATGAACCACAACTCTACATAAAATTTTGTAACTCCTGAGAATGCCCAATGCTTCACCTAGATGCAATGGTGAATGAAATGAATGATATAATCATGATACATGTACTTTAATAAAGCCCTAGATTTGATTTGTTGGATGATATTTACTCATGTATGTTTTCTTGTAAAGTCAGCGTATTTGTGTGTATACAGTGAAGGTTTAATTTATTTCATATACCTTTCACATTGGTATAGTATATTTATTGTTCGTGCACTTATTGTTTCATATTTAATTTCTTAAAAGATGTTTGTAAATATGAGTTTATTTGATAGACTAAATATATGTGTTTTCATGTTTTATGTATGAATCCTCTAGTGTCAAATTCCTTAGAAATCACATGGGGCCTCTTGTGTTATCTAATAAAGTTTGAGGGTTTTATTTGGATGTAAAAATTAGGAAAGAATTTGACTTTTATCTTATAGACAGAAAATGGGACAAACTAGTGGTAAATAGTGGCCAAAATAATGTTCGCACAATAAGTCTATTAGCGAACACACATTATTGGTAAAATGCAACTTCTAAGAATATAGTATATGATATTATCAAATTTTAATGTGTAAAGGAGTATTAATCATTCATTTAGTCATTTTTATTATAAGGGTGACTAATTATTTGGTTATTTATTTGGTCATTTATTTAGTCATTTATTTGGTCATTTTTCTCGATGACCAAATTGGTCATTTATTTAGTCATTCTACCTGATGACCAAATTGGTCATTTATTTAGTCATTTTAGTTGTGATTTTACCTAATGACCAAATTGGTCATTTATTTAGTCATTTATATTTGTGAATTGCAAAAAAATGGTAGAACATGATCAGTTGTAGTCACGTGACTAAAATTTTTAGTCACCTGGTCATTTATTTGCCAAATTCTACTAGTGAAGCTATCAAAGGAAAGGTTATCGCAGACCAACTCGTTAAGGCACCATTACCAGGAAACAATCCTCTAATGGTGGAATTCTCCAATGAATCAATCTTAGTGGTCACAGAACACTCATGGAAAATGTATTTTGATGGTTCTTTTACACAATAGGGATCTGGAGTAGGTATATTGTTCATTTCACTGCAAGGATACACAATACCCAAAGCATACAAAATGTTATTCTCGTGTACCAACAATATCGTAGAATATGAAGAATTAGTTATTGGATTGAAAATGGCATTAGAAGATCACTGAATTGTATATTTATGGTGTTTCCCATTTGATAATAAATCAAATCAATAATGATTATCAAACTAAGGATGACAATATAGTACCATATAAAAACATGGTGGATGATTTGAAAAGGTACTTTATATGCATAACATTTGAGTGGATTCCTCATGCAAAAAATCAAGCAGCAAATGCAATGGCCAATTTAACATCTTTGTTAAAACTATCACACAATCAAGCATGTTATGAATTTTAGGTGGAAGAGTTACATTATTCTACCTATGATTTTCCTAACTCTAAACTAGTATGTCAAATTGTGAGTTGTGAGTCTCCTTGTTATGGACAAATCATTGATTACCTCAAGACTAATGCTTTACCCAATGGTATATCCAAACCAAAAATGAATCCTTATTCACCAAACCTCCAAACATGTGATCATAGCTAATGATTTGTATCGAAGAGGTTTTGACAGTACTTTACTATGATTCTTAGAACTTGAAGAATCAAACAACGCTTTACACGAAGTCCACAAAGGTATTTGTGGATCGCATTCGAATGGTCTTACTCTAGCTAAGAAACTCTTATGGAACGGTTGGCCCAAAATGGAGAAATATGTCCTCAAATTTGAAATCATGCAAGAAATGCCAAATTCATGATAATCTCATACATACCCTAGCAAGAGAATTGATATCCTTCATTATACACTGGCATTTTCAGTAGTGGGCCTTTGATTTGATTGGTCAAATTTACCCATCTTCTTTCAATGGACATAAGTTCATTATAACAGCAACATAATATGTTGGTGTTTAAAACTGTTACGTTACAAAAAGCAACCAATATATCTTAAGACTGATGTTATGAGTGGTTAGCTCCAAGTATGAAAGCTATGTAAGATAACTGGACCAACTATAGGGTCAAGACTTCCCTCTGCACTTCTGGCTCTGCAAAACCAAGGCGGGTACAACTAATCCAGACTAAACTCAATTCTTTAAAACACCTTCTTCTTCTGGATTTGAACAACAGATAAATGGTAAGTAAGTACTAAATGCAAACCTAGCATTCATTGACTCTCCACTACCATCAGTGGAATAACAAGAACAACAACTGTAAAAGTAAAGAATTTTGGTAATGAGTTTGACTATAATTTTGGGACAGAACATAGCCAAACCATTCAGATATGTATCTCAATAGAAATACAAATTATAGATCAGTTCCTTATCCATTGGGATAAATCCTAGATACAATACTGAAACTGAAACACCTTATTAGTAAAGATTCAAAACCATAAACATAAGAACTCTCAGACCACACACTACAAGATCCTCAAATAGATATCCAAGTAGAATCAATGTAATATCAAAAGCATTAAATTGATCTAAGACCAAAGACTTATAGAATACACATATGCATAATAAAGGCTTATACAGTAAGCCAGAAAACTTATAATTCAATAGATAACACAAAGGAGAGACTCAACTCTAACACAACTTATATTAAGTATGATGAAACTAGTTCCTGAATCAGCATGACAAGGAAATATGCAATATGAAAATATGCAAAAGATGAAAGAACTTTCAATCCTATCTTAATACAATCTTAAATACATCTATCATATCCTAGACTTGAAACAAATATTAGCCTAATGCTTCACAATATTTCTCCTAGTTCTCTGGCCCTTTCTAAATGGTCTTAAATATTCTTTTATAAGAACAAGAATGCTACAAGATTGAGACCATTTAGGGTTAGGGTTACAACCAATAAATGCAAACATTCAATTATGTTGTCAAGTTGAAACCATATCTCTTCTCTTCAATCTTTCCAAATCTGGTCTACAATCAATTTTCCCTAATCCATGGATACGATCACAGTACCTTGAAGTTGAAGAATTCCCAAGGCATGACTCTGAGAGTAGCTCTCATAAATGCAGAAAATACCAAGCAGCTCTATTTACACTTATCCCTCTAATTCTAAAATTTTATCTGTCAACTTTGGTCTTGAATGCATCTCGGCATATCAGATTTTAATCCCTACACCTTTCAACAGCTGTGCATAGTCGAACCACAAGATCAGACCACAGCATTTATTGCTCTGAGACAAAATATCAGCCGACCACCATGAAACCCTTATAAGAAAGTATTTAAATATTTTAATTTATGTTATAAAAGTCACAGCTGGCGTAGAAAATGATATGAACAGCTGAGATTGAACCCCTGCATAACTTTAAAACAACACTGTTGATTCTTTATGCTACCTAGGCTCAAAATCTAATTTGATAGGTGTCATGCAAGTGCGATGCCTTAATGGTTATCTATTTTGCATCTTGTGATTAAGGAATCACACCAACCATCTGATTAAAATTAATCTGCATGAAAATTAACACCTTTAAGCTTTGTGACCATCAGACACATGTCAAGTTATCGTGCATTCACAACTCATCCTGTGAATCCTTTGTTTTCCTTCCAATTCAATGACAACTGTCAGATTATATCTGATTTGAAATAGCTTATCGATCTTCATCACTACACTAGATACGTGGTAGCATCTCACACACTCACGGCCTCTTTCAGCACATTCCATTTTCATCTCTGACTGTGCGACAATGCACCAACTGGCACCCTCGGCCGCACAGTCCACTTTCTCTAATGTTTGACTGGCCCTCACCACCACGTGTTGCACTGGTGCTCACTTGAATCTCATCTCATTAACCACCACTAACTGGCATGAGTGCACAACACAAACTTCCAACTACTAGTCATCATCTCTCTTAACCAGCGTGAGCTTGTGATCAACACTTGTCATGCCCTCACCAGTATTTTTTGCTACATCTTCAAACCTTTGTGACTAAGCGACTGGCTGTTAGTCACACACTCAAGAATCAAACTTCTTCTCATCTCAAATGACCCAGACGTCCATGTGTCACCTCGTCTTTCACTCACAATCACCTGCTAATCATTTTCTTATGCCTTGCAACACTACGACCATGATCCACCTAGCACCTTCTACCACATCATCACCAAAATATCCTCCTCTCTTTTTTAGTCAGTTGTCCTCATCACCACCCGACCACCAAGTTGTCTACCAAAAGGCACATGCCTTTCGACACTTAAGAATTGAGCGCTCAGACATAAAAACATGAAGAAATTCCTTACCACAACCAATGTGGGACAAAGATCCTTGGGCACCTCTGACCACAGACATACATGTGACAACACATCACAATGGCTTAAAGGTTATATCTTGAGAAACTTTCCCCTTAAGGAAATACACCAGTCGTCAGATCTTCTGCAACTTGCTTGCCTTTTAACTTTTCCCTTTTGACCTTAGCCAGACCCATTGGGACATGTGTTCTACAAGATTAATGGCTTGATTGATAGATCTCAATCATCTTTGCTTTAAGTCATTAGTCTAACCATCAGATCTTCTCAAACCTGTTGTGTCTTTACTGCCTTTCTTTACCCAGTACCCATGACATCATCTAAAGGACATATGTCATGATGGCTTGATGGCTAGATCGACTGCATCTTTGCTTTAAGTCATTAAGCCAACCGTTGGATCAAGATTGAGTTGCACGACACATAAAAAGGGTAAAGTATTTTTGGGAATGAAAACTTAGAAAATATTTAAAACCCCGCAAGGAAAATAGTTTAGGGAATAATATGGCCCCTTCGATGACAACTTAAAAGACATGATGTAAGAAACTTAAGTTACTAAAAATTAACTTCATTTTATAATTTCTCATGAGCTTTTAGGGTTTAAGAAAGATTTTTCATGAATTTAAACCAAGAGTTTTAGGGCTTTAGGCCAAAGACCTAATAAAATTTGAAGAGACTGGAGGAAAAGGTATGGAGGTATGTAAATTTTGATAAGTTCTAACACAATACTTTATGCAGTGGGTTGAGGCTATACCATGGATAACTGCAATAGGAAATAAATATCACTCTTTATCCTTAACTATATTATCTATCGATATGGTATTCCTTTATCAATAGTGACAGATAAAGGTAAATAGTTCAAGAAAAAAGATGTGACAGAACTCTGTGACAGGTTTTAGATTACTCAACATTTCTCATCTATATATTACCCTCAAGGAAATGGAAAAGTTGAGGCAAGAAACAAAAACATTCTAAAGATTCTAATACGCCCAATCAATGACTCTGGTAGAGACTGGCATGTTCAAATAAATCTGGCTTTGTGGGCTTATCACACAAGTCTTAGAACACCAACATGAGCCACTCTCTATTATCTGGTTTATGACATAGAAGCAGTCCTATCTATTGATGTAGATATATCATCTTTGAGAGTATCACTATGGGGGTTAATCACAGATGATGATTATAGAATTTATAGGTTACAAGACCTAGAACTACTGGTTGAAAGGTATCAAGATGCTTTTGAACATATACAAGGCTATCAGAAGAGAATTGAAAAAGGATACAAAAAGAAGGTCAAACCACGTTCAGGTGGGAGATCTTGTACTTTGTGAAAAACCTAAAAATCAGTAACATAGGGAAAAGAAAGGCAAGTTTGAACTAAATTGGTTAGGACCTTTTATCATCACAATAGTATTTGGATCTGGGGCTTATTAAATGGCCACTACAGAAGGAGATGCACTTCTTGATCCAATTAATACAACTCATTTGAAGAGGTTCTATGCCTAGATCGTTGTAAGTAATAGTTGTACAGTAGAAAATGTCCTGAAGAAATTCAAAAATAGTGGGAAATTGAGCTTGAAAAATCCTAAAAAGAATAAAAAGCACTGAAAAATGGTTGTCCTAGTGAAAACCTAGAAAAAAGGTGCTTGGGAAACATAAAAAAAAATATATATATATATATATATATGAAAATACAAAATTACAAAAATACAAAAAAAAATGAAAAAACCAAAAAAATGTGTCTTGGTAAAAACCTGGCAAACATGCACCTTGGTAGCAAAAATAGAAATTTTGCAAGTGGTGAAAACCTGGTAAAAAGGCATCATTTGTAAGCTATTTTCTTTGTCTATAAATTCTCTATTAATCCTTTAGCATGCGATGATATTCTCTTTTCTCGCAAGCCAAACCTTGTTTCTTGCTAGGTTCATCGCTAGTCATCGTGGCTTGAAAGAAAATCTTATCTCTATAAAGGGGAGAGTCTGTTCAGACTGGGAGAAATTCAATATCACCAATCAAATAATGGTATTTTTCATTACCACCACTTAGACAACATTTCTTTTCAATATCAATCGGAAAACAAAAGTGTTTCTAAACACTCATCTTTTCATCAATTGATTCAATATCACAAATCAACAGACACAAGTACGGAAATGACAAGTCGTGTGGTATGATTGCAAGGATTCTGACTTCTAAGTAACTTTGTGATGTCCAAGTACTAGAGAAGCAAGGAGGAGGTTAGGATTTTTTTTATGGTTGCTTGGTCATTTTGATTTGTTTTCTCTTATCATGTCTCTTGAGTGATTCAATGATCCTCCAATGCTAGAAACACAAGGAAAAGGGGCATGATATTTTCTCTGATTTTTGCTTATTTTTTGCATAGATATTTTGAGGTGGTCTCTGATGAAAAAAATATGCATCATAATATAGATACATGAAAGGCTTTGACTCTAGACCTCATAAAATATTTGTGTCAGGGGGAATATTTATCTTGTCTATTTCGCTAATCAATTGATGATTATCATATCTCTTGAGAAATTCCATGAGTCACTGTACTAGAAGATCAAGGAAAGAGTATAATTTTTTTCTTTGTTTGCTGTCTATGGGATGTTCTATTCCAAAGAAATTAAAGGACAAATAATCTAGGTGTCTATGATAAGATCTTCCACATTAAGGTGTAAAATCCTCACATACCTTGACTCTGATTACTTGAAACATTGATGGAGGTGGGAGAAATCATTCATTGTCTATTGACGCAATTGATACTGAGGACATCATGATCTATTATATCTTGATGCTTGTATCATAGTGAAATATAAAATTTGGATCTATTTGTATTCATATCATCATGGTCAAGAAAACACCAGTGATGGTTGTACTGATTCAAACATCTAACACAAGTAGTATTCATATTATCATGGTCCAATGTGTACCAGTGACAAGTGTACATGCTTGGGAATCTGAGAAACTAGATATTCATACTGACATGGTCATTTGTGTTCCAGTGTCGATTGTATCAAAAATGTGTTCCAATAAAGCTCAATGATAAAAATTAGCACATAAAAATGAAAGACAAGGATAGTAGTTACATTTCATTCAAGTTGTATTTCATTCTAAAAAGTTGCATATCATTTTTTGAGTTTCATTCATAAGAGATAATATCACATCATTCCAAGGAGGGAAAACTTGATTTCCACCAATACAGCATGAAAAAATGCAATGTCTCTTACTATGGTCGAGTACTTTAATCACTTACACAAAAACAAAACTTGCATAACATATTAATCACATGAGCATATCCATCTGCATATCATCATAAAACATGTAAAATGGAAAAAAAAAACATTTCATTTACATCATTTATCCATTTACATCATGCATCCATAGCACAAAAATCATGCATCCACAAATAAATATCATACATATGCATAAACATAATCCAAATAATGCACCCATACATTTTCACCCATATCATAAAGCATTAAAACCATATGCATAAGTGTAATAAAAACAATCCCATAAAGATCACAAAACATTCATATAGAACTGGATCTCATACTCGTAATCATAAAAGAATGTCATTGATAAAGGTAAAATGACATTAAAAAAAATGGAGGAATATCATCATATATTTATCATCAAAAATCAATGAAGTACATCATATGTCTATCATACAACATGGGTCTACAATAACATGGTACAAAATATGTCTTTAAAAGAGCATCAATAGAGAGAAACATAATGAATCAAGATTGACTGTCTGCATCATGTCTCGAAGGAGCTGGTGGAGATACATCAAATCTAGTGGGTGCAAGAGCTCCACCCTGTGACTCTGTAGTTGCCTATGCAAAAGGAGGTACTCTGGCAATAGGATCTGGCATAGCTGCAAAATATGTTTCCTAATAATAGGAAGCTTGACTGCGCTGCAAAGTAACATCCTTTTGTGCAACATCCAAAGCTCTATCTTTGTCCCCCTAATATAACCTGTAGCACACCCACCTATGTCCTCAACTGAGCTCTCTCCTGCCACAATCTAGAAATTGTGGTTGCATCACCTATATCTCTATGTTGTGTCACACCTTTTTGTGGTACACCTCTCTATGGAGGAGGACGTAGTTGTGGATCCCCTCTCTATGGTATACCTCTCTGAGGAGGAACCTATACCCCTAATGGACCTATTTGTACACCTATCTAAGGAGGTGGAACCTATATACATGTGTTCTCTATCTCTATACCTATTTGTGATGTAGAATGAATCTAAGAAGAAGGTTTTATGCCCTGCATACTCATCGCTACATTTTGTAGGCAAAATGTTGGGTCCCCGCTTTTTCTTTTTCTCTTTCCTTGGTTTCTCTTTGTTTCCTTTGTTTCCCTCCAGGATTTTCTTCTGCAAGGGTTGTTTTATTTTTATTTTTTTCTTCTTTTGCCTCAAGGACCTAGTCCCAGAGTGTGTTTGTCTATATAGGACTCGGCCGGACTCCAGACTCTAGGATTGTCTATCATCATGTCTTCTTTTGCGAGAATGTGTGGTTGCATAGAATCCCCAGACCCGAAGTCTAGAGCTTCACCTATTCTAGATTTTACGGAGGGAAAGAAATGTGTTTTTACACTAAGGGTATAAATGGGGTTTACCGGTCACTTTCACATTTATCATGATCAAAATACTCAAACCAATTACTAGAGCAATTATGGCGATCAAGAGTGATTAAGTGTAAATTTCTTTTGGTAATTAATAATGTTCAAATAGCAGTAAGTAGTGGCACATTTGCGGTCATTTCCAGGTGAACCAGTTGTAGAGCACCTCCCATGCTCACCTTCCTGCGTTATCCATGTTTTTAGGTAGGCCTTTCTGGTTCTTTTCCCTCATTTTCATTTTCACTTTGGTTGTGTTTTCATTTGTTTGGCTTTCAGTTTCTTCCTTGTTTTTGTTGCTATTTTTGGTGTCTACTTTCATGTCTTGTTCTGTTGTCGCCTCCCGTTGGTGGGATGGCTCGACTAGAAGGTTGTCCACCCTCTGTGTAGTTTTAAGTTAGCGGGGGTGTCTGTATACCCTTGTACATTTTGTATTTTCTTTCTATAGCTGTATATAGCTTGTCATTTGATCGGCCTGTGAGTTGTGCTTCAGCTCTCTCCGTGCTTTAGCCCTCTATAAATGTGTATATTCCATGTATATCCTTTCGATTCTATGATGAGCTCATCTCACTCCCTCATGTTTAATCAAATTGTGGAGTTCATTAGAGAGGTATTCACCATGGTTTGAACTCAGCACCTCACCTATTCGAGCCATGGTAGTTTTCTCTCTCCTCTGTCATTTTCATCTTAATGGCGGGTTTAAGTCCCCACACGCGAGCATTTAAAATCAGCCCAAGTGGAATTAACTTTCTTGCATGTTAAAATAGCTATCGTCGTTATTACCATTACTTCCCAACCTACATGATCATGTGACACCCCATGTCAACCCAGTATGGCTAATTCTTGGCCATATCAATAACGGTCATCTTTTCCAAACACCGGGTCCCAAGTTCCCTTGGGTCCTTCGTTTCATTCATTGCATAAGATAGAATCCTCGGAGCCCCTGGGCATTGGTCAAGTCCCCAAGCTATTTGTGCTTAATGTATTTTATTTCAAGGATTTGATGCAAACTAACATCTTTGTAGGAGCACATG
>MU217844.1:207891-247903 GCA_018584345.1 Thuja plicata | reverse complement strand
AGAACTCCCCACTACTTAAACCAGGGTGGTCACCGGGACAAAGGCTGAGAAAGCCTTGGAAAAACTCCCACTTTCAATGAAATACATAAAGGGAGAAGTTATTCTGGGATCAAAGGTTGATTCCAAGTTGCATCTAATTACCAACACAAGTGTCGGTGTATGGGCCGTAATGCAAGCCTTAGTGAAAATGATGTTCATTCAATGCAAGGCCGGAGACCTAATGGCACTTCATGTGGCTACCTCCAGAATCCTTAAGGTGGCATTCTTCCCCTGCTCAATGCAGGCCCCGAAACTCATTCTTACACTCGTGGAACACTACAAGCCAGCCATCCAGGCTATCATGCTCCCCTCTCCTATTCCTTTGGGCTATCCAATGCCCATGGTGTCTCTCAATATCCAATGCCCATGGTGTCTCTCGATGCCGCAACATTCTCTTCAGGGCTGGGAATTCCCCAGTTTGCAAACACCGTAGTCCTCACCCGAGCCTAGGCACTCAGTGAATTTGAAAAGCTCTCAGGAATAGCCAGGTAATATCTCAATGCCAATTGGCTCAAGACCTCAAGGAAAGACTATAAAAAGATGAAGATGGAGATCCCCGGATAGAATTTAAAGAAAGCATACAGATGGGGATCATCGCATTGTGCATGGTCTTTGGAGAGCCCCATGCCCAAGAATTCTTGGCATGGATGTACTACTACTTGTTTGGCACCACCTCTGGCAGGTAGGCTTTCGACTGGGTAGCAATCATCTCCGATCACGTGGACGCTGAGCTCATAAAGGTCACTCGGACCCCCAAATTTTACATGACTTCTTACATCTTATGGAAACTACCACAACAATGCCCCATGAATTAGGGATTACTTATAGCAGGTGTGCTCGGAACTGGAAAAGGCCAGAATGCTCCATGGGATTATTTCCCATAGATACAATGGGAGGCCAGCTTCCTCAGCTTCTATAGAGTAAATGATGCTTTCATTTACTATCATCTTCTCACACCCACTCGAGATGCTGGGTACTGACTCTCTTAAGAGGCAATGAACTTGGTCAGCACTTATGGCCATTATTATATTCAATTTCAGCAACATTCATACATTTGGGTGACCGGCTTCTCCGGGAAACCCTACCTATTACCCAAACATTGTGGGGATAGGATAATTATTTTAGAGTACTATAGATAAATTCTAGAGCTGTATGCCCTCTTCACATTGAAGAAGGTTACTAATGTCCCATTACCAATCACTTGTGGAAACTATTCTTGTAGCCTGGCTGCGGCAAAAGAGGCCGACAGTGAACTTAAAAGTCTATGTTTGGCAGAATTTTATTTGGAGTGGAAGAATTTTGATCCGCTAAGTAAGATAGAAATGACACTTCCCCTGCTAGCCCCTCCACATGAGCTTCACTTAGAATATTTTTGGGAAGATTTCCAAGATGACTTTGAGGTCTAGAACCGGAATTTTGTCTGGATGACTCAAGGAATGATGAATAATCTCAAGCTTCCAAAGTTCCCCAATGACTTTTTGGACACTGGGTCTACAGTAGACCCACAGTATAAGGCCCAGAGAGTAGATACAATGGCTCTCCCCTTGGTGGACTGGGACACCTCAAAAGGCCCAATGATCGAGGACATCACCCATGATGTAATTGAACACAGCCATGTATATTTTTAGAGGATGTGCCCAAAGAGCACAAGAAGAGTTGGCCTATTTTTGAAAGGATCTACATTTGGGGCCAAAACCTCCACACAGGGTGCAGAAAAAGGAGAAGGAAAAATGGGAGCCGCAGCCCAGGTTTTGTCAAATGTTAAGGTTCCCATTGCAGAGCAAGTGCAGCTTCATCTGGCAGCATCCCAATAGATGAGAGAGGTGTTAACGGCCCAACTTGGTCTCCCAGTAGTCCAAGCAGAGCCTTCCCTCCCTATTGGTTCCCCTTCCCTCACAGAACTCATGATCTAGGCAGCAGGGATAGGGGAGAAGAAGAACATGCGGCCATGCTAGATGTCAGGCCGCCATTGATAAAAAGAAGAAAGAAGAAAGGAACAATTGTTCCTCAGCCTAAAATTAAGGAAGAGATTAGGATGCCCAACATCCATGAAATAAAGATTCTCTCCTCAGACTCCCTAGAGCTAGATAACCAGTCAAACAAATCCCTAGAGATCTCCCCTCTGCATGATGACTTTGATGACATATTTGGGACAGACAAGTTCATAAACTTATAGGGGGATATCTGGAGAGCGGTGGAAGAAATCACTGCCTAGGAGGAAACAATAATCCCCACTAAAGGGGAAGTGCCCGAGAAGGAAGCTATCACAGAGTAGGAGGTCCCAGTAGCAGAAGAGGAAAAGGAAGAAGAGCAGGTGAACATCCTAGATGTTTAGGAAACACCAGTCCAAGAGATCGAGATAGGACCAAGGCAAATGATAGAAAAGAAACCAATGACTGGGAAAACTGGACCCATGGGATCAACTGTACCCCCAATCCTTATGCTCCAAATGCCTTTGGTTACTCTGAGTGACCAAGTGCCCTGGAGTACATTCAGCGAGGTGGTTACAGCAGCCCAAACGCTAAATCTTGACTAGACACCTCTGTCACGTCCAGAAGATAAGCCAACGGAGGAAGACATCCCAAAAAATAATGTTGGAGAAGAAGGGGAGAACCCTGAAGATATGAATGTAGATTCCACATATGCTGCTAAGGATGTTGAGGCAAGGAATACTGATGCCACACAAGTGGATGATGCAGGTGGTCCAAGGAAAGTAGGGGAGGAGCCCAAAGGGACTCCAAATACTGGGGATGAACAAAAAAACCCTAGAGGGGATACACAGGATCAAACTTTTGTAGCTAGGCCACCCCCTGTCACCACAATGGTTGGTGGACTGAAGGAAAAGGAAATCCCCAATGGAAAAAAAGGCCCATCTCTCCTTGGTAGAGATAATGGCATAGACACAAAATGCCCCCAAGGAAAAGAAGGCCTGGACAGTCCACACCATCTGGGCTGGGCCTAGCAGAGATACAGTTGTGATAGTTGCTACACCTCCCCCAGAAGCAGATGTGGCGAAAGCAAGAGCCAAAGATTATGCAATCACGGAGGTGTCCCTAGGGAGGAGAGACAAGTAGGGTGAATTAGACTTACTAAGAGAAGCAGCCAAAGTGGTAGAAGCCCTCTATGCTAAACAAGCCCAGAAGCTCAAGGAAGAAGGGGAAAATAATGCAAATCTTGTCAGGCTTTTGATAGAGCTTGCGCAACCCATCACTGCCATTCCTCTGGAAGCTTCCACATCTGGAGCACTGCTCCCATAGGGTGATATAGATTCACTAAGAAGCATGAAAAAGAAGTCCTAGGTAGCTGATGAATGGGTGGCTGAATAGGTAAGAAACATCTAGCGTTTCCTAGTAGCTACACTCCCGGACCTGTACACAACCAACAACGTTATACACCAGGCCAAAAATACCATTACTATCTGGGAGGGAGAAATCAAGAAACACAAGGCCTAGATGAATGAGTTGGGAGAACTCATGAGTCTCAGAGAAGAAATTGTTACCGAAGCCAAAATTTTGGGAGAGGATTCCTTCGACTTTGTCTGGACCCAGCACTCCAGACTTGATCTCACATTGGAGATAGGAAAGCAACTAGTAGGGGCCCTGCAGGATAAAGTTCTAGAGGTAGAATATTATTTAAATATGTATAAGGCATTCATTATAAGGGTTTTGGGAGTTGATCCCTTTAGTACTGAAACATGTACTCTGGAGGAGTATGTCGTAGGAAAATTTGATGTGCTGATGGAGGCTCAATATCAGTACCTGGAGGAAATGGATGGAGAAAATATGTCACGTATATCTCACATGGTGCTCTGGGCCCATGATGTCATGAAGATGGCCACATAATTCAAGGTAAATACTCCAGATCTAGGTGAACAGGTGGAGATGGCCAGGTACTATTGGGCCAGCCTCAAGAACATAGACAAAGATGGCATTCCCTAGCTCTTGGAAAAATTCAAGAATAGCAGGGAGCAATAAGGTTCTCTGTATCCCAGAGATTTTCACCAGCATGGTGCATTCTTTCACATTCATTATTCCTTGATCATAAGCTCCCCGATCCTGGAGTCTCAGATCCAATATTTTTGTATTCCTTCGGTGGCCCGTTTTCAAGTTCCCCAAAGCCGATTGGTCACTATCCAGTAGTTAATAATAGGGTCAGAAAGCAGGTAATCATGATAGAGTGTGTCAGAAGGAGGGATGGTTCTGACAGATGATCTTCCCAAGGCATTACTTCAGCATTAACTACCTAGCGCATCGATGACAAAAAGCCACATATTGCATTGATGAGGCATTTAGCCTTGAACTCTAGAGAGATCAAATTTCTTCTCTTCTTCCTACGGCACTCTTCTCGATGTTGATTCTTCCATACTTCTCTTCTTGTCTTATTATTCTGACATGTTAGATCTCTACTCTTTTCAAGGTAGTTGTAAAGTGGTGCAGGTAGTACCGGCCACTAGATATTATATTTTACTGTTGAGTGTAAAGATAGATTAGGGAAAGTATGTGTATAAATAATAAGTCCGGCCTCATTTCAAGGGTTGGCAAAATTCATGATTTTGCAGTCTATACTATTATTTTTCAGCATTTTCATTTTCTTGTATTTGCATAGCTCAATGCTCGGTAGTTCCTAGTAGCTAGATGTTCTCTTGGAGCCGTTGATGTACACACCAGTGATACTGGAAAATAATTAATGAAAAAGGAAGAATTCTCGCAATGATGTTGTTGGTGTCTTGATCTCTGAGTTAACACTCTTTTGTGATGTATGTTTCTAATGTCCTTTGCTCTAATTTTTAAGTAGATTAATGACCTCTTTCCCCTTTCTATTGAACATGTATGAATTGTTGGTTATGTATATGTTAAGTATTTATTATAGTTCATTAGAGCATGGTTAACGTTTTAAATGTGTTTGCATAACTATAAGTAGAATGGATACACTCCCTAGCATATCTTTTAAAATTTGTTTGATAATCCAAGTGCTTGTGGGAAACCCTGACCTAACAAAATCCCCAGAGAAGATGAGCCAAGAAAACTAGCTATCCCCCTGAACAAAATAGTCATGCACCCAACTTAGCTCTTGTACTATCGAGACCTAACTCTCAGGTGCTTGAAGGTCTGGAGAATTTATTCCCAAAACAACCTTTACAGGTGAAGTTCGCTAGTACCTCGGTACCCAGTGACAACTTACATCTGTTGGTGAGATCATTCAGAAAGTCTCGTCAACAAAAACTGGTGCTAGAAGGAGGGCATGAGCTCATCCTCTTTAGAGGATTTAGACTTTACATCACCTAAGGGTTCCCCAAGCCGTAGTTTTAGGAATCAAACCTTTAGTGGGATTGGATCATTTTCACCTGCATGATTCAAAAGAATCATTAGATCACACCTAATCTCGAAAGGTTTGTTTAACTTGAGCCTCCTACTTGAAAGAAGTGGACCCCGCAAGATAAGCAGCCAACCAACCTTGTCTAGGGATCTACTATATCTTAGAATACCCAAGTCTCCCAGACAATCCTGGGAACCAGCACTCAACCTAGCCAAAATCAAACACCCCTAATGGCTACATACTTTGGTAACACTGGGTCCCCCATGGGGAAGTTTCCTGGTGCTACCAATGATCTTCCTTTGCATCCAGAGAAGATCTACACTAGATATGAGCATCTAAGCTCACGAACCGCAGAAGAGCATCTGCAGGTATACAAATATGCCATGAACAGATAGCAGATCCAACACCAATACTTTGTGACTTGGATTTTCCCTCTATCCTTGGGATAGAACAAGTTAAACTGGTACCTTAACTTGCCGGCTAACTCCATCAACAGTTGGCAGGATATGGAAGATGCTTTTCTGGCGGCCTTCTTTGTACACATGGACCCGGTGTGGTCCCATAGCCAGTTCATCTCCATTAGGAAGGAACCAAATGAACCCCTTATAGCATTTAACCATCGGTTCCAATGCACCTTGAAGTGGTGCATGGGCCCCTTCATCCCATCCATGGATGTGACCATCCAAATGTACCTAAACACAATGGACCCCTTCATTGCCACTCTTTTATGGAGAACCACCGCCCCCAATGATCGGCACACTCTGGCGAAGGTTTACAACCTAGCCTTGGAGTTGTTCTACAGTTTGAACAAAGCTCCTAGTGGGATTGGGAAAAGCACGCCTTTCAACATAATACCCAGCGAAACTTCTTATGCCAAAGGATACAACCCCAATCAAGAAATGGGTTCCCCAGTGATGGCCATGAAACCGCCACCGCCAATAGACTAGTAGGCCTAGTATGTATACCCATCACAAACCCAAGCAACACCAGGTCTAGAATTCATTCCTTGGAACCAGCCGCAACAAATGCAACAACCATTGACACAACCCTCTGTAGTACCTTTCTTCATGTCACCCGCAGCTAGAGGATTATCATCCTCAACTCTGGGAGCTTCTGCCACTTTCCTTAGGAACCAACCACAACAACCATCACATTGTGATGTGAACACCCAGCTATCCACCAAGGTTGAATCCCTCTGGTGATTGGTGTCCTCCCTGATTATGGACATGGGACACCTGAAGGTGGGGCCTTCTGCGCCCCACAACCCCAATTCCTAGAGAGGGAATGTCTTCTCTGGCCAATGAAATATCAGTGCCGGAGGAAGGAATTATAACAATGGGCCTCAGCCCAACCAATAGAAATGGAATAACAATGCAAACACTAGAGCTCCTCCTCCAAACCAAAACACCACTCAGGGCAGTGTTGGACCCAGTCATTCTACATAGCTTGCAGAATTCCGCCCCCTGACTAATTTGTATAGATTGCATGACATTGGCTCTCATTCTGAGGTGAATTGTGCCACCCTAGAGAAGGTCATCATGATCTCCCAGTTGGACAGACAGCAACCTGTGGATCCTACTCCCCCAAAAAAAACAATGCAAGAGCCCACTCACGGTGCCTTCACCTATGAGACCGTCTTCTTTGGGACAGACAAGGAAGACAAAGAAGAACCTAAATTGCAGGGGTTTTTTCATGAATCTATCTTGAACTTTGAGGCCAATCCCTTCACCAACCCACAGATTCCCTACAACACTTGTAGTCTGGCTGGTAAAGGACCAGTTTACATGCCTACAACTCCCAAGGATACCCCTCCCCAGGATAATACAGCTGATCGCTCCTTCCCACTGAAGGGGTCTGGCTCTAACCAAGCTAATGATCTGGTTGAGGGAAGCCAACAATACCTCGGGGGGAGGTTTTACATTACAAAGGTGTTAGAGAGAACCACCACCTCCATGACCTTGATGAAGTTTTTGCTGAACTATCCCAAGCAGAGGAAGTCTCTTCTGAAGCTCTTGGGAAACCTAGAAGCTATCATTCGCCCACCCAAGACTGTCACTTTTGACGATGCCAATGCGGTTGTCTTCCTAGGAAACATGGAGGATCCTCCCTTCCTATTAGGTTTGAACATACAAGGGAAGAACCTACACAATTGCTTGGTAGATTTTGGTGCTTCGGGCAACATCATGCCTTTATCCATATGCCAAAAGCTCAAACTCCATCCCACTCCATCCAAAGGTGTAGTAATCCAGCTGGACAAAACTACAGTAAAAATGGTAGGTGAGCTAAGAAATGTCCAGATTCAAATCATCCAAGACCCCCAAATATCATGCATAGTAGACATCCAAGTGGTGGACATCCCTGAGACTTATGGGATGTTATTAATTGAAAATTGTTCCAAGGCCCTTAATGGGTATTTCTCCACAGAATTCTCCCACTTGTGGCTCCCCTGGGAGGGGCAGTCTAACCAAATCCAGGTAGAAAGTGAACCCAGGATGAAGAAGGCCCTCACCAAATTTAGGAGGGTAAATGAAGTCCTTTTCTTTTGAGACTTCCCCTAAGGTGTATCGACCCCTTGAGATCCTCACATTTGATTTCACCACCAGGGAGGATCCCATAGTTTCTCAGAGAATTCAGGACCTGGACGAGAAACTAAGGGATGAGGTTAACTCACAGGGTATCACAGCAACTCCCGATACACTCATTTCTGGCACTTGGTGTTGGGTGCATTATCAAAAAAATTCTAAACTAGAGTGTGAGCCTTGCCTCGCTACTGCTACCCATCACATCCATGCCCTTTGGAAGAAGGAACACAAAGTGGATTCATCTGGACCTAGTAGTCATTCTAGCGGTACTCCCATAGTGTCGCTTGTCTAGGCATCCCAACCACAGACCTCTCCAGAGGTAAACCTCACCCATGTGCCATCAGAGTCAGAGGAAACTCCTCCCAACCTTCCCAAAATAAATCCAAAGGCCACTTTGCCTTACCAACCCTAGAAGATGAACAATGACTTGGAGACCCTGAAGTTTTATGGGTCCCAGTCTAAACAAGGTTGTCGGGCTGGAGTGGAATTGATCAACCCATGAGGGAAATTCTTCCTCATGTCTTACAACATGTAGTTTAACTACAAAAAAAACATCACAGAGTACGAGGCCTTGGTCTTTGGACTCCTATTTTCATTAAGGAAAGGAATCACCTGCCTCTGGGAAATGGGTGATTCAGAGTTGATCGTTAAGTAGGTCCAGAGCCAATATAATTGTCATGACAAAAGGATGGCCGCATACCATAACCGGTCATGGAACCTCATCAAATATTTTGATGCCTTTGGCATCAAACTCATTCCCTAGAAATTCAACTACATTGTGGATGCCCTTGCCGTATCTGCCAGCACCCTTGAGCCAATGGCTGGCTCCCGGCTCTAGAAGTTTTCTATTGAGATGGTCCCCACCCCGTCCATTCTAGACAATATCACCCACTTTTAGGTCTTTGAGGATGATCAGCATAGCCTAGCATTCATGGCCAATGTTGGTGTTTTTGAGGATCAGATAGTGGAAGAAAGAGATCACGACGATACCAAGCAGGGTGAAGAAGACGATGGGATCATAGACTTGCCAACCAACATCGTCCCTAAGGGGATGGTAGCACTAGAACGCATCTTTGATTCAAACCCTTAGGGCTGAGAGGAGATATCATCATCCTCAAAGGGAGGAAAATTTGAAAAGGTGAACATCGGCTAGGATAGTGAAGAAAAATTGGTACACATTGGCACCTCCTGCTCCCTAGAGGAGAAGGAGAGGATTCTCACAGTTCTCTAAGAATACATTGATGTAATTGTGTGGGGGTATGAGGATCTAAAGACTTATGACACATCCATCATGACCCATACCATCCCACTAAAACCAAATGCTAAGCCCTTCTAAAAAAAGCAAAGACCAGTAAACCCAGTGATAGAACCTCTAATTCATCAGAAGGTTCAGAAACTACTGTCAGCCTAAATTATTTTTCCCATCCGGCACACAACTTGGGTTGCCAACCTCATCCCTATGAGAAAGAAGAGCAGAAAGATCTGCCTTTGCATGTATTTTCACAATTTGAACAAGGAATCTAAGAAGGATAATCACCCTCTCCCCTCATTGGATGAGGTATTGCAAATCGTGAATGGATCTAAAATTATGTCCTTCCTGGATGGGTACTCTGGGTATAACCAGGTCATGGTTAAGTACAAAGATATAGGCAAAACAAAATTCACCACCAAGTGGGGAACATTTTCATACCGAAGGATGGCCTTTGGCCTAATCAACATAGGGGCCACATTTCAAAAGGCTATGGACATTGCATTTGAAGGCCTAGTTAACAGATGTATAATCATCTACATGGATGATTTGACCATCTTTTCCTAGGACATGCATGATCACTCTGCCCACCTCGCCCAAATTTGTGAGAGATGTCATAGGTACGGAATTTCCCTCAACCCTAAGAAATATATATTCGGGGTCACTAAAGGGAAGCTGCTCTGGCATATCTTCTGCGAGAAGGGTATATCCATCGACCCTAAGAGAGTTGAAGCATTTCTAAACTTACAGATGCCTGGTAGAAAGAAAGAAATGAGATCTTTCTTTAGAAAGATAAACTTTGTCTAGCAGTTCATCACTGGATTTTCTGAGATAGTAAAGCAACTCAATGACATGATGAAGAAAGACACAAAGATTGAGTGGAGTCTGGAAGCAAAGCGGGCATTATCCCATATTAAGAAAATGATTGTGGAGGCACCAGTCTTGGCTAGTCTGAACTATTCCCTCCCATTTCACATATACTCCTTTGCTTCACCGCATTCTATCATGGCATTTTTGACCCATAAAGTCAAAGGGGAAGAATGACCAATAGCTTTCATGATCTCCCCCTTTAAGAACGTCAAAGTCTGGTAGTCATCTTTGGAAAAGTAGGCCTTTGCTCTCATCTGCGTTGTGAAGAAATTCAAGCATTACATTCTCTGGAGCAAAGTGTATGCTATCATCCCAAACCAGGCTTTTAATTCTTTTCTCTTGCAGAGTGAACTAGGTGAATGATGGGGGAAATGGATGGCCATCCTCCAAGAGTATGATTTGGAAATGCAATCCATGAAGATAGTTTGAGGCCAGGGACTATGTAGAGAGATGGTAGAAGGAACTCCCAACATTGAATGACAAAATTATACAGTGGATTCCATCACTCAAGATCTGTGGTATACCGACCTGGTATACTTATTATTGAATAACAGATGCCCGGATGGGCTTCCCCCAAAAAAACATCACACCCTGCGGCTGAAAAGTGCACACTTCATGATAAAAAATGGAAGGCTTTTTTGCATGAACTATGAGGGAGTATACCTCTGGTGCATAGATAGGGATCAAGATGCTAAAATGATTAAAGAATTTCATGTGAATTTTGGAACTGGACAAGGCTCAGCTGATGCAACTACCCATCAGATCCTCTAGGCCGGATACTATTGGCCCTGCATCTTTAAGGATGTCTATACTCGCGTTAGGAGATGCCACACTTTCCAAACAGTGGCACATCGTGAGTGAAACTCGGCCTTGCCTTTGTAGCCGGTCTTTGAAGCTAGACCCTTTGCCCAATGGGAATTTGATTTTATTAGGGAAATCAACCCCAAATTGTCTACCAACCACTGGCACATTTTTACTGCTACCGACTATTGCACCTGATGGTCTGAAGCGATTCCTTGCAAAAACAACACGATAGATGTAGTTATTAAATTCTTGGAAGAAAACATAGTCACCCAATTTGGAATTCCATTCGATATAGTGTGTGAAAATGGTCTGGCAGTTTCTTTAATGCAGTTACTTGAATGGACCTATGAGAGAAAGATCACCCTGAAGTTCTCCAGCAACTACTACCCCCAGGGTAATAGTGTGGCTAAATCCACCAATGAAAATCTATTAGAGGTGATCAAACATCTGTTAGAACAAAACCCCCAGGACTGGCACCAAAAGCTCAGGTTTTCCCTTTGGGAAGATCATATCAGAATAAAGCAAACCCTAGAAACTTCCCCATTTCACCTAGTTTATAGCTAGAATCTAGTATTCCCAATCAACTTACAGATCCCAGTACTACAGTTTATGCAGCAATTCAACAACCAGGACAACATTGTGGAGGTTCAGCTTCTGAACCTAGTGTGAATGGAGGAACAAAGAGATGCAGCCCTTGAACACTTCACACATCATCAAGAAATAGTAAAATAATGGTTTGACCGAAGAGCCCAATATAAGGCCTTTCAGATTTTGGACTTGGTCCTTTTGTGGGACAAATCCTCAGAAAAGAAGGGAAAGCACACTAATTTTCAGCGGCTCTGGCTCAGACCATATCTGATATCTGAGATCTGTGGGGCAAACACTTATCGCCTCAACACTATGACCAGAGAATCCATCCCATTGTATGTCAATGGATAGTTTCTCAAGCACTACTTTGAATAAGGTGGGTGGTAAGTTTGTGTTAAGCTGTACTATATGTAAAACCCTTGCTTGTAAATATCTTTCCCAGTGTTCATTTGGAATTCCTTGTAAATAGTTTGTCAGCCGTCCTCCGGGACCGCCTTCCCTCCTTCATGTTTTCCTTTTTTTATGGCTTTCTTTTATTTTTCATTTTTTTCCTGGGATCCCAGCATGTTGTCTTCCTCTTGTAAACAGGTATGCTTCGCATAACATCTAGACCCTGGAATGGTACCTTTTGCACATTTTGGATGGTTTGGAATCTATTGTTACCATGGTGGAATTGGTCTACACTCCAGAGTTATTTTTTAAGTAGGTTAAAGGGTTATGAGTAATCTTCATTGGGTTCATATCTTGAAAGTCTGGACATCGGTTAACAGAAAATCTAAGAGGCAAGTAATCGGACACCTTGAGGGTAGATCGGTTGCACTGGTTGTTGACCAAGTCTGAAAATCATTAAAATATCCTAGATCTAGAATGTTCTCTCCTATTCAGAAATTTAAAAGTGGATGTCAAGGTGAAAAAATTACCGCCATTAAAATTATCTAAGCTTAAGGTCCATGGTGAAAGAAGTACCACCTTCCCATCTAGAAAAGAAAGAAAAGAAAAGAACTGAAGAATGGAAAACTCTAGTATCTAGGGGAACATGCAAGATATGATGAATTTGGTTTGATATAATCAGTGCCTCCTCTCTACTTCTCTTAGAGGTCATCGGCTTGGTTTCCTTTCAAAGCACACACTTCACAACTGACGAAAGACCAAAGGATTGAATCATTGATGAGTCAGATTTTCTCAGACACCTCATGCTTTGCAAGCAGAATGCTCCAGGTAAAGATAGGTTCTATTTTCTGCTAACCAGAGATTCTATAATTCTCGAATGTGCTAAGGAATTCATCCCAGATAGTCATCATTTGTTATGCCCTGCATACCCGTCCCTACATTTTGTAGGCAAAATTTTGGGTCCCCCTTTTCGCTTTCACTTTTTCCTTGGTTTCTCTTTGTTTCCTTTGTTTCCCTCCGGGCTTTGCTTCTGTGAGGGTTTTTTTCTTTTTTTTGGTCTTCTTTTGCCTCTGGGACCCAGTCCCGGAGTGTGTTTGTCTATTTAGGAGTTGGCCAGACTCCAGAATCTGGGATTCTTTTTCATCATGTCTTCTTTTGTGAGAAGGTGTGGCTACATGGACTCCTCAGACCTAGAGTCTAGAGGTTTTCCTGTTCCAGATTTTATGGAGGGAAGGCAATGTTTTTTTACCCTAAGGGTATAAATGGGTTTTACCAATCACTTTCACATTTATCATGATATAAATACTCAGAGTGATTAAGGAAATCAAGAGCCATTAAGTACAAATTGCTATTGGTAATTAACAACATTCAAACAGCAGTAAGAAGTGGTATGTTCGCGGTCATTTCTAGGTGAACCAGTTGCAGAGTGCCTCCTATGCTCACCTTCCCACATTCTCCATGTTTTTAGGTAGGCCTTTCTGGTTCTTTTCCCTCATTTTTGTTTTCACTTTGGTTGTGTTTTCGTTTGTTTGGCTTTCGGTTTCTTTCTTGTTTTTATTGTTTGTTTTGGTGTCTAGTTTCCTATCTTGTTCTGTTGTCACCTCTTGTTGGTGGGATGGCTCAACCAGAAGGTTGTCTGCCCTCTATGGAGTTCTAAGTTACTGTGGGTTTCTATATACCCTTGTACATTTTGTATTTTCTATATATAGTTGTATATATCTTGTCCTTCAGTCAGCCTGCGAGTTGTGCTTTGGCTCACCGTGCTTTGGCCCTCTGTAAATATGTATATTCCATGTATATCCTTCTAGTTCCATCAAAATCTCATCATGCTCCCTCATGTTTAATCAAATTGTGGAGTTTTTCAAAGAGGTATTCGCCATGGTTTAAACTCAGCACCTCACCTGTTTGAGCCATGGTGTTTTTCTCTCTCCTCTGTCATTTTTGTCTTAACGGTGGGTTTAAGTCCCCACGCGCAAGCATTTAAAATTGGTCCAAGTGGCATTCGCTTTCTTGCATGTTAAAATAGTTGTCACCATTATTACCATTACTTCCCAACCTATATGACTATGTGACACCCCATGTCAGCCCAGTACGGCTAACTCCTGGCCATATCAATAAGGGTCATCTTTTCTGGACTCTGGGTCTCAGGTTCCACTAGGTCCTTTGTTTCATTCATTGCATAAGCTAGAATCCTCGGACCCCCCAGGCATTGGTCAAGTCCCCAAATAATTTGTGCTTAATGTATTATATTTCTGGGATTTGATGCAAACTAACATCTTTGCAGGAGCACGTGCGAAGTGGTGGTGAAAGGCCCTGAATCCAAGATTGCTTTATGTTTATATATATATATATATATATATATATACATATATATATATACACACTAATAGTTTCCTAGACTTACAAGTTGCCAGAATTAACTCATCAAACATGTCTGAAGCATCTACACCACCTTCACCACCTAGGAGTCTGGAACTCCCCACTGCTTCGACCAAGGTGGTCACCAGGAAAAAGGCTGAGAAAGCCTTGGAAAAACTCCCACTTTCAATGAAATACATAAAGGGAGAAGTTATTCTGGGATCAAAGGTTGATTCCAAGTTGCAGCTGATTACCAACACAAGTGTCAGCATATGGGCCGAAATGCAGGCCTTAGTGAAAATGATTTTCATTCAACGCAAGGTTAGAGACCTGATGACACTTCATGTGGCTGCCTTTAGAATCCTTAAGGTGGCATTCTTCCCCTGCTAAGTGCAGGCCTTAGAACTCATTATTACACTTGTAGAACACTACAAGCTAGTTGTCTAGGTTGTCATGCTCGCCTCTCCTATTCCTTCAAGCTATCCAATGCCCATGGTGTCTCTCAGTGTCATAGAATTCTCTTTAGGGCTGGGAATTCCCCAGTTTGCAAACTCTGCAGTCCTCATCCGAACACAAGCACTCGGTGAATTTGAAAAGCTCCCAGGAATAGCCAGGCAATATCTCAGTGCCAATTGGCTCAAGACCCCAAGGAAAGATTATAAAAAGATAAAGATGGAGATCCCCCGAATAGAATTTAAAGAAAGCATATAGATGGGGATCATCACATTATGCATGGTCTTTGGAGAGCCCCATGCCTGATAATTCTTGGCATGGATGTACTACTACTTGTTTGGCATTACCTCCGGTGGGCAGGCTTTCAAATGGGTAGCAATCATCTCCAATCATGTGGAAGCTCAGCTCGTCAAGGTCACCCAGACCCCCAAATTTTACATGACTTCTTACATATTATGGTTACTAGCACAACAATGCCCCATGACCCGAGGATTACTTACAGCAGGTGTGCTTGGAACTAGCAAATGTTAGAATGCTCGTTGGGCTTATTTCCCACAGATAAAATGGGAGGCTAGCTTCCCTAGCTTCTGTAGAGTAAATGATGCTTTCATTTACTATCATCTTCTCACACCCACTCAATATGTTGGGTATCGGCTCTTCAAAGAGGAAATGAACCTGGTCAGCACTTATATCCATTATTATATTCAATTTCAGCAACATTCATACATTCAGGTGACTGGCTTCTTTGGGAAACCCTACCTATAACCCAAACATTGTGAGGATAGGATAATTATTTTAGAGTACTACAGACAAATTATAGAGCTGCATGCCCTCTTCACATTGAAGAAGGTTACTAACATCTCATTCCCAATCACTTGAGGAAACTATTCTTGCATCCTGGCCGTGGAAAAAGAGGTCGATAGCAAACTTAAAATTCTGTGTCTAGCAGAATTTTATTTGGAGTGGAGTAATTTTGATTTGCTAAGAAAGATAGCAACGGCACTTCCCTGTGTAGCCCCTCCACATGAGCTTCACTTACAATATTTTTGGGAAGATTTCCATGATGACTTTGAGGTTCAAAACTAGCATTTCGTCTGAATGACTCAAGGAATGATGAATAAGCTTAAGCTTTGAAAGTTCCCCAATGACTTTTTAGACACCGAGTTTATAGTAGACCCGCATTATAATGCCCAGGGAGTAAATACAATGGCTCTCCCCTTGATGGACTGGGACACCTCAGAAGGCCCAATGATCGAGGACATCACCCATGATGTAATTGAATGTAGCCATGTCTATTTTCAAATGGTGTGCCCAAAGAGCACAAGAAGATTTGGCCCATTTTTTAAAGGATTTATATTTGGGGCTAGAACCTCCGCACAGGTTGCGAACAAAGGAAAAGGAAAAATGGGAGCCGCAACCTAGGTTTTATCAAATTTTAAGGTTCCCACTGCAGAGCAAGTGCAGCTTCATCTGGCAGCATCCCAACAGATGAGAGAGGTATTAACAGCCCAACTTGGTCTCTCGGTAGTCCAAGCAAAGCCTATCCTCCCTGTTGGTTCCTCTTCCCTCGTAGAACTCATGATCCGGGCAGCAGGGATAGGGGGAGAAGAAGAACGTGTGGCCATGTTAGATGTCAGGTCATCGTTGATAACAAGAAGAAAGAAGAAAGGAACAAGTGTTCCTCAGCCTAAGATAGAGGCAGAGCTTGGGATGCCCAACATCCCCAAAATATAGATTCTCTCCTCAAACTCCCCGGAGCTAGATAACCAGCCAGACAACTCCCCAGAGATCTCCCCTCTACATGATGACTTTGACGACATTTTTGGGGTAGATGATTTTTTAAACTTATAGGGGGATATCGGGAGAGCGGTGGAAGAAATCACCGCCCAGGATGAAACAATAATCTCCACTAAAGGGGAAGTGCTGGAAAAGGAAGCTATTGTAGAGTAGGAGGTCCCGGTAGTAGAAGAGGAAAGGAACAAGAGCAAGTGAACATCCCTGATGTTTAGGAAACACCAGTCCAAGAGACCAAGATAGGACCAAGGCAAAAAACAAACGAGCATCCGGTGACTTGAGAAACTGAACCCACGGGATCAACCATACCCCCAATCGTCATGCTCCAGATGCCTTTGGTTACTCCAGGTGACCAATTGTCCTGGAGTACATTTGGCGAGGTTGTCACAGCAGCCCAAACACTAAATCTTGGCTAGACACCTCTGTCACCTCCAGAAGATAAGCCAATGGAGGAAGACATCTTGATGAATAATGTCAGAGAAGAAGAATAGCAATAGCAGCAAGAAGGGGAGAACCCCGAAGATATGACTGTGGATTCCACAGATGCTACTAAGGATGCTGAGGTAGGGAATACTAATGCCACATAAGTGGATGATGCAGCTGGTCCAGGGAAAGTAGGGTAGGAGCCCATAGGGACTCTGAATACTGAGGACAAACAACAAAACCACGAAGGGGATACACAAGATAAAACTTTGGTAGCTAGGCCACCCCTGCCACCACAATAGTTGGTGGACTCAAGGAAAAGGAAATCCCTAGTGGCGGAAAAGGTCCATCTCTCTTCTTCCTATGTCACTCTTCTCAATGTTGATTCTTCCATACTTCTCTTCTTGTCTTATTCTTCTAACATGTAAGACCTTTGCTCTTTTCGAGGTAGTTGTAAAGTGGTGCAGGTAGTACCAACCATCGGATATTGTATTTTACTATTGAGTGCAAATTTAGATCAGGACAAGTATGTGTATAAATAACAAGTCTGACCTCATTTCAAGGGTCAGAAAAATTGATGATTTTATAGTCCATACTATTAGTTTTCAGCATTTTCATTTTCTTGTAGTTGCAGAGCTCAATGCTCGGTAGTTCTTAGTACTTCTTAGTAGCTAGATGTTCTCTTGGAGCTGTTGAAGTACACACCAGTGATGCTAGAAAATAGTTAATGAAAAAGGAAGGATTCTCACAATGATGTTGTTGGCATCTTGAACTCTGAGTTAACACTCTTTTGTGATGTATGTCTCTGATGTCCTTTGCTCTAATGTTTAAGTAGATTAACGACCTCTTTCTCCTTGCTATTGGGCATGTATGAATCGCTAGTTCTGTATATGTTTAGTATTTAGTATATTTCATTAGAGAATGGTTGATGTTTTAAATGTATTTGCATAACTATAAGTAGAATGGATACACTCTAACCCTGGCATATATTTTGAAATTTTTTTGATAATCCAAGTGCTTGTAGGAAACCCCGACCTAAAAAAATCCCCAGAGAAGATGAGCCAAGAAAACCAGCTACCACCCTGAACAAAATAGTCATGCACCCAGCTTAGCTCCCACACTGTTGAGACCCAACTCTCAAGTGCTTCAAGGCCCAGAGAATTTATTCCCTGGACAACCTTTACAGGCAAAGTTGGCTTGTACCCGGTACCTGATGACAACTTACATCTATTGGTGAGACTGGTCACAAAGTCCCATCAACAGAAGGCATGTGAGAGGAAGAAGGAATCTATGAAGAAGAAGGTTGTTGTGCCTAAGAAGAACTACGTTGTTAAGGAGTTATAATCCTAACTTTATCTCACCTCTACTCACCATTGCTTCAACTTCCATCACCACCCCCAGTACCACCAAATTATCCCAAGGAACCAACCTCACCTCTTCTCTGATCTCTCCAACCTCTACCCTGATCACCCTCACCTCTTCTTTGATNATCTCTCCCACCTCTACCCTGATCACCCTCACCTCTTCTTTGATCTCTCGCACCTCTGCCCTGAACACCACTAGCTCTGCCTTGATCCCTCCCTCCTCTCCCTCCATCATCCCCACTCCTCTTGGCTTGTCTCCTTGAGGAAGGTGGCCTCACTATCCCACCACCTCCATCATCCCCACCCTCATCATCCCCAAGCTCCACCATGGTTGGAGCTACCTCTTATAGTGTTGTCAATCATGAAAATGTATGTTGCACAAAATACTAGGATTAATCAGCTGTCATCCCACCATCAATCATATATGATGCATAATATCACTAAACATGCACTACTCATAAATGATCTTGTAATGTAGTATCATATTGTAGCTATGGTCCCTAATGAGGCTCATCTTCTCTAGTCCCCGTATACAGAGAAACACCCTATGGCATAGGCTAAGCCATACCAAACTGATGAATCACATGAGTAACTATATAACACTCTATAGTGTGTGGTGTCTAACCAATAAAATATCTCTCTATGCATACAAACTACTTCTCTCAAGCATCACTACTCCACTCCTCACAATCCAAATAGGGTCTCCAGATAACTAATGTAAGATCATCAAGAGATTAGTGCCAAAATGAAAGATCACCCTATCATGGCTGTACAATATCTCATCCACACATGTATACATTTGGCTCCTCAGGATCATAGGATCTAACTACTAATAGTCACATCACTGGGATGTGCTCCTAGGCCCAGATCTGTAAAAGGACAAGACCCACAGACATTGACCTATCCTATCGGTAAATGACCCAATTCGTATCATGATATAAGTGGGCTAAGAGGAAAGTACCCCACACCATCCATCAAGGCCTCTATAATAAATCTTTTATTGGTCTACTCCAGCCAACAAAAAACCCTTGAGCACTCTAGTCTGGTACTAAGAATCCACCAATCAACTTGGATAATACAGTAGGAAGGGCCAAATACTAAGTCTTCATGTGCTCCCAAGTGATGTGATGATCAAAAATCAATGGAACCTAAAATACCTATATCACAGCATTAATATAGGCTTGAACTATCAAATCATAATATACAAGCTTTCCCATCATAGGTATCCTCAAAATCTGATGGACATCCTCTGGCGTGATATTAATCTTACAAGTGGGAAGATGAAAGGTATTACGCTATGAATTCCATCGCTCAATCAATGTTGTCAATAGTCCCCTATTGATCTTATACTCAGGAATATCTAAGAGATATCCAATTCCACAATGTTGAATAACTTAATGATATGCATAAAATAATAGGCCAATCAGGTAAACACACAAGGGTAAGGGCCTCACATGTTCAGTGTACCTCTATCAATCTATAACACACATAAATAGGGAAGACAATCAGGCACATGGGGAAAAAAGTAACACATGCCCAGGTACTACTTATAGTATGGCATCAACTGAATGTACACAAAAGTCAATCACAGGAAAAAAACAAGTAACTAGACAGAAAAGGGCGAAATCACAGTCATAGACGAAAAACATTGTTTTCCAAATCAGAAACACTATTTTACACAGGAAACATTTTTTAAAATCTCGTAAAAATTATTTTACATGAGAAACACTATTTTAAATCATGTAAACGTTGTTTTACACTAGAAATGATGGAACATTTACCAGAGATGATGGTCTACTCCTCGCAAATGATGTTTTATGGGAAACAACACTATCAATGGGAAAAGATATTTTACCTATAGAAACTAATGTTTTCGAGAGAACAAGAAACAATGAAACAAAAACATGAAATGATGTTTTACTACCAAGAAATGTTGTTTTAAGCTAGAAATTACACTTTACCTATTGAAAATGACACTTTCTAAAATATGCTACAATTTCAATTTTAAATGCTATAAAGAGCATTAATTACAAAATTAATTGAATGGTTGTCAACAACATACCACAGGCGGATAGTGTGTTGGTCACTGGTGACACTTGACAAGCTTGAAATGGTGTGACTCCACTGGGATTGACATCTCTCTCTCTCTCTCTCTCTCTCTCTCTCTCTCTCTCTCTCTCAGAGCTCAAAATATCGCAAGGTGAAAAGTAACAATGAATAGTTAAAATGAGATTTTACCCTATTAAAATCACTTTTGGGGTAATTAATTTCATTTTTTTACTCTTTTTCTCCTTAATTAATCCTTTCTTGGCACGATTTTCACCAAATGAAGCCTGATTTGGACCAAATGAAAAGAAGTTTCTTGCCACTTCTTTTCACTCTTGTTATTATTGGAATCGACATTGACATTTTACTCACGTCTTCCAATAACGGACTTTTATTTCATTTTACATCCCTAATCAAGTGATTTTATGTCAATTTTGATTCTAAGGGGGCATCAACAATCCAATCATCAAATGGATAACATTATCAAAATTTTCTCAACTGCAGCTTTAATCTCATCAAACATCATATTAAGTTGATGGTCTTAAATCAATAATCAATCAGCAAATCACGGGATGAATAATTTCATCAGGTTCTATATCTAATTTCTCGACCTTATCAGTATTCATGTTTCAAAGATCACTTGGGGCATATCAATTTTATCACACCTTATCAAATTGGTAATTTCCTCATCAAAAAATCAAGATATTATTGACTTCATCAGGACCCACATCAAGTTTGTTATCTCGATCAAAAAAAATTTGATAGTAATCAATTTCAATGCTTCACAACAAACTGGTCACTCATCCAATTTTTTAGTATCTTCTTTCCAGAAATCAGTTTCATCGCTTCACATCAAATTGGTTGTACAACCAAGTGTTCGGAAGCTTCTTTTCTCAAAAATCAGTTTCATCGCTTCACATCAAACTAGTTATTTGATTAAGTCCTTGTTGTGATAACCAATTTAATTACATCACATAAAATTGGTTATATGTTATCATCCTCAACAATCAGACATGTAATCAATTTCATCACATCACATCAAATTGGTTATTCTGATCTCAATCTATCATCAAACATCAGACAATTTTTTCTCAATTTCATCAAATCATATCAAATTGGTCATCTAATCTTCACATCAATTTTATCAAAAATTTTAATCTATCTATTTCTCAGTTGTTCTGGAATCTCCAGTCCCTCAATCAATTTTTTTTATTCAATCAAGTTCGGAATCGATTTTTAATTAGGAATAGTTTCATCAGGATTCATATCAAACTATTCAATCAAGCGCAATCTTATCAACATCAAATGTTCTTTGAACCAACGTGCTAATTGCACATCAATTCAAAGAGGGGAAAATGTAATCACCCAAAAATGGTCTAGTATAATCAGAGCCCCAAATCTTAAATGAACGCCCTAGGTTCTAATTAGGATATCAAATTCAGTTTTAATATTAATTATGTAATTAATTCATATCAATTTAATTGCATAATTCATCAATAATTAGAAATCCAATGACCTAACATCAAAGAGCCAATTAATTAATTAATTAATCCTAGCCTAAAAAATCAAATCAAACTAAAAAATCTTGTGACTAGAGCATTAATTAAATAGAATTAATTAAATAACTCATTTATTTTCCCTCAAAGTGGCATCAAAGTCAACTCATCAACCAATGACCTTCAATAACATGGATCACTCAAGGTTCAATCTCCACCATCCCTCATAGATGAATCACAACCATTGAAATCAAATTTGAATTTGAATTCCAACTTTCCCTCCAATGAAAAATCTATAAAGGCAACTCTTCTTAGCTCATTTTCATATAGTGTATTTTAGCAATAAGGTCATGCTAGTATCATTCTAGAGAAATTTAACATAATTTCATTCATTTTCATGGAAATTTTGACTGATTCATGCATTTAGGAGCATAATTGAGATCATAATTAAATGTGTTTTATCATTTTGATTAAATCTTTGATGCAGAGTGGGAAGTAGGAAGCCTCCAAAAGGACTCAATAGGGAAATATACCCTTGAATACCCAACTCAAAGAGGGAAAGTTCTTCACACCTATCACAAGTGTGGAAAATTCTTGGTCAAATTTTATCACAACCCAATACCCCAAGGGAAACCTATTCACTAGGTCTCACCAAGTCTAACATACCAACTACCAAGGTTGGCTATTAAGCACTCTAACCCAAATTATCAACAATACCCCATGAAGTGAATCTAAGTACAAGGGGTGACCTATACTCAGAGGTTTGGTCTATTTTGGTCCCTAATGAAAATTTCCAATGGTTCTTTCCATCCTTTATAACTTATGAGACAGTTGCTGCACAAATCCACTCCTAGGCTTGTAGCCTTTTCTCTGAGGATTTTTGCTCTTAAGAAAAATACTTCAACATAACTCCTTGAAAAATTAGGGATTCTTGTACCCTTTATGGCCTAAGATCTTATAATTAAGCACCAAAACATGAAGGTGAAGTTAAAGAAGGAAAATACACAAAAGCACTTCTATAATTAGGGCTAATTAGGCTTGCACTTACAATACAATTTCTCCTTCCCTGCATCCAATGACCAAACCAATACTTGTATCATGTGAATTTTGGTATAAAGGTCTTCTCCACTGATTTAGGGCTCTTGATGAATCTCCAAACAGAAATTATGATGATTGTCCTAACTCTGTGAATGGTGCATACATAGTCATATACACCTAGGGCATCATGGCAAGCCCATCTCCCTACACTTTGGTAAACCTATCCTAAAAATTCATTAAAAACATAACTAAAACATGCTTTCCACAAAGGTTCATTTAATTCCCATGGTGGAAATGAGAAATACACTCAATTCTTTGTGAAACCCTGATTTAGGGCCTAAAATCCAGGACAAGAAGAATGACAATTAGATAACTTTCAATGGACAGGGTATTAGAACATGAAACCAAATGTAGAATAATGCTAACACATGGGGATACCTTATTAAGTCAGCCCTTCCCTTAGATGAATCCATACTCGACCGTACAAATTGACTGTTGCTCGAAAATGCAGGAAAATGGTAGTTTCCTTATGTATTTTGCCAAACATTTACATCCAGTTAGCGTACCACCCACCTATGAGGGCTTTGTAGGAACTCCCAATAGTTACATAACATATTTGAACCAATTATCCATTAGGGATTTTTTTACAAACTTTAACAAAAAGTTGTCATGTTTGCTTAAAAGTTGCTTGACAATTTTTGAGCAATTTGTGCATATTTTGCAATTTTGCAAATTTGGTGACCAAACTTGGTCGCAACCTTATTTTTGTGATCCCTAGTGGATCCAAACATGAAAAACATTAAAAAAAACCTATAAATTAGTTTTTTGACAATCATTGACCAATATTTGACCAAGGGCTCATAGAATGCCAATCTTGGAACTATGGTCTTACAAAGGAGTCCAATGAGTAACCCATTATTCTAACATGACTAGAGGCCACTTATGACCTTTATGGAAACCCTAAGTGCCATAGGAACCCTTAGTTCATTTAGGGTTCTCCTGCACCATACTCCCCATGAGATTTGAATTCAAGTTCCCACTTGAGGTTAACTGGTCAACAGTGGTTCCATATTGTTTGATTTGTTCCTCTGTCATCTAGGTAGCATCTATTGGAGGGATTCCTTTCCATTTCACTAAGTACTGCATGTACTTATTATTCTTTGTTTGCTTCAGCACTTTGGATTCCAAAATTGTGTCTAACTCCATTGGTTTTCTTTGTGGGAGATCTGTCACATAGTCTCCATCATCCTCATCATGTCTATCTTGCACATTAGTAACATCTACAACACACTTGAAAGTGGTGAGGTCTACAACATTAAAAATAGGAGAAATCGGTAAAGTAGGAGGCAAGGAAATTTCATATGCATTCTCACCCATCTTGTTGAGGATGGTGCATGGTCCAACTTTCTTCATGTGTAGCTTTGTTTATTTTCCTTTAGGTATTCTCTCCTTCCTTAGGTATGCCCATACCTTATCTCCAATCTTGAAATGAATCTCTCTCCTTCTCTTATCTTCCTATGCTTTATATTTCATGGTGGACTGTTGTAATGACTCTTTCACTTTTGTCTACACTTTAGACATCAATTTGACCAATTCCTCACCTTGTGCACTAACTCTAAAATCAGAGGGTAACTCCACCAAGTCTAATGGACCTTTTGGATGAAGTCCATATACAGTTTGGAATGGTGTCTTTCCAGTAGACCTGTTCATTGAATCATTAAATGCAAACTCTGCTTGAGGTAAAATCATGTCCCAAATTTGGGTGTACTATTTTGTAAGGCATCTTAGGATATTCCTAAGATCTATTTACCACCTCCATTTTCCCATTTGTTTGTGGGTGGTATACTAAACTATAAGTCAGATTGGTGCCCAATTTCTTGAAGAGTGTTCTCCAAAAGTGACCTTGAAACTATGCATCTCTGTCAGAGACTATTGTTTGTGGTAGACCATGGATTCTAACCACTTCCTTAAAGAATAGGTGTTCTATATGTGAATCATCCTTTGTTCTCTTAGAAGGAACAAAATGCACCATTTTACTAAATTTGTCCACTATGACAAAAACACTATCATAACCATGTTTTGTTCTTGGCAAACCCATTACAAAGTCCATTGAAATTGATTCCCATGGCCTAGAGGGAATTGTTAGGGGTTTTTAAAGTCCTTGGTTAGTGGATACACCTTTTGCTTGTTGGAAAATAGTACAATATTATACAAACTTCTTGACTTCATTCCCCATTTTTGGCTAAAAATAGCTTCTTTTTACTAAATCTATAGTTTTATCTATCCCAAAATGACCTCCTAAGCCACCACAGTGCTTTTCCTTTATAATATTTGTTCTCATGGAACATTTAGGTATGCATAATTGAGCTCCTTTAAACAAGAGTCCATTCTGGATTAGAAAATCAGACAAATCAGTATGATATTTACCTATCATCTTAGTGCATACTTCAAAAATTTCTCCAAATTCTAGATCATCTGCATATAGGTGTTTTAGGGAGTCAATCCCTACACTCTAAAATTTTACTTCCTCAACTAATCCAACCCTTCTTCTTATGGCATCAACCACTTTGTTTTCTACCCTCTTTTTTGTGCTTTATATTGAAGGTATAATCCTACAACTGCTCCATCCATTTGATGTGTTTGACTTCAAGTTTTTCCTGATTGTTTAAGAAACTTAGTGCATGGTTATCAGTATAAACAATAAATTAGTTTGGGAGAAAGTAGTTTCCCCATTTTTTTAGGGCTTATACCATTGCATATAGTTCTAAATCATATGTAGAATATCTCTTCTTTGCCTCATTTAACTTTTCTGAGAAAAATGCTATAGCCTTACCTTCTTGGCTCAAGACAGCACCTATTTCCAAGTTGCTTGCATCTATTTCAATAGTAATTACCTTATTGAAGTTAGGGAGCACTAGGATTGGGTATTGGGCCACTCTATTCTTGAGATATTGGAATGCATCTGCAGCTTCTTTGGTCCATTCAAACCTGGTCTTTTTGCCACCCTTTATAGTGTCCAACATAGGAGCACACACATGACTAAAATTTTTAATAAACTTTCTATAAAAATTTCCAAGGCCATGAAATCTTCTAACATAACCTTGGTTCTTTTGTGGGGGCTAGTTGACAATTGCTTCAACCTTTTCTGGATCCATTTTGAGGGTTCCTTGTGAGATGACAAACCCTAGGAAAACAAGTTCCTTCTTCATGAACATACATTTTTTCAAGTTAATCACTAACTTGTGTTGATGGAGTCTCCTCAAAACTTGCTCAACACGATCAAGATTTTCTTCTTTGCTATGACTGTTAATCATAATTTCATCCAAATATATGACTACAAACTTGCCAATAAAATCAATGAAGACTTCATTCATGAGTCTCATGAATGTACTAGGATTATTTCTCAAACCAAATGGCATAACAAGCCACTCAAACAAACCTTCAGTTGTTTTAAATGTTGTCTTCCATTCATCACCTAGCTTTATCCTAATTTGGTGATAGCTTGATTTTAAATCAATTTTTGTAAAGTAACAAGCAGTGCCTAATTGATCAAGCAAATCTTCCATTCTTGGAATGGGAAACCTATATCTTATAGTGATTTTTTTAAGGCCCTACTATCAGTACATAACCTCCACTTTCCATCCTTTTTAGGGGCTAATACTGATGGGACAGCACATGGACTAAGAATTTTTTGAATCAGTCCCTTCTCCAATTGTTCACTAACTTGTCTTGCAATCTCTGCATGTTGAATAGGGGTCATCTTTTATGGGGCCTTGTTAGGTAAGGAGGAACCAGGTATTAAGTCTATTTGGTGACTGATATCTCTTAAGGGAGGGAGGCTTGGGGGTAAGTCACTAGTAGTGACATCTCTATATTTTGTTAGCAAATTATTGACTTCATCTAGTATAGGATCTTTATCAACAGACCTTATAATGTCTTTGGGCTTGGAGATTAGGACAAAGGCTTCAGTTTTAGGTTCTTTCAACACTTTCAACATTTCTTTTTCACCTAAGGTGATGACAGTAGGTTCTTTCTCTACTTTAGTATCAGGCACGCGCTACATGGTGAAGGTTTTTCTAGCTTTGCTGATGGAGTAGGTGTTGTTCCTACAATGATGTGTGGCATCTACATCATACTGCCAAGGTCTGCCTAGAAGGATGTGGGAGGCATCCATTTCAACAACATTGCAAAGTACCTTATCCTTAAAGTCTGCTATAGAGAATTTTATCCAAGCTTGTTCAGTTACTAAGGTTTGTTGACCTTTTGTTTGCAAAGAGACATGATAGGGAAAAGGGTGTGGCTTCTTAGGAAGATTTAATTTTTGAACCATTTCACTAGATACTAAATTTTTAGTTGATCCAGAATATACAAGAAAATTACATACCTTTCCATGGCATTTGATCTTTGTTCTAAAAATATTCTTCCTTTGAGGAGGTTCTTGGCTTTTTGGTATTTGAAGGAATACTTGTCTCATCATTAAACATGTTCCTTCCCCTGGTTCTAGATCCCTTGCATTTGCATTCTCTTCTTTCTTGTCCTCTTGAATGATTTGTGTTCTTATTTCTCCTTGGTTGTTATTGTTCCTCTTCTAAGGGCATCTCCCTACATGGTGTCCCAATTGATTGCAATATTAACTCCTTAGGGGTCCATTTCCTCTTCCTGTGTTTGTTCTCCCTCTATTGAAGGGTCTTCTTCCTCTATATTTCCTTTGAATTTTGAATCCTTGTTTTCTTTCTATCCTTGGTCAGGGGTCCTATTGTTGTTGCCACTATACTATCCTCTATTCCAAGAGGTTCCTCTTCCTCTAAAGTTCTTCCCACTATCATTGATCTTTCCCTTGCCAAACTCTTTCTTTCTTTTCCATTTCTTCTCTACCTTGAGTTCCATTTGATAACACTTATTTACTAAGGTAGGAAAGTGTAGGCTAAGTTCCTCTTGAATGGATACCTTAAGACCATTCATGTACCTTGCTAGCTTTTCTTCTTCATCTTCTGCCATATTTGTCTTCATGCATAGTTTTAGGAACTCCTCGGTGTATGAGCGTACATCCATGTCTTTTTTTTTTAGGCTTTGTTTCCTTCTATGGAGTTTCACCCCATAGTCTTCAGGCACATATGTCTCCTTGATCAATGCTATCATCTTGTTCCATGAAGTAATCATACTTCTCCCATTCTTCACCCTCTATGTTTGGATGAAGTTCCACCAAGTTAGGGCTGCTCCCTTCAACTTGGATCTTTCCATCTTCACTCTCTACTTCTCAGGGATGTCCTCACACTCAAAGAAGATTGTAAGGCCTCAATCCAATCCTAGGTCAATTCTGCATTCATCTTCCATTGAAAGTTGGTAAATCCAACTTCTCCCCGTAGATTTTAAGGCATCTAGAAGGGGTCTCTGGTCTGTAGGAATGTTCACATCCTGATTAGGGGTGTCATCTTCCTCTTCACTCCCTTATTCACCACCAAAAGTGTCTTCTTTTCCCCTCTCTACCTTGTTCTCCAACTCTTGAAGTCTTCTTGTCAAGGCTGCATTTTTTGCCCTTTGTTCTCTCACCATCTTTGCTAATTCAATATTTGTGACCCTTGAAGGGTTCTCTTCATCCTCGGGAGGAGACATAGCTCTGATACCACTTGATGCAGAGTGGGCAGTAGGAAGCCTCCAAAAGGACTCAATAGGGCAATATACCCTTGAATACCCAACTCAAAGAGGGAAAGTGCTTCACACCTATCAAAAGTGTGTAAAATGCTTGGTCCAAGGTTATCACAACCCAATACCCCAAGGGAAACCTATTCACTAGGTCTCACCAAGTCTAACATACCAACTACCAAGCTTGGCTATTAAGTACTCTAACCCAAATTATCAACAATACCACATGAAGTGACTCTAAGGACCAGGGGTGATATATACTCAAAGGTGTGGTCTATTTAGGTCCCTAATGACAAGTTCCAATGGTTCTTTCCATCCTTTATAACTTATGAGACATAGTTGCTTCACAAATCCACTCCTAGGCTTCTAGCCTTTTCTTGGAGGATTTTTTCTCTTAATAAAAATACTTCCACATAACTCCTTGAAAAAATTAGGTATTCTAGTACCCTTTATGGCCTAAGATTTTATACTTAAGCACCAAAACTTGAAGGTGAAGTTAAAGCAGGAGAATACACAAAAGTACTTCTGTAATTAGGGCTAATTAGGCCTGCACTTACACTACAAGTTCTCCTTCCCTGTATCCAATTCCAAAACCAATACTTTGATCATGTGAGATCTGGTATAAAGGTCTTCTCCACTAATTTAGGGCTCTTGATGAATCCCCAAACAGAAGTTATGATGATTGTCCTAACTCTGTGAATGGTGCATACATAGTCATATACACCTAGGGCATCATGGCAAGCCCATCTCCCTGCACTTTGGTAAACCTATCCTACAAAGTCTTAAATAAAATAACTAAAATATTCTTTCCACCAAGGTTCATTGAATCCCATGGTGGAAATGAGAAATACACTCAATACTTTGTGAAACCCTGATTTAGGGTCTAAAATCTAGGGCAGGAAGAATGACAATTAGATAACTTTTGATGGACAAGGTATTAGACCATGAAACCAAATGTAGAAGAAGGCTAACACATGGGGATACCTTATTCATTTATCTCTTCCCTCAGATGAATTTGTACCCAACTGTACAAACTGACTGTTGCTTGAGAATGCAGGAAAATGGTAGTTTCTTTATTGATTTTACCAAAACATTTCATCAAGTTAGCCTATCACCCACCTATGAGGGATTTGTAGGAAATCCCAATGGTTACATAACATATTTTAACCAACCATAAATTAGAAATTTTTTTACAAACTTTGACAAACAGTTGCCATGTTTGCTCAAAAGTTGCTTGACAACTTTTGAGCAATTTGTGTATACTTTGCAATTTTGCAAATTTGGTGACCAAACTTGGTCCCAACCTTATTTTTGTGATACCTAGTGGATCCAAACATGAAAAACATAAAAACAACCTATAAAATAGGTTTTGGACAATCATTGACCAATAGTTGACGAAGGGCTCATAGAATGCCAATTTTGGAACTACGGTCTTACAAAGGAGTCCAATGAGTAACCCATTATGCTAACTGATGACATGTAAATAATTGAATGTTTGATAAATATTAAGTTGAAAGATAATGAAAGTCATTAAATTACTTAATGGGCTGTATTTTCATTGATGTCAACTTGATATCATCTATACGGTCATGTACATAATGCCAAAGACTTCAGAGAACCAAAGGAACCAAAGTTATGCTTTCAGCAATGCGTAAATGTCAAGTATTCACTAAGTGACAAATAACACTGATGGAGTGCACACCATTGGACAAAGCAAAGAATAAAAATAACAGTGATACCCGATGATCAGAAGCATAGTATTTCCCGATGAAGCAAAACCATCGAATGCCCAACGAGAAAAGTCAAAAGGTTGCCCGACAAGCTAAAGACTCAAAGTGCCTGATGAGTAAAATTCCAATGATGCCCGACAGATGGAGATCACAAAGATAACTAGAGTCTCACCAATAGATCAGTCAATTGTCACTGACAACTAACTACAGTGGTGACCGACAGAATAGAGAGTTCAGAAAATGACAAAATATCTAGCTGGCAGAGCTAAATATAGACTTAACTGGTTGTCTACATTGTTTTATTCGACCATATATAAGTGATTGATTTAAAGATGATTTGTACAGTTGGAAAGAAGATATCTACAAGACAAATCAAGAGTTATGCTTTAAATCTAATTGGCTAGATTGTTTATCATGCTAAGAATCAAGAACCAAGAAACAATGAATATTATGTCTATATAAGAGACAAGCTTGATTCATTTATGAATGGGATTAAGGGGAGTGAATATAAAGAGGATGTTGAAGAGAAACTAATGAAGAACAAATTCATGTAGTTCTAATCAAACAAGTTGAAGGAGAGCTAAGTAATTCTGCAGACAACCGATGAACAGTGAGCATAGCATCACAGAGCAAAAAGCGTGGAGCACAAGGATTGAATTGATACATTTGTCAGAGAGGTAATGTACTTAAATAGATCTAAAAATCTGCAATTCAAGTTGCAATACGAACAGGTCATAGTGTTTCAGTTTAACCATTGAAGCATCAAGTCTCTTAACCGAGTAGGACTTAACAATCTTCTATATATTGAGGTACATCTCAAGGAGTGCCAAAAAGGTTGATTCATGAAAGTAGCATTGGACTTTCCCGATACCTATTTACAGTCTAAGAAGGAGGTTGATTCAAGGATCATGGAAATAGATGCCTGATACTAAGTGACAACCTCTATGTATAAAATCCTCTAACAAGGTCGCACTTAATAGTGTGTTTGTAACCTTTAACAGGGTTGGCTCCTAACAGGGCTCACTTCAGAAGAGTGAAAATTTGGGGTATTGGTCCCAGTGGTTTTTTCCTTAATAGGGTTTCCACATAAAAATTAATGTGTTATGTGTGTATGATTCATTTCTTTACTGTCTTGTATCTTACATAGCTAACTCTGGATTGATCGGTATACTCTACTTATTTACTGAGTTTCGGTAAATAGTTATACTGCTTATCGATAATCAAGAAAGAATAAGGATTTACAGAGAAAACTGACAAAAAGTTAATCATTATTAGTATTTCATCGTGTATACACTAAAAAATGGCTTCACTAATTAATTAATTAAATATTTATTATTTAATTAATGTTTATTTTTTCTATTTATTAAGTAAATTATTTTAATTTATTTAATACATTCACTATAGTCTATTTCTTCTTATCCTAAGTCTTCTAAATTAGTCTTATTTAAGTGATTAATTACACAGTCACTAAATATGACTAAGCTTCCTAGTCCACCTCATAGACCTAGTCACCTAACACATCACCTTGGCTAAAATAATTAATTATTATTAATTATTAATAAATCATTATCCTCACCCACACATGTCCTATTCTTAAGGGCTATGTGGCCTCATAAGAATTGGTCTCATGACCACATGTCTTCCCCTACACCAAGTCAAGAAGCAATCCCTATTCCTAAGGAGCTTCTCAAGCCACCTCAAAGAGTCCAAGATGACTCATAGGACACTTGTACCAAGAGTCCTCATGAGGAATAAGTCCTTCCTCTTTCCTCTCCATGGTCTTTGTGAGACACTTGACATGTGTCTTTCCCTTCTACCTTCTTCTCTTGTATGTCAATGTAGGAGGAACATCCTCCCTATTCTTCCTCTCATATTCTAACTACATCCCCCTTTCTCTCAACCCCTTCAACCAAGTCAATAGTAACCCTAGGATCTTCCACCTTTCAATCTCCACCCTAGGATTGTGCCACCTAGGCTTAGGTCCTCCAAAAACCTATAAAAGGAGCCTCATTCCCCCTTTTTGATATAATAGGTACTCAATCCATCAAGCATTCAATTAATCAAGCATTCAAGCCATCAAGTAATCAAGCATTCAAGCCATCAAGCATTCAAGCATTCAAGCAATCAAGCATTCAAGTATTCAATCACACAAGCCATAAAGAAATCAAGCATTCAAGCATTCAAACCATCAAGCATTTCCACACCATTCCATCATCCATTTAGTTGTATTTTGCATTACATTCACTCAAATCTCCACACTTTGGTAACATCTTGGCTAAGGAGCTTCATTGGAATTCTGAGAGCTCAAACATCAAGAAATCAAAGCTAGGAGAATAATGGAGACAAGCTGCAAAGGGTTCCTAAGGGGTTTGTAAAATAAACCATAACCTTTGTTTGGGCTTTGAAATATGACATGTTTTTCAGTTTCATGTATCTTCTTTAGTTTAGCAACTGTCTATTGTGCCTTGCTTTATAGCTTAATCGTAATCCCAGATTATAACAACGTATCCTCTCCCCTCGTCATTCATGGACCTTGGGTGTAAGAGAAACTGTTATAATCTTTAGAGGGTGGTCTTTGGTGGGAAAAGAGGTACTCACCCCAAGGAATGACCCAACCGGTAACAGGCTAAAGCCAAGCCCATCCAAACCGGTATACAAAAAAACATCATTGTGACTAGTCTCACAGTGGATAGGTGTGAATTTATTGTGGCAACCAAAATCTCCTCTAGCACCCTTGTGGTGCGTTAAAGTCCCTACATTGTTAAGGAGAAAATCTTGCTTTGAAAGGATTGGGAGAGCCCTCTTAATTGGGAAAATGACTTGATCACAACCACCTGAATGGATGTCCTTGCTACAAGCTTTTTTCTAGTGGCCAAAAATCCTTTTATTTACTAGTTCAACGGGTAGCCCAACCTGTGAAGACACCCCACATTACTCATGATTCATAGTAGAGATAGCGATTCTTTGGGAAGAAATGATCCATTGAATTTGGAAATTTTTGTGCTAGAGAAGTGAGTGCACTGTAAGGAGGAGCCTGTGCCTCCAAGTTCCTAGGTTGTCCTCTTTGAATTGTGTGGCTAGATTTTATTATCCAAGTGGGGATTCAGTGGATATTTTCCTTGCTAGCCTTAAGATTTGTAAGTGTGTCTGTGCATTCATATTGATTTAGATTAGATCATTTCTATCTTGCGTGTGTGTGTGTATGCATTTTCAATTTTCCAAAAACATCTGAGAACTAAAAAAAACCAAAAATAGAGAAAAATTCAAAATTTCAAAGCCAAAACTGTTAAAAAATCCAAAAAACATATCATGCGCATTCAACCAGTTCTATTGTGCATTTGTTCAACCTTCCTATGCATTTATTCCTACACATTCATCACAGTGAATACTTGCACAGATCTTCAAGATTTCAAAATTACCTTTTTAGATACCCATTACTATCTTCAGTATGACTCTGGAAAAACATTCAATTTTAGCAAACCTTTGATCTTTAGTTTGACCATTTTCATCCTCTTTCTTTCATCCAAAATTTTCTAAAACATTCCTAAATCTTCCAAGTGTTGGAATACTACCTTGATTATTAGATTGTGGCTTTTGTGAGTTTTCATCATATCAGGTACTATCATCCTTCATCAAAACTTACCTAGGTCACTCTCTCTTGGTTCTCCTTTGTCATATCATAGTGAGATCTATACCTCTTATCAACTTAGATTATCAAGTTACCTTATCTATCTCAACAGTTTTGAATCTATTTCCTCCCATCTCTTCTATCTTCACATCTTCATCTATTTCATCTTTCACCTTTTACGGTTCAAAATCGATCTCAGAAACTTAAACAAACCCTTGATCCAGAATATGTAGAAAAAAATTATAATGATGAATCTATTTGAGAAATGAATCAATCCTATGGTAGAGAATAATTATCAAAATCAAGATCAAAATGACAAAGTGACCAACAATGAAATTTTGCAAGCATCCCAAGATCCCATGTTCATAGAAATAATGCACTTAATTTTGAAGCGGGATAAAGAAGCATATTTCCTAAAATTAGCTCAATCAAGAGCTAAGCTTCCTCATAACTATGACACATCTACCTTGAGGGAGAATAAGGAACAAAAAAAGGATACATCATCTAGCACACCATCATTATGATCAATTTTTCCTTTTCTTTATGATGATGATCCATCTGTATCTTCATCTTCTTCGCAAAATGAAGCATTTAAGCACAACAAACCTATCTTGGATCAAGAGAAATTTCATGACCATTCTATTTTTTATCAAGAGAATGAAGAGAAAGGTACCAATCTCAAGCAATACCTAATATACAAACCTTTATCTAGCAAGGATTCTTCCATAGCCTTTACTCCTTTCATCCTTCATCCATCCCACAAAGCTTCACAACTGTCCAAAATTCATCCATCAAAGACTGAGCCTAATGATGATACTTTCCACGTTGACTATGTCTACCCTCAAGGGCTACCTCTAAAAGAAACCCAAGATAACTTACATCTTGTTGCAAATCATTTCCATGCTTCAAAGATCTTAGACCCTAAGTTATCATGTGCTTCAATGCCTATTCAAAAGGATTCTCCACCATTCCTCCAGACATTCCCCACACATATCCAAACATCTACCTTGTCCTTAGAAGTGGCTCCATGTTAAGAGAATGATCCAAAGAGCAAAGAAACAAATATCAATAAAAATCAAGATCAAGATTCTATACAATCCCCTCCCTTATTTTATGAAGGTCCCATATCCATAGAAGCCTGTGATGATCCCCTTGCACCCTTTCATTTCTTCCAAGAAGATATCCCTCCATCTCAAGAGCTACATACCTCTCCACTTCCCAAGCAAGACCAAGATATTCCTTCCACCATTTCCAATGAACATATTGAAAATCAAGAGCAAAGCACCCTTTCTACACCATCCAAAGATCCTTGTCAAGATTCAAGTATCCCATCAACTCCTTGTCATACTCATCCATATTCACCTCATGAAACCATCATTCCTCCAAATCCCTTGCATGATAATAAATCCCTTCAAACCTCAATTAGTCCTATCAAATTTGCTCCTATGAAAGCTATTCATGAGCCTATTGGTATAAACATAACGCTTAAAGATGAGAACCTCAGAAATATAACTCACTCCAAAGATATTGATATCCCTTTCACACCTTATCTTCCTCCATTCAAATGTAAGCACCAACCTTCACCATCCTCCAAATCCATTTTGGGTTCCTATGTCCCAAAGATAAAGTCTTCATCCCTTCCATCCATATTGGGTCCATATATCCTTCCATTAACCACACCTACCATTTCTAGTTCACCATCCACTTACCCTACCATGTATCAAGATCAATGAAGGCACACATACTTGAAGAATGTCCAAACACCAATCCATATGAGCCCTCCATATTATTCTTATTCACCCAAAACTCCCAAGTCTTTTGGAAGTAATTTGGATGTGCAACATAAAAATAAAAAATGCAAGAATCCACATGTGTATTAAGATCACCATGTCCCATCTAATTGACATGTGAATGAAAAGAAAAATAAAATATCCAAAAGGCCGCAAAGGTCCATCAAGAAAAAAAAATCAAATAAAATGTGGGTTCCAAAATCCCTCATAGAAGAAATGCATTCAAAAGCATCGCAAAAGAAAGAAAAATCAAAGACTAGGTAGATTCCCAAGTCACTTTTGAAAGAATTTTATACAAAAAAAAAATGAAAGTGGACATTCAAGCTTCCAAAGGCTTTCACTTCATCTCCTTCCAAGCATTTTCCACTTTCCAAGTCTACTTTGGGTTCCTATATCCCAAAATCCACTACCTCAAATACATCCTTACCTCCTTCATCCATTGTTCCTCCATCATTCCACCACCCTTCAAAGTGTGTGTTAAAGTTGATCTTGCCAACATTTCCATCCACTACATATATGCTTCTTATCTTCATATCCACTATCCAACATCTACTTTCTATCTTTCCATACCTCTTATCCAACCTATGGAATAAAACCTTCACCACCATCTACCCTTATCCTTCATATCTATCCTTTGTCATCACCTTATTAATATCTTTGAGAATCCTAGCCATCACCATGGTTTATTATATCATATCTTTCAAAAGAGCATTGTCCAAAGATCCAGATGTTGGGGAAATTTTGAAAAATACAAAAAATAAAAACAAAAAAAAAAGTGCTTTGGTGAAAACCTGGTAAAATAGGAAACTTGGTAGCGAAAGTAAAGAGAAATAAATCTGTCCTATGGTGAAAACCACTTCTTGTGGTGCCTTGGACAAGTACCATGATGAAAACCTGGCAAACAGGGGTCATGTGTAATTTCTCCTTCTTTCACTCTACACTTGGGGGCAAGTTCCATCCATGCTACTCTATCCATCATATCCTTCATTTACCCCCTCTTACACCTTTTGTCTTGACAAGGTTGAGCCTATCCATGAGCATCATGCATCTTGACATGCATTATCCTTTCCATCAACCTATTCACTTGTTTTCATTCATGGTACCCTATCACGATCTTTCTTATCACAACCCTATAACTCCTATCTCTGAGAAATCTTGTCATAATCATAATCCAAACCATAAACTCATACCCTTCATCATCCCATATCCTGATTGCACTATCATAACTATATCCTATCCTATTAAATTGACCCCTTGGCCTTGATCAAAAATGAAAAGAAAAAAAAAAACAAGTTCTTAGAAGTCTCTTGACATGTCTGTTCTTTTGGACTACATGCTTTTCATGACATCAGGTCATTATCTCATGTGCTATCCAACACTTCTCCATGAGCCTACATTTCTATATTCTTTTTTTCCCTAGCTTGGGTAATCTTGAGGAGACTATCTTTGAGGGTTGCATTCACCCTCTTCATCCATTATTGTCTATTCACCTCATCCATCAACTTTCTCATCCATCTGCAATATTATATACCTTGCTAGACATTGGGGGCAAACCAATGTTATCTTGCTTGAGAATGAGTAAAATCAAAAAATCCAAAAATCCAAAAAATCAATCAATCCAAAAATCAAAAAATCAAAAAAAAATCAAAAAAATCAAAAATCACAAGAAAAGTGCAATAAAAGCATGCGGTGAAAACCTAGAAACTGGCACCATTTGCGAAAATTTATCTCCTCCTTCTATTAGGATTCTTCTAGCCCATCATCCCATCTGTATATACCCATAATAACGTGGCTCTAAAAGTCACCATTCACCTTGTACATATCATCATAAAATGGCCAATCCATGATTCCTATTTATTGTATAAATCCCTAATAAACCTTCATCATAGCTTGGTATATTGTCTTGGTCTTCACCCTAGTCCAGTGTGTCTTTCTTCACCCATAATAAGTCAGTCCATCACCTAGCTGGGGGCATGTCCTCGACCTAGTTTGGGAAGTGGATCTATGATAGTCACGACTCTTAGAGGATGGAATGGAGTACTTTTTACCAGACAAGCAAATGCAATCAACTGTTCTTACACAATGTTATTCTACATCATGATTCATAAACTGTGACCTATCTTTCAAAATGTGACCACTTATCTATACATATGCAACAACATCATATCAACAAAACTGATCAACAAACCTAACACTATCTTTTAAAAAAGAAATATATATTCATGGTAGGCATGTTAGAATGATTTGTTATGTGATTATGCATTCATATATGAATTTCATTGTTATCATGTTCCTATGCTATTCTGGGATAGCTTTGACATGAGTTTAACACTCCAAATATGTCATTGACTAGAATAGCCGGGATGGGACATGATATTTTATTTGATTTCTATTTGTGGGATATCTTCCAATGAAGTTGAAGGAACAAATAATTGGGGTGTCTGTGTGTAAGTGCCTTCATCTGTTTAATGAGTACTGACAACATGCAAATCATGTTTTTATATGAATACTATTGACGGTGATACGCCACACATACCTTGACTCCAAATATTTGTTCCCCGATGGAGGGGGATATTCCTTGTCTGTTATGCAAACGGAACTCAGGTCATCTTGATTCAATTATACTTAGATGCTTGTCAATTTTTCTATATTAAACTCCATGCAAGAAGTGTTCAGTTCATCCTGGTTTAATTATACCATGATGTTTTCATCTTCTTGCAACATTACGAGCTCAATGATGAATATTAAATTCCAATATTTATGAAGTTTTAAGATGTTTCTAAAGTTGTGGAGATACTCATTTCGCATATCATTTTGCATTGCATTTAATAGATCATAAAAGCTCCTTTTATAGGTTTTTGTAGGATATCTTGCTTAGATCACCTTTTCTCTTTATGTATTCTTCATGTGCCCCCCACATCTGGCATCTTTACATCATCCCCCAAAATCTCTTGGTTTATCATCTATCAGGTTCTCTCATCCAATGATCCATCCTATACCATCTTTTTCAAACAAGTACATTCTTCATCTTCATTCCATTCATATCACATCAAATGAAAGTGTTGTCAACACAACATTGATCTTCAATTTTGGAAAGTTCACTATCAAGGATTACAGGTCCTTCACCCAGAACCCAAGGAATCAAGGTCAATTTTGAGTCTATATCATAGAAATATATCTTTTTCTATTAAGGATCCATCATTTTAGACACAATTCATTTTGATAAAATCCTAATTGGAACATTTGTCCATCACTTGTTTGGAAAACCTTCATCAAAATTGTAGATTAATCAACCCATAATCTTATCTATCCAACCATCTATCAATTATCATCAATCAATCCAGTTGCAATCATCATAAATCATCCCATCTACTGCACTATCAATCATTCACTCCCATTTCTTCTAATTCTTTTCGTGAGATTGATTGAACAAAAAAAATAAAATTACAAAAATCAATCAATCTCTCGAGGGGGCATGCATAGGTCATAGTTCGTCTTTGTCGGCATTGTCTGGGGCAGGGACAAAAAGCTTGATTTTTCCTTGAAACAATGTGACCAGCACATTATTTCAAAGAGGGGCAAAATGCATACACTAAAAAATGGCTTCACTAATTAATTAATTAAATATTTATTATTTAATTAATGTTTATTTCTTCTATTTATTAAGTAAATTATTTTAATTTATTTAATACATTCACTATAGTCTATTTCTTCTTATCCTAAGTCTTTTAAATTAGTCTTATTTAAGTGATTAATTACACAGTCACTAAATATGACTAAGCTTCCTAGTCCACCTCATAGACCTAGTCACCTGACACATCACCTTGGCTAAAATAATTCATTATTATTTGTAACACCCCAAAATTGGCACCTTATAATCCAATCAATTTTGGTGCATTCCTTCAATTTTCTCATCATCGAAGTCCTATTGTACTAGGCAAATTCTCCTCCTATTTGACTTTAATTTACTGAGTCTCAAATGTAGAAAACCCAAATTTGCATAAATCTGACATTATATTTAATTCCTAAATTCTCAAGGTTTATTAGCTAAAAATCCCTATGATTAATTGATTTAATTCTAAAGTCCTAAGTGCTTTTAAATTAAATTAATTCCACCCCCTTTAGCTAATATACATAAAAAGGAATTGAGTAGTTATTTAATTGATTGGGTGGATTATCCTCAAAAAGAATTCCATAATTCTATATGAAAGGTCACTCATGTGGCAATAATCCATCCTTTTAATTAAATAATTTATGCTTTTTTGTCTCAATCTCAATTCTTGGAAATGAAGAGGCAACCGTTTCTTTTCAAGAAACTCTTCACCCTCTTTCCATGGCTTTTCTATAAATTGGACCCTTTTTTCTTCATTTGGGAGGATGATTTTTGAGAGCATCAAATCTATAGTGAAAT
>MU217844.1:157785-185111 GCA_018584345.1 Thuja plicata | reverse complement strand
TACTTGGGTGAGTGTTCTTCTAAAACCTTGTGTAGATCAGAGTGTATTAGATGATTCATATGTCATATGCCAAACATGAAACATAAATAGAGAGTTTGAGTAGTGATAATCTGTATTTTAATGTATAATTATTGTGACATAAAGTTTATATCTTTTATTGCATGATTGTGATCATAAAAGAACAGTGTGATTTTTATTATTTGTATTAATATCAAGAAGGACTATAACTTTTTATTTTGTGGATGAAAAAATTTTTACATCAAGAGTTTAAATTCATTTGGGACATTGACAAGTTTTTGCATTCAGATATTATAGTGGTAGTCATGGTCATCATGAATTTTTAGCCTCAATCTTAATGGCCTTTGGTCAACCTAGTGTTCATCATACTTGATACATACTTATACACTTGGTTTGATATGAATTTTTAATTCCTATCATTGAGGCCACATGAGAGACATAACATGGCAACAGGAAGGAAAGAACACCTAGACAGGTAGAACAAAAGAATCAATCAACTATGGACTTTGTCAATTAGCAATTTTGAATCTATTGACTATTTATGTGGTATGAACTTGTATGTAGAGTATTAATGGTAACCTTCATCGATGAAGACAGTCATGTGCAATCTATAAAGAGAATTATAGAATGGTATTTGTAGTGTTGGTAGTCACCAACATTGTTATGTTTTTTTACTTGAACATAATAGTATATAGCTTTTCTTCCTTTCATATCAAAGAAGTCTATCTGTGTTTTTTTTTATAAGATGCCATACCAAGAATCTCATATTTTATCTATTAGTAGACATGACCAGATTTTAATAATATGATATAATTTGTTAACTAATATTTATTGAATGTGGTGGTTATGAGATTAGTTGATGATTTAGGCTCCTTACAAATTGGTTATGCAATCTAATCGTGAGATAAGCATGGTGGTTCGAGAGTCCATTTTGGGGATCGACTGGTATTGAAATAAATGAAATACTTTTGTATTTCAATATGTTTTTATTGTAATGAGAAAAAAGTGATGATAACTATGTAAAGAAAAATATGTAAGAACACATGGTTTGCAGAGGTACATAGATGTACATTGTACAGACAACATGTGAATACATGACATTCAGAGAAGAAGGATGCATATTTACAAATAGAACAATGGCTCAAGGTATTGATATTTGTTTATAGCAGTGAATGAGGTTTTTGTGGTGTAAGTATAAGGTTTGGAATGGGTTTTCTTTTGTTGTTACGGAAGTAACTATAAATTATGGTTTTCTATAAGACATCTTTGTGTTCACAAAGTATTGGTGTTTGATCATGTCAGATTGAAAAAGTTTTGTGATAATATTATGATTGTGGGTTGAGTGAGGAAGTGATTGGCATCAATATTTCAGATGCATAGAAAAATGGTAATGTCATATTTGCATATATATTTGTGAGATAATAAGTTGGAATTTTTTTCATTGATTAGTGTAGATGACAAGAAGTCTTGTAATACTATATTTATAGTGTTGAGATCAAATATTGGTTTTGTCCTGATTATCATTCTTGATGAGATAAGATTGTAAAGAGGGGAGTTATGAAACATAGACAAGATCTCTGTGGTATTAATTTGTATCGATTGTTATGCATCGAAACAAAGTAACCTTATGATATAATATTCTGATATTTTATGCAAGTGTTGGTTCTCCTTAGAATGGGTGTTCCTAAAATCAGTCAGGTGTTGGTTTTTTTTGGAATGGGTGTTCCTAAAATGAGTAAAGTGTTGGTACTCCTTGGAATGGGTGTTCCTAAAATTGTAAGGGGTTAATGCTCCTAGAGTGGGTACTTTGAACTTTCGCTAGTGGGGCCCTAATGTATGCTATGTGAGGCATCATTTTGCTAGTGAGGAATAATAAAAGGAATTCGTAAAGTGATTTTTAACCCTTAGGGGTTTTCCACTATAAACATTGTGTCAAGTGGTTAAATGTGTGCATGTTCTTTATTTTTTATGATATCTCATATCTGATGGACATACAATCAATGTTGTTGATGTTATCTTGTGATATGATACATATGCTAATGGTTTAAATTTTTTAAATGGTTGAAGATATTATTATTTTATAGATCATTGATTCACCCCCCTCTCAGTGATCCTAGTATTCCAATAGAATATTCCTATCTTCAACACATAAGGATTTCAAAGTTTATCAGATGGATGTGAAGTCAGCAATTCTGAACGGAGAGTTGAAGGAAGAAGTTTACAATGAGAAAATGAAAGGTTTCATATCAAAAGAAGAACCATAACCACTATGTATATTGAATAAGGAATTGTATGGCTTGAAGAAATAACCGAGCCTACTATAGAAAATTAGACATATAGTTGATTGGATAGAAGTTTCAGAAAATTTTTGCTAACAACAATCTGCATTACAAGAAAGATTCATATTAGATCCTAATTGTTTTTGTGTATGTGGATGATATTATTTTTGGAGGAAATGAAGAAATAATTTGAGATGTTTATGATAGGGGAGTTGAATTTCTTTCTTGAATTGTGGGTAATTCAGAGCATCAAACGAAATTTATTTCTTAGTCCAAGTATGTGAAGGAATTATTGAAAAAGTTTGGCTTGGAGAGTTCCAAACCTATTTATAATCCAATTGTTACCAACTTTAAGTTACCTAAGAAAGATGATTCATTGAAATCTAATGCAAGTAAGTACAGATCAATAATTAGTGGATTGTTGTATCTGACTACTACTCGACTTGATATCATGTATATAGTTTTTTTGGCATCCAAATTTTAGAAAGAACCAAAAGAGTGACACGTTATGGTGATAAAAAGAATTTTTAGGTATTTGAAAGGGACAAAAGAGTTTGGCTTATGGTATTCAAAAGGTCCATATTTTATGTTGACATATTATACAAATGTAGATTGAGAAATATGTTTGGATAACCGAAGGAGTACCTATGGTGGAGCTTACTATCTTGGCTCCTGGTTAGTTGCTTGGTCAAGAAAGAAGAAGGATTATGTAACTTTATCAAATGTTGAATCAAAATATATTACATCATCCTCATATTTTACTTAGGTATTATGGATGAAATAGACTTTAAAGGACATAGGTGTTACTTTTGAAGAACCAATTTTGACCATGTGTGATAATACCAGTTCTATCAGTATGTCCAAGAATCCATTACAATATTGCAGAACAAAGAACATATCCATCAAGTATCATTTTATCAAAGAGAAGGTGTTGGATGGTGAAGTAAAACTTGAGTATGTACCCAAAAAGGAGATGATAGAAGATATATTCACAAAACCTTTGTGCAAGGATAATTTTGAGTATCTGAGGGGGAAGTTGGGTGTTCTTCCCCTTATTAATGATCACTAGATACACCAGTATGTGCATTAGTCCAATTATTCACAAGATTATTTATTTCTTGATTAGTGTCTGGCGGTTTCCTCTCAAGGGGAGCAGAGTACATTTTTAAGGGGGAGTTTGGACCTTTTTCATTACATTGTCAAAAGGGGAGAAAGTTAGAGAAGTTTGGAGAATAGTGAACCTTGATGTTGATATCATTTTGGTACTATTTTCTTTATTATTGATGAATGTTTCCATCAATAAAAAAGGGGATATTTATGTGATTTTTATGCTATTTATGTTGTTGTCATTGATGTTAAAATATCCTACACATTTTCATGTTCTAGATGTATTAGTTGGTGTGTACTGATAGTCTTGGTGGTATCAATAGATGTATTGATAGTATGTGTGTTAGAAGAAATGTTTACCAAAATATTTTCTTCAGATATCAATCCTTATTCCTTTTGGTGTGTATACAACATATGTTGGATCACTTGTTTGGGTTTTATCTTATTTGAAGTGTGTTTGTGTCTTGGTCCTATTTGTTACTATGTAACAAGTTCATCATGTGATCGTTGGAACTGATAGATTTGGAGGTGTTATGTGTTGGAAAGCATGAGGTGGGTTGCATTGGTTGAGGTGGTCCATATTTCATTCCTTACCACCATGGGAATGTTTTGGTGTGACCTATTTTAAAAAAAATTGGTCGACGTGGTTAGTGACATCAAGCAGTATAAGAGGCATGGACTTTTGTTGTCTGCATGTCTTATGTGTTGCTTGTATGTGAAGTGTTTTTGAATCTATTCAAGGAGATATATTTATTTCTCATGCGAGTGGTAAAGTATTGGTGATCTCATTGGTGGATTCAATCTCTTTTCATACTTCTTGGCAGTGAGCCTCCACGTATTGGCACTAAGCGTCATTGTAATTTGCAATGATCCTCTTTGTATCAGTAGTGAGCCTATTCATATTTAAGGGTAGTTAGCATGACCTGTAGTGAGCACAACTAAAAGTGAGCATTTTTATAAATCACCTTATTGGTGTCACCGTAACAATTACTTTCATTTCATGAGAATTAGCTTCTCTGTGGTGTTTCCCAATTTGAGTTTTCCATGTAAATCTTGGTGTTCTTTGTGTCGATGTTCCTTTTTTTTCATGTTTACATTTCATATATATATTTAAGTACTTAACTAATAGATAAAATGTCATTATTATTATTTTTTATCAATTTACCGATAGAGAAAAGATTTTTAAGTTGTGTGGGAATAACTGATTCACACCATCCCCACTCAGTTATTTAGCTTGTTCAAAAAATCCTACTTTATACAATTTTATTATAGATAATAAATTACATATCCTCTTTATATATACCTATGAGGATCATTTATAATCAATACTATAAATTATAACTATTAACTTTTTATCTATAAGACTAAAGAGGATGCAAAATTTTACCAATATCTTTGTAACTTTGAAATGTAACATGGGCTATTATTAAAACAATAGCTAGCATAACAAAGCAAGGAAGAAGACCCTCAATCATATTTCATTCATTTGTAAATATCAACTCAAGGAGCTTAAAGAGATAGTTATGCCATGTGCTATAGATTATTTATTGTAGCTCATCATAATTTCTGAATTTTGAGAAGGTGCATGTGATAGTTGTCCAAAGTTGGAAAAATTTAGGATGGTAAGAAAAGAGTAAGTGTAGTAATAAAATTGAGACTAAGTACTTATGTGAGAGGATAGGGAAATATTTAAACAAATTATTTAAAGTTGTGCACATGCATGAGTATGTTGCAATATCACTAAGAGGGGGGTGAATCAGTGATATAAAAAAATCCAAAATTAATTTTTACTTGATAAAGGCTTATGACATAACTCATTTTAAACAAGAGTGATAAGAAGATAAATGAAACATGAACAAAGACTATAACACAATATGTCTTCAGTGGAAACCCTCTTGGGAATAAAACCACTCAAATTGTCTCACTAGCTTATGTGAAAATATCCTTTTACAATGCCTCATTGGCTCCTTCTCACTTTACAATTTCTATTTCATATAGAGTCAGACTACCTAAAAAAGAATAGAAGTCCTAATTCAATACAATTCATTCTTGGATATAATTTCCACTTTGTATCAAACACTGCATCATATTAAACTAAGACAACAATATTCTTAGCTAGATATATATGCTTGTCAAACTACTATACACAATAAATAAAGTATGTTTCATGAAGACCCAATATCTCTCTCTATAAATCAAACAAAACCTCACTATCATGTTTATATAACAATCCTCTCTGTCCAACTAAAAAATACAACTGCCATATCAAACTGTCAAAATGTCATATATTTTTCTAGTTCAAAAAAACTAATTTTCATGTTTTTCAAATAGTATTTAAAAAATGTATAGGTTTGTCTTCAAAGTAACTTCGTTAAAAAAGATTTACCAATATCAAAAAATTGATTATCATATTGTAAATGTTTGTTACGAAATGTCCCTTGTTAATCTCTATTTACAAAACAAATCTTTAATAACTCTCAACACATGTATCTTGGGTTGTAACAACTTTCCCTAAAAAAATTTAGGGACATGACCTTGAATATGGTTAAGGTTAAAAGTAAAGAAAACATAAACTAAAACACACCTTCTTTCCATACACCAACATCCCTTAACCAGATTTTATAAAGAATGTAAACTTTAAGAAATGAATAGATAAGGGTTTGGACTAAACCCTCATTTACAAACTTTGATCGAAAACTTTACACTCAAAAGATGTAAACAACCTTGAATAGAGATAATGACATAACCATATATATGACAAAGGTTTAAGCTGCTTATTGAAAAAGTCTTAAACATAATCTAAATAATGATCCTTAATGCATGTATGAACTATTTTAAGACTGGGGTTTAATAAAAAAAATAGTTCCTAACCATTCATGAAACAAAAAACCTTTCTTTAAGTTTGACTGTAACCAAGTCACACCACTACTTCACAAAATATACACTATAAACAAAAAAAACCTGTATACAAGATTAGACAAGAATGAAACTGGTTAAGAAAGAATGAGTAAAGATATTTCAAAACTAAAGCATAAACTCTAAAATCTTTGACACAGATAAACAACAATTTCTCAAACGAAACATAGATATAATGGAAAGATAACACCTATACAAAACCAAACTGCATCTCCATCCTCAAGATCTCACATAATCTGTTCTTGAATCACCATTATATTATTTCACAAAACTTCAAGAAACTAATCATAAACTATCTTTCTTTGCAACTTATCGAGTTTCCAAACTCTTTGTCTCTATAGTGCAACTCCATTGTGAATGCCTTAGCAAGGTTCAGGTTGTGCCCTAGCTCCTTTGAGCTAGGGTTTCAAATGAAACCCAATGATTTCAAAAAGAATTTATAAAAATGTTGAATCAAGAGATTTATAATATAAAACTTTTAAAATGCCAATGACTGGCATATGTAAACAAAAGAAGTACTCCAAATTAGGTAGAGGCCAACCAAAAGGCCTACCTAATCAACATCTTTTTAAGTTCCACGGTCACAACATTCAAATTATGCCTTAATCACTTGAGTGACTATAAAAACAAATATGGAATATAAAACTCCACAAGGATATTTAAATTTTCAGAGTACCAAGATGGGATTGATTCCCTCTCACACTGGAATCAAATTTAAACTATATATCATAGTGTCACCTACAATAGAATATATGCCATGATATCATTTGCAAAGTAATATATACTATTAATACTTATACATTTACCACCAACATATACTCATGAAATAACTGATCAAGTCACCAAATATGAAAAATTCCATTTATTACATGTATCGCATATTATCACTTATAACATCTACAAATACCACTGCAGTACCATCAAACTTATTCATGAAGCCATCAAACTAAATAGTCAATGCATTGCCACTAAAGGTATAATATATGCAACATTTGAATGATGCAAAGCAAATAATCAATGCAATGTCTCAATGTCTCAATGTCATAGTGATCAATGCAACCAAATGTGATCATGTCCATAAGATCATGCCTATACTAAAAAATTAGTGTGTTTGGCATTAAGGACAACATAAGGAGAGGAGGAAAAAATGTCCTTTATCCTTAGTGTCAAAACACTAACCTCTCCCCCTATTTGCATCAAGGAAAAAGTTGAGGAGAACAAAGAATAATATGCAGATGAACCAAAGGTATTTGAAGCAATATACCTTTAGTACCATGGAGCTTAATGACCACCAAGAACCAAGAACTAGCTGTAACATAAAATTTACACTTGTTAAATACCAAACACATAATAAAAAATATAGGATGCTAAAAATAAATATACCCTTGAAATTCATTAACTTCATCAAGAAACTGAAGAATATTGGTAGATAGTAGAATAGTGAACCGAAAGTCACTAGTAGAGTAAACTTTGTGTAGCCTAAGAGAGAGAAATATGACACTGGTCCAAATCATAAATCTTTTGACCTGAATAATCATGTTGTTATCAATAATACAACTCCAACATATAACATGCACTCTGAGAGAACGAAGAAGAACTTTGACTGGAAATTACAGAGTAAACCAAAAACTGATGTAAGATGCCACAAAGAGCTGAAAGAATCATAGAGATACCAATGTATCATATAGATATCTTAAGACTACTATAAGGGGTCTAAATAACTAATAGAAAATAAACTCCCCCTTACTTAAATTTGAGTAGTACTATGGCAGAGAAGTGAGAGGAAAGACTTCTAGTCTTTCTCTCAAATTTTTAAAAATTAGCTTTGGGCAGTGGCTTAGTAAATATACCTAAAACTTGTTCTTTTGTAGTAACATGATCGAAGACCACTTCATTTGCCAAAAAAATTCTTGCAGAAAATGATACTTTAATGTCAATATGTTTGTTGTGAGAATGTTGAACAGGGTTTTTTGAAATATTTATTGCACTTGTTTTATTGCAAAAAATATGTACAGGTTTAGGAACAATTACTTGTATGTCTTTCAGACTCTGAGCCATCCAAAGAACTAGAGTATAACAAGACACTACTATGATGTATCCAGCTTCAATAGTAGATAAAGTGACTGATTCTTGTTTCTTGCTATGCCATGCAACTAACTTGTCTCCTAAAAGGAAAGCACCACCTCATGTGCTTCTTCTTTCATCAAGACATCCTGCCCGATCAGCATCACTATTTGTAGTGCCTCTCTAACTTTAACTCGGTACAGAGATAACTAGTAAGTGAACCATCCATCTATTCTAGTAATTTGATAGTTCGATTTTATGTTAAACATGTGATAGTCTAGACACATACCTATATATTTGGATAATATATGTGATTTTATGACTTTTATAAATATATAGTTTAATTGATGTGTTATTGTTATATATAAAATGTATTACAAATCTATGCTTTCATAAGTTACAATTGATTCAGTTTCATTTATTTAATATTTTATTTATAATTTACAAGAATAAAATTAATAGTTTATTTAGATTAATTATATTATCAAAGATTTTTATTATTATGTTAAAATATTTTATTAGAAAGAAAATTATTTTCAAATAATAATTACATATCAAAAAGTATTGTATATTATAAAAAAAAAAAATTATTATATTTAATATATATTCTTTCGATAAATTATACAATTAAAAATTAATAAGCTTTCATTTATAATAAAAGAAAGTAACTTAATTTAAAGAATATTCCTTATTCTGTAAAACTAAAGAAAAACCTACGTATGAGAGTGAAGGGTTTCCACGTGGGGGAGGTCTAAGCATCGATACTATGCGTTTTATATATTTGATGTGTCTAGGTTTTGAAGTAATGCTTTCTTTTTTTTCCTTGTAATCAATCACTTGTAATTTGCTAGTTACAGCTCGGTTTGGGCAGCTTTTCCTTGAATTTAAAACATTTATCTGATGATTGTGTAGGGGGTTATATAGTCTTCTATTGAATTGTTTAAATCATTAAACTTTGCTTCCATGATTTTGGTAAGAATAATTTATATTGTGATTTATGTGTTTAGTAATTAGGTAAGAAAAAATATAGGTAGTTAGGAAAGTATTAGTAAATTGTAAAAGTTATTTTATCATGAGATAATAATTAAATTCTTCTATTAAGCATTTGGTTTGTAAGTAGTATACTAAAATATGATTGTAACAGTGATTAGTTAAAGGGTAGTTAAAACAAATTTCTTAAATTATTTCTTTTATGAAATTATCCTAAGTTAGATATATTATGGAAAGATTTAATAAAATCGTATTGTAGATAATAGTGTTATTCAATATTATAAAATATGTAATTCTCTATGTAATTAAATTTAATTCTATTATAGTTAGATTGTTAATGTAGATAAGTTTGAATTCAATAAAGATCGTGCTTTTACATTATTTATTAAGTTATGTAGGTTTGGTTAATCTTGTATTAAAAGATCAAAATGGTGTACTAATTACATTTTCCTATTAGTAGTTTATTTTAATATTTTTTTCTTGCAAAAATAATAGCTTTTATTTTAGTAAGACCTTTGAGAGGATAATTAATCAATTTAGGAAGATTGTTTATGATAATAGTGAGCTATCATACAATCTTGATACAAAGCCCTCTTTATTACATGGACTCTAATATTTATTTAAAAGGGCTAATGGAGGAATGGATTTCTATAAATAAAATGACTTATTATGATATAGTTTTACTAGCTTCATAGAGAAATGATGTGTAATGGTTAATCAAATAATTTCCAAGGAATGTATCACAATTGGTAGTTTAATTATGTGTGTCATATATAATTTCTTTGAATTTTAGCCTAAGAATCCTTTTAATTATTTTGTGAATAGATGGTTTGAAACAATAGACCTTAAGATTATAGGACATGAGTACAAGAGTTACTAATAGTGTTCAATAAATAGTGATTATTGGTGTAATGTGTAATATAACTTATGAGTGGAACTTTAACTAGTTTTCATGCTCAATGGAAGTATATTTTATCATAGGTTTAGTATTTTTAGATACCTTTGGAAACTTGTGAGTGGGATCTTAGACAACCTTTGAGGAGGTCTTGTTGGGACTATTACAAAACTAGTTTAGATTTTTCATCTTTGTCCAACCAAGTGGGTGGTAGCCAACGGTGAAATTGTCTCCTAGGACTTTACCCTAGAAAGGGTTTCGTACCCGCTTATGTATTTTCCTTTCTAAACATAAAATAATAAATATATGATGCACTTTGTATATTTGTTTTTTTATGAACCAGTCTAATATGGCTCAAATTCAACGATCGAACTACAAAGTCTCTATGCGTGAGGTAGGAAAAACCATCAGAGATGAGCCCCCGAGACTTTAGGTCCAGCCCCTTAGGGTTTGTTTGTCTTTAAGTTTCAAATGCAATTTATTCAATTCTTCTTGATGGTGATTCACTAAGATAGGATATCGTTGAAGAGATTAATTATGATCATGTATGTAATGTTTATGACATGTATGTAGTCATGAAGAGATGTGTGCAGATACATTTATAGGGACTTGGTGAGGAAATAGGAAAATACAGCTCAAGTGTACAGTGATTAGTCTTGGTTAATCAAACATGACAATAGGTACAATTTTGATTCTCTTTTTTCTACTTTTGATATAAAAATGGTTTGATATTGTGATGCTTATTTTAATGCGTCCTTTTTTTAGTTTAAAAAATTATTCCGCATGTATTATACTGTATAATGTCCTTGTGTCGAGGGTTCCTCTGTAGGGCATTAAAGTATAGGAACTAAGGGTGAAATCCTTATGTCTAGGATATCACAATGCATAACCAATAGTAATAGATATATATTTTAGAATCTATTTTAATGTATTTAAATGTGACATCTTTGGTGAAGACTGAAATCTGGAAGCCAAACAAACTGAATGCATAATGTCAGGTCCAGTGAAAACTAAATATTAGAGACTACCACTCATAGATCTATATAGAGTATGATCTACATCTGGTTGATCAACACCTTTTTGAAGTTTGCAGTCTGTTTCCATGGGTGTACTAATTGGTTTACACCCATCCATTTGAAATTTCTACAACATTTATTTAACTTAGTTAGTCTGAGATATGAAAATCCCTCTTTCAAGTTGACTAACTTGTAAACCCAAAAAGAAAGAGTTTTCCTATCATTGACATTTCAAATTTTGTTGTCATAATTATAGGAAAATTATAGCATAAGTCATCATCATTGCTGCCAAAGATAATATCATCTACATAAACCACCACAACCAATATGTTCTCTCCCTTTGTTTTAAAATATAAGTTACTATCAACAACGCCCATTGTAAAACCTTATTCCTATAAATGTGCATCAAGTTTTGAGTACCAAGCTCTAGGAGCTTGTTTTAAACCATATAAATATTTTCTAACTCTATAAACATAAGTCTCTTTCGTTGCACAAACAAACCCTTTAGGTTTTCTAATGTAAACCTCTTCTACTAAATCACCATTCAAGAAATTTATTTTTGTGCATCCATTTGATAAAATTTAAAGTTTTTATAAATTTAAAAGGCCATAAACATTATAATTACCTCAAGTTGTGCCACGGGTGGAAAGGTTTGATCAAAATTGACACCCTCAATTTGAGAGTATCATTTACACACCAACCTAGATTTATTTGTAACCACATTACCTTTGTCATCAACCTTATTTCTAAAAACCTATTTGCACCAATTATAGTTTTCTCTATGGTTCTAAGAACAAGTTCCCATGTTTTGTTATGTTCAATTTTATCTAACTCTTCTTGCATGGCTTTAACCCAAAGATCGTCAATACTAGCTTCAGTATAGTTTTTAGGCTCAAACTAGGATATCAAACATAAATGAACTTTCTCATGTACTCTTCCTCTAGTTTAGATTCTAGCCTTTTTATCACCTATGATTTGTTCTTGAGGAAGATTTCTTTGAAGTAATTTAGAATATCTCTAAGGAGTGGAACCTACTTGTTGGAAATAATGGGAAGTATGTACTAAGAGGGGAGGGGTGAATCTGTACCCTCAAAAACTTTTAGTTAATTAACCTTTAACCTTATATAATCAAATCTTTGCTTTACCGATCATATCTATTGTTATTTCTTTATGCATGTGATATCAATTCATAATCGTAATTGTATGTAGACATTAATAGAAACATTCATGAAAGCAATGACACATAACACAAGATATGGTAATGCAGAAAACCCCTATTAGAAGGTAAAAACTGCGGTGGGAATGGCACCCACAAAATCTTCACTATCTGCAGATTGGAAGGGGTCGGTTAAGGCTTACAATTTGATCACTTCTGATGATCTACCCTATTAGGAGTATTGTGTGGAGACTAGTTAAGGTCTACTCTATTAAGAGCTTTAGCAACACTGTTTAGTGTGTACTCAGTTAAGAGATTTACAATAGGATTGTTAAATCCACCTTGCTTGAAAGGATTTCTTCTATTTGCTACACTTGTTCGAATGTAGAAAAAAATACTAATTGACCTAAGTGTATGCAATCTTCAATTGTTGATTACAGATCCATTCAAATCACATATACAAAGCATCACCTAATTTGACTGATTAATACCTATGTTGCTCGATAGCCTTGATTCTTGGTTCTTGATAACCAAATTCATCTTTTGTTGCTCTGCTTCTTGAAACTCTCAATCTGATCCATAGATGTGCTCCTTGGCTACTATCATCCTCACATCCTTTTTAAATGAATGATAACACATCTATTTATATAATAGATTTGACCATTTTTTGTTTCACGTATTAAAAACTTAACTCTATGATCAAAGGTTTACGACTTGACCTTAATCTCCTAGTTTGCATGTTTTTAATCAGTTAGACTGATTAAAAAAATTATAATTATCTTTCTTTTCCCTCAAGAAATGGTTTTAAATCAAATCAAAACTCTAAATATAGAACATAATTATTTTATCTGACGTGGAAGTCAGATCCAATTTTCTCAGGATATAACTGACTTTCAGTGTCTGATGCTCGGGTTGAACTGAAAGTATGTCGGTTGGGTTCCCTTTCTCTATTGGTTTCCTCTCTTGTCTTCTCTTTTGGTTTACTCTATAATATTCTTTGTCAGTTTGCACTGTGTTGTCGAGTTCCTCTGTCAGTTTACTCATGTCGGGTTCCACTGTTAACTTTTTCGGTTTGCACTTGTAAGTTGTGTCTTCGGTTTATAATGTAGACTGTTCTATCGGATTGTGCTGAAACATGTCTTTTGGTGTAGTCAATACCGATAGTTTTCCTTTGCATACTAATGGAAAAATATATGTCATCAATCTCCCCCTTTGACATTAGTATCAAAAATTGATATGTGTAAAATACTAAAAATGTTTATAGTATGTACACCATGTATATTACTTAGTTATTTCATGACTCCCCCTATGCATATGCCGGTATAGTATAGTATATGTGTATGTACACTTGTCTTTATACTATTTCTTCCTTTTCACCTTGTCTTTTCCCTCTGTGCTATATGTATTGTACATATTATTCTCCCCTATTGTACATATCATTTTCCCCCTTTTTATAGTAAGGGAAAAGGTGTATACCTATAATTTATCAAAAATATGAGAGTGAGAGGTCTTCATTTCCTCCATCATCTTCTCCCATTTCTCCTTTAGATGCTCAAGAGCCATATGCTCTAGTGTAATCCTGGCATGCATGTCGTAGATGTTGTCTGCTACAGACATCTCGGGGGTGGCAATTAGTTGTCTTGTTGAACTTATGTGTTGTTGCAGAAGTGTGAGGTTCGGTAATAGTCGAGCCTATAGATCAGTAACCTCTTCTTTGAATTGTGATTCTTCTTCCCAAAGTTCTTGCCTTAACCTTTTTATATCTATTATCTTCTCATAATGCAATTTAATTGTATTTTCATCTTTGGTTAGACCTTGTGCACTGGTATTTAGATCTGAATCTAACTTTGCTATCTTTTCACTATTTTCCTTAGTGAATTTATCCAAAGTGCACAATTTTTTATTAAGGAAATAGCCTCAGTAATGATTGGATCTAATTCATCTGCTAGTTCTGAAAGCTTTACCTTATTTTCTGTCACTTCTTGGCTGATCTTTTCTGTCATTTTGTATTGGAACTTATGTTCTTCTCGTTCCTCAATAGCCTTTTCTTCTTCTACGTTCTGTGTTGTGATGGCTTCGGTGAGAATGACAAGTTGATCCTGAATGGGAGCATTGTGATCAACATCAATGTTAGGAACAATTTAGTTTAAGATATCTCATGTGGTTTCTAGCACTAGAGAATCTTTGTGTTCTTTTCTTAGCTTTTCCTGCATTGCTTTCCTTTGACATATCTCTCCATATTCTATAAGAGATTCATAGTCCAATGTGGTTGGATCACACTTTGGTATTTCAATGATTTCATCAAGTGTGACCTCCAACTTACTCTTCTTGGTTTTCTTCTTCTTCTTTTGTGATGCACCTATATGCAAAACCATAGCAATTTTTTCTACTTGGTCTGATGTGTTGCTTGAAGGCTTAGGTGTTGTTGTACCTTTTTGTTGTTGCTTAGGGTTTGTCTGTCAGTTGTGTGTGGATGTCTCCTCATCAACCTTCAGTGTATCTGCAACATCTTTGGTATCCTTAGGAGTATCTTCAATTTTCTTCTCTCCTTCACCTTTTTATTTTTGCACTTCATTTGTATCTTTTATTTGTGCATCCTTTTCAGTGTGATCACCATCTTTTTGTGTGTGATCTACACTTGTAATATTTTTATCTCCACTAATGACTGCATGTTCGTCGGTTGTCTCTTTATTTTATTCTTACCCTGCATCCTTGGGTATGCTTGCATCCTTTTCATATGACTTCTCCTTCTTTGAGATAATATTGATAGCTTGTATCAATAGTGGTACCTGTCTTGGTGTGTCTACCTGTGCAGAATCTATTGTTGTTTCCTGTTCATCAGTTTGGTCTTGGACAACAGTGACATCTTCATCTTTTTGTACTTCTTTTTCAAGATTTGTTCCGGTAATATCAATGATGGTATTATCGGGCCATGTTTTATCTGCAATGTTCATATCCTTGTTGGCTTCAATGTTCAATGATTCTTTATTAACATCCTCATTAGTAATAATAATATGTTTGGGGCTCTATTTAGCCTGATCATCTTTGTTTTGTTGCTTGTCGGTAAGAGCTATTTGTGGCTCTGGACTTGTATCCTTTTTATGTATATCAAGTGTCTTTCTCCATTCAACCTCACTCTTCCTATCTAGCTCAATTAGATGTCCTTAAAGCACTTGGTAGGCTCCTAACTTTGGTGAGACCCTTTTGGAGTGTTTCTTCATCATCTCTTCAATTTCTTCCATCTTAGATTCAGGTGGCATGACTGAAACTAGGGTTCTTTCCCCTTTTTTTTCTTCCTTTAGGACATATGTCCACCTTGTTGACAATTTATTCATTAGTTCTTTTGGCATTCTTTCTGCAAGTTATATTGGAACATATTTGAATACACACATCATTGTGATAATTGCCTCTTTTATCTTATTTTTATCCTCGGGATCCAATGTTAGTCATTTCTTAATCTTAGGGTCATTTATTGTACCCCTCTTGATGTTAGATTCACATACCTCATCAATTATTTTAGGAAGTGTGCCTTTGATAGATTGTACAGATTCATCATGCTCCGTGTCCTCTATGTCTTCCTTAGTTCTAAGGAACTTTCTTCTCTTTGTTGGTGGCTTTTTCTCAGTAGGAGGTTTTCTTTTATAGGTCCTTACTTGACCTTTCTTGATTGATGAAGTACTTACATCCTTTGTTGTCTGACTCCTAGTCCTAGATGTAGTAGTAGTCCTTGGTTTCTTTGCAGGTGGTGGTGGTGGTGTATCAGACTCTGTAGATTCTGACTCACTCACCTTCTCAACTTCACCAATGGCTGACTAACCCTCAATTTCTTCTATCTATTTTGTTTCCTCTTCTATTACCGATAGCCTTTTCTTCAAATTCTTAACCATTTTGTCTTTCTTCTTGTCAACCTTTTTCACAAAATCCAATTTTAATCCTTTCTTTCGCTTCCTCATAAGTTCCAAACTTGGGTTGTGATTTATCCAATGTTTCATTTATCAACGCCTCAATAGAATTTGATGTTTGATCTATGTTAACCTCATAGTCAAGTGGTTTCATCCATGTTGTCCTCGATACAGCTGGCTTTATATAGGTGTAGTCAGTGTCCACCATAAAACATATTTCAGTTTTGTACTTTTCTACTAATTTCTCTAGAATCTTCACTCTCTTCTACATTCTTTCTTTGAATCCAACAAAGTACTCATCCATGACTGATTAAAAATTGTCTCCTAGTGATTTGATAAACTCACTAATCTGTGTGGTCACTGGTCGTGTAGTTTTCCATTTGACATTGCCTATAGATGGGAATGATTCTTGGAAATAGAAAAATATACACAGGATGAGTGAACCAAACTTACATGAGTTGGACTTTGCAGTCATGATTGTCTTCATGTTCTCATCTAATTGTCTTAGCAGAAGTTCTGAAAGATCTAACTTCAGTCCCTTCTTAACAACTTTATATGTTGTATCCACTGCTCCAGATGCAATAATGTTCATCTTTCTATCCTGAAAGAACTTGTATCCTAAGACACATGCTCCAAATTTCATTTCATCATATTTGATGTGGATACCTTTAATCCTCTTCCATCACATGTTTCTCCTATGTTCTTTTTAATGTCATCTTTAGGCGAGTGCTTTAGTGCCTTTACTTTATCGGTTATGGGATAACTGGTAAAAGCATGTATAACATCCTTGGTTATCAGATTTGGCTCATCTAGCCATATCTTTCGGTCATGTATTATGCTCAGTATTAACTGAGTCCATTCAGTTTTGAATTCCTTCGAGAATAGTAGGGCATGTGTGAGCCCTTTCACTTCAGTGTTCTTATGTTATTATTTTATGGTTTCATCATCATTGCAAAGCTTCTTCTAATCTTTCTCAACTTCCAAGTCTCCTATTTCTACAATCTTTCAGTGTATATAAGCTCACATGTCTTCAATGAGTAAAACCCTAGCTGATATACTGGAGAATGCACTAGCATTGTCGGGTTGTGAAGAAACCTTGGGACAGATCTTGTAATGAGGTTCTTCACAGGTGGAATTCTTGATTAGATTGACCTTATTCTTCTTATCATTCTTGATCTTGGATGTTCTTGAAGTTGATGCCATCATTTTAGAATTTAGGGCTTTCTTGTAAATGACAACTGAGTTTTCAGTGAAAGTTGGTACTTACTTTAACATTTGTAGTTGTTATCAATCTTTTTGGTGTGTAGGGATTCAAGTTGTAGGCTCGCTACAATTGGTTTGCTTCATGCTTAGGTTTCACTCTGTCTCTTCGCTCTAGTCACTTGGTAAATAATGAAACCCTTCTGTTGTCTATTTATAGACTTTTCCCTAAGTTGAGTCATTAATTCTCAACCACTTCTCGGTGTGTGAAGATGGATTCATCGGGTGATACACAAATAACATTCTCGGTGAGAACGTGATGCTTCGAGGGAGCTATCAATTTGTTACGTTCACCGATGGATTTTGGTGTATGGCGATGACAACATTGTCAACACACATGATTACTGACGGATATCGGTTTACACTAGCGACTTAGCTTTTATGTGTTAACAGATGATTCTCGGTAAGTATAGACAACTTAGCTTTCTATGTACACCGATGCATATTGAGTATGTATTGACTGATGGGATTGTTTTCACAGAATCATAACAAGTAATACCATAGTGCATCTTTAATCATGTTGATTTGGTATTTTAACTATGTATAATGGAACTGATGCAAAATATAACTTGGTACAATGCAGTTCCATACTTACTTGTTCTGCTTAGGTGGGGGTGGTGATGTCACCAGATCCATTGGGTAAGGTGTCACCATTTGCATTGCTCAGTCCAGCTTCATCGGTGTTTGTAGCTTTCCTCCACATTTTGTTTCTCATCTTCCTGATGTCTTCAATGGTATTTCCATTGGCAAAGGTGCTAGTCTCTGTCACTCGGTCTCTGCAGTTCTTCTTTAGATGACCAACTTTATGACAGTGTAGACATGCCATTCCGGGGTTAGTCCAACTCCTAGACTTTCTTGTCCATTATCTCATACAGTTTGCAACTATGTGACCAAATCTTCCACATGCTGTGCAGTTTGCCCATGTGTTGTAATCCCAAACATATGAGTTACCGAATATTTTTAGTTGATAAGCATTTTCTTGATTTTTAGTTTTCCATGCTTGCTTTTTCTTCTTCCTGCATTCATGAGATGTGTGCCCATGCATTTTGCAAGCAGGAAAGTAATTTTCCATGTAGGTTTCCTTCTTTGGTTGTTTCACCTCAGATTTACATTCATATGGTTTATGTCCTTTCTTGTTACATTTATAACAAATTCCTATGAATGAAGGTGTGGATTTAGGAATACCTTTCATTTTTCTCCTGCATACATTTGATGTGTGGCCTGGCCTTCCACAGTGATTGTATGTCAGCTTTCTTGGTCTCAGATTTGTGTACACATTCTTTAGATCAGCTTGGTATGGTGATTCTCCATTCTCGGTATAGCCTAGTCTGGTGTTGTTGTTGATTCTTCTTTGTCCATTTATGAAATCATCCATCCTTTTGGTGCTTTCTTCAGCTCTCTTAATAATGTCATTGTGTTTTTTCTGAATTCTTACTTCATGCTTCAGTTTTTCATTTTATTCTCTTAGCTCACCGATAGCTTATATTCTTTCAATGAGTTCTACATTCATTTTGTTTGCCTCTTGACTCATAAGAATAATCTGATTTATGATCTGATGTTGATGTTCTGTAAGTCTTTGTATTTCTGACTCTTTCTCTTGTAGTTTTTCAATAATCTTCCTCCAATCATTAATAGCTAGTGTTCTTTCTTTCTCAGCTTGTCTAGAATTGTTCATGACATCAATCATTCTTACCATCTGTGTCTCTTGACCGATTTGTAGAGATTTCACTTGTCTAGCCAGATGTTGATTGATTTCATTTAGACTTGTGATGTTTTCTTCAGATGTGTATGATGTGTTGGTAGTTGTAGTTCCTAACGACTCAAATAGATCAGGTATCTCTTCCTCTTGGTAGTATGTTTCATTATAGCGAGATGTCATAATCTTTCTTTCATCCAACAACTATCTCATCTTGATTCTAGCTTCTTTATATTGTTCAAAGAAGATCTATATCTCTAACTTCTAATTCTCAATACTCTTGTCAAGCATGTACTTATCCATTGTATGATCTTTTCTCTTAAGTCTTTAAGATTTTCCAATTAAGAGATCTAGCTCTGATACCAATTGTTGGAAATAATGGGAAGTATGTACTAAGAGGGTAGGGGTGAATCAGTACCCTCAAAAACTTTTAGTTAATTAACCTTTAACCTTATGTAATCAAATCTTTTCTTTACCGATCATATTTGTTGTTCTTTCTTTATGCATGTGATATCAATTCATAATCTTAGTTGTATCTAGACATTCATAGAAACATTCATGAAAGAAATGACACATAACACAAGATATGGTAATGCAGAAAACCCATGCTAGAAGGTAAAAATTGCGGTGGGGATGGCACCCACAAAAACTTCACTATCTACAGATTGGAAGGGGTCGGTTAAGACTTACAATTTGATCACTTCTGGTGATCTACATTGTTAGGAGTATTATGTGGAGACTAGTTAAGGTCTACTCTATTAAGAGCTTTAGCAACACTATTTAGTGTGCACTCGGTTAAGAGATTTACAATAGGATTGTTAAATCCACCTTTCTTGAAAGGATTTCTTCTATTTGCTACACTTGTTATCTTAGAATATAGAAAAAAATACTCATTGACTTGAGTGTATGAAATCTTCAATTTTTTATTACAGATCCATTCAAATCACATATACAAAGTATCACCCAATGTGATTGATTAATACGTTTGTTGCTCTGTAGCCTTGATTCTTGGTTCTTGATAACCAAATTCATCTTTTGTTGCTATGCTTCTTGAAACTCTTAGTCTAATCCATAGATGTGCTCCTTGGCTAATATCATCCTCACATCCTTTTGAACTGAAAGATTACACATCTATTTATACAATAGATTTGACTTTTTTTTGTTTTACGTATTACAAACTTAACTCTATGATCAAAGGTTTACAACTTGACCTTGATCTCCTAGTTTGCATGTTTTTAATCTGTTAGACTGATTAAAAAAATTACAATTATCTTTCTTGTCCCTCAATAAATGGTTTTAAATCAAATCAAAACTCTAAATATAGAAAATAATTATTTTATCTAACGTAGAAGTCAGATCCACTTTTCTCTGGATATAACATACATTTGGTGTCTGATGCTTGGGTTGAACTGAAAGTATGTCGGTCGGGTTCCCTTGCTCTGTCGGGTTCCTCTCTTGTCTTCTCTTTCGGTTTACTCTATAATCTTCTCTGTCAGTCTGCACTGTGTTGTCGGGTTCCTCTGTCAGTTTACTCTTGTCGGGTTCCATTGTTAACTTTTTTGGTTTGCACTTGTAAGTTGTCTTCAGTTTATATTGTAGACTGTTATGTCAGATTGTGCTGAAACCTATCGTTCAGTGTAGTCAATACCGATGGTTTTCCTTTGCATACTAATGGAAAAATATATGTCATCACTACTAGATCATCTGGAATATTGTGTTCAATTTCTTGAGGAATTTAAACTTCCTTTGTTGACAAAGTATTCATCCTTTCATCAACTTTAACATTTGTACTTTCTATAATATTTTTAATCTTTTATTGCAGCATATATAAGCTTTGATGTGGGTTGAATAACCCAAAAATATTCCTTCATCACAACGAGATTCGAAATTGCCAATGTTGTCACTATCTCTCTTAATATAACACTCACTTCCAAAAATCTTAAATTATCCTACATTTATTGTTCTTCCATACCACATTTCATAAGGAGAAAGATTTTTATTTACCCTTAACTGGACTCTGTTTAATATGTAGACAATAGTATGTACTACTTCTTTCCAGTAAGTATTAGTTAGTCCTACATCTTGTAGCATTGCTCTAGCCATTTATTTTATAGTTGTGTTCTTTCTTTCAGCAACACCATTTTGTTGTGGTGTTCTAGGAGCTAAATATTATCTTTTGATACCATGTTCTTCACAGTAATCAATAAATTCTTGTGAGGTGAACTCCCCACCTTTATCTGATCTAGGATATTTTATTTTTAAATCTAAATCCTTTTCAACCATCTTTCCAAAAAATTTAAGCTTATCAATGACTTCAGCTTTATGTTTTAGAAAAATGAACCAAGTCATTCTTTCATAATCATCAATAAAAATAATAAAATAACTTTCATTGTTCATGGATTTTGTTCTTGTTGGTCTACACAAATGAGTGTGAACAAGTTGCAAAGGTTTATTAGTTGTGTATTCCTTTGATTTAAAACTGACTTTTGTTTGTTTACCTTCTTAACATTCTTTAAAGACATTATTATCTGGCTTTGTTAGGACTGGTAGATTCCTAACATTTTGATTCTTACTTATCTTGATTAGGTTTTCATAGTTTATGTGCCCTAGTCTCCTATGCCAGAGTTTAGTTTCTTCAACTTGACTCATAAAACATACATTACTCTTAGCTTTTCCATAATTTTAAAAAAGATTATAAACATTTCCATTTGTTCTTAATCTTGTAGCAATAGTTTTACCAAACTTCTTTTTGATTTCACATATTAGAGTAGAAAAAGTTATATCAAAACCATTATCACATATCTAACTCACATTGAGTAGATTATATGTCATTCCTTCAATGTAATAGACATAATTTACAAGATCAATTTCATTATCAAGAAGAATTTTCCCTTTGCCAATAATTTCAAAACATTGATTATTTTCAAATCTAATGAAACCTCCTAAATGTGTTTCATATTGAACAAACTTTGATCTAACTAATCATATGGTGTGAACAACCACTATCAAGAACCCATAGATCTATTTTAATAGTATGTAGAATAGTTTGTACAACTCAAACATTTGCTTTAACTTTAGATCCCCATATGAGAACATATTTGTGTTGTTTTACTGTTTTAGATGTACAATAAATGACTATATAGCCAAACTAAACACATTTTAAACTTTATCTTCTACTATAAATAATACTATATCTATTTTACTTATGTTTGTAATGTAAATTATGAAAACAAGAATCAAATAGATAAGGATCATATCTAGAAAACTTAAAGTTTTTATGCTTATATTCCTTCTTTTTCAGCACCTTGAAGTCTATAATCCACAAAAATGTCTTTCAAGTTATTGCTAACTAAAGAAAAATATTTTTGTAGATTTTTAAGTTTCACAACAATGCAACAATGTTTCTTTTCTAAATGAATCATATTTTATTGAACAAATTCAAGAAGCTTTATGTGACCTTCAATCGATACAGCAAGATCAGATAGAATTTTACCGACTTTGTTTGTAATTCAATCTCTCTTTTTAACTTCTCAATTTCTCTAAGAGCAGCCTTTAACTCTCCTATACCATCAACTTTTGAAACTAATTCACTCTTTCTTACTCTAGTTTTACAAAAACTCTTTTGAATATCTATGTAGTACTCCCTAACCAATAAACCCTAAGAAGAAGGGTGTAGCTCTAATACCAATTTTTGGAGTACAATATCACTGAGAGGGTGGGTAAATCATTTGAATCAGTGATATAACAAATCCAAAATCAATTTTTACTTCATAAAGTCTTATGATATAAATCAATATAAACAAGAGAGATAACAAGACAAATGAAACATGCACAAAAAATATAGCACAAGATATGTCCTGAGTTGAAACCATCCGGGTAATAAAACCATTCGAATTGTCTCATTGGCTTATGTGAAAATATCATTTTGCAATGCCTCATTGGTTGTACATATGTCTCACTGACAATGTTATCTCACTAATAGTTCAATGCCTCATTGGCTCCTTCTGACTTTAAATTTTTTGTTTCATACAAATTCAGACTACCTAAACAAGAATAGCAATCTTGAATCAATACAATACATTCTTGGGTACAATTTGCACTTTGTATCAAATAGTGCATCATATTAAACTAAGACAACAATATTCTTCGCCAGATATATCTTCTTGTCAAACTATTGTGCACAATAAAAAACTTATGTTTCATAAAGACCCAATATATCTCTCTCTATACACCAAACAAAACCTCACTTCCATATTTATATAATAGTCCTCTCTATCCAACTAAAAAATACAATTGTCATATCAAGTTGTCAAACTGTCATATGTTTTTTATTTAAAAAACTAATTTCCATGTTTGTCAAATAGTCTTTCACAAATGTGTAGGTTTGTCTTCAAAATAAATTCGTTAAACAAGATTGACCAATATCAAAAAATTGATTGTCATATTGTAAAATTATCACCAAATGTCCCTTGTTAATCATTTTTTACAAAACAAATCTTTAATCACTGTCAACTCATGTGTCTCGGTCTGTACCAACTTTACCTAAAAAATGTTAGAGACATGACCTTGACTATGGTTAAGGTTCAAAGTGAAGAAAACATAAACCAAAACACACCTTCTTTCCATACACCGACAACTCTTGACCAAAGTTTATAAAGAATGTAAACTTTAAGACATGAATAGACAAGGGTTTGGACAAAACCCTCATTTACAAACTTTAATCAAAAAATTTACACTCAAAACATGTAAACAACCTTGAATAGAGATAATGACATGCCCATACATATGAAAAAGGTTTAAGCTACTTATTAACAAAGTCTGAAACAAAATCTAAACAATGAACCTTAATGCATGTATGAACTATTTTTTAATACTAAAGTTTAATAAAAAAAATAGTTCCTAACCCTTCATGAAATAATAAACCTTTCTTTAAGTTTGATTGTAACCAAGTCACACCATGGGTTCACAAAATGCACAATATAAACACAAAAACCCGTATACAAGATTAACAAAGAGAGAAATCAGTATAAACACAAGAAAAAAAAACATATACAAGATTAACAAAGAGAGGAATTGGTTAAGAAATAATGAGGAAATATATTTCAAAACTAAAGCATAAAATCTAAAAAATTTGTAGAGATAAACAACAATTTCTCAAACAAAACAGAGATACAATGGAAAGATAACACATGTACAAAACCAAACTGCATCTCCATCCTCAAGATCTTGCATAATATATTCTTGAATCTCCATTATATTCTTTCACAAAACTTCAAGAAACTAATCATAAACTATCTTTCTTTGCAACTGATAGATTGTCCAAATTGTTTGTTTCTATAGTGAAACTCCATTGTGAATGCCTTAGCAAGGTTCAGGCCATGTCCTAGATCCTTCAAGATAGGGTTTCAAATGAAACCCAATGCTTTCAAAATGACTTTATAAAAATTTCAAATAAAGAAATTAATAATATAAAAAATTTAAGATGTCAATGAATTTGGCATATGTAAACAAAAGTACTCCAAATTAGGTAGGGGCTGACCAAAAGATCTACCTAATCAACATCTTTTTAAGTGCCATGGTCACAAAATTCAAATGATGCCTTAATCACTTGAGTGACTATAAAAACAACTATGGAATATATAACTCAAGAAGGATATTGAATTTTTTAGAGTACCAAGATGGGATTGATTCCCTCTCACACTGGAATCAAATACAAACTATATACCGTAGTGTCACTTGCAAGATAATAGATGTCATGATATCATTTGTAAACTAATATATACTATTAATAATTATACATTTACCGCCAACATATACTCTTGAGGGGTTAATTTTACTAATCACAAACTATGCTAGGGAGAAAATTCATGAACTAATACCCAAAAAGATTAAAGGGAAGAATAAGAAACCTAAAATGGAAGAGAATAGGGTTAAGACAATGAAGAGGGAAAAGAAAAGGAATAAGGTCAAGGATGAAAGAAGAGAGGAAATTGAAGCCCAAAATTCCCCCCTGTAGAAAAATGAAGATGGCGTGATGCAAGAAGAAAATATGGGAGAAAACGAGGAAGAGGATTTTATGGAGGAAGAGGAGACTCGGAATGAAAGAAAAGAGAGAAATGAGGAAGAAGAAGGAATGGTTAAGGAAGAAGAAGACCAGGAGATTAAAAAAATAAAGAAGAAAAGGAAGAGGAGAAGGAAGGAGAGGATGCTGAGAATGAAGAGTTGAACAAGAAGGTGATTATCCCAAGGGATGGCAAAAAATAGAGAAAAAGGAAAGGTAAGGAGATAGTTGCTAGCTTTGATGTTGACGACCATATACTGTAGGAGATGAAAGGTATGGAGGGTCACGGTATCAATATGGAGAACTGGCTCGGCAAGGAAATGAAAGAGATGGGGTCCAATCTGAAGGCTATGGAAGAAGCCATGGATCCCCTAAAAGATAAATTGGACAAGCTGGAAAAGAACTATAAGGATTTGATGAAGGTAAATAAAAATATTCTGAATGAGGACCTAACAGCTAGTATCTCTGCGATGGTGGATGAGAAGCTGAAAGAGATAAATGATAAAATAAGCTACCATGGGAACATCATAAGAGAAATTTTGAAGCATAGAAACGAGGGAATTAAATTCTTTGTGATTAATCTTAGGGCCATGTACGCTTATTTGGAGAGAAGCATGTTGGAGAATACTAAAATTACAGTGGTGGATGATGTTGGGAAATCGGGGTTGGGAACTAGAACAAGAAGCAGCCTCAAAAGGAAACTTCCTGAAACTCCAAAGGAGATGAAGAGGATGAAAGATGTCATTTAGAAGATGGAGGAAATGCAGAAAGAGGCTGAAAAGGCCATGGAAAAGAACAAGTAGTTTATGCTAGTTGTTTGCTGGATGATTGTTCGATGCTGCACTGGAGACTATTTTTTGCCTTTTTATTGATTCTCATTTTGTTCCAGTTGTTAGGTTTGGGGTCCTTCGTTTTGTTGCTTAGCAGGCATTCGTGTTTTTGAAAATATTTAGTCTTCTTTTGTAAATGGTTTTGGGGCCCATTCAAAACCTATATTTACCTTTATCAAAAACATATACTCTTGAAATTACTAATCAAGTCACCAAATATGAACACTTCTATTGATTACATGTATCATTTATTATCACTTGTACCATCTGCAAACACCACTACAATATCATCAAATTGAATACCATCAAACTGATTCATGAAGCCATCAAACTAAATATCCAATGCAATGCCACTGAAGATATATGATGTATACAACTGAATGAGCATCAAAAAAATCAACTGAATGTATCACTAATGAATGATGCAAACCAAATAATCAATGCAATGTCTCAATGATCAATGCAACCAAATGTGAGCATGTCCATAATAACATGCCCATAGTGAGAAGTTAGTGTGTTTGGCATCAAGGACAACATAAGGACATGAGCAACAAAATAATATTTCTACATGCTCACAAATCATCCTATATTCAAAAGTATTAACTCATTTGCTTCTAACCTAAAGGAAATGTGAGGTTGTGGTAGCATATTAACAAGGTGTTCAACATTTAATAAAGAAAAGTATATTGCATACCTATTTTAGCCAAGACTTGCATTAGGTTGATCTAGCATTACCAAGAGCCTTTTTTTAAGTCAATTCAAAATTGTATAATTTTACTAGAACACAAAACAAATTTGTGGGTAGAAGCTACTACAACGCATAGTCTATCTAGTAAAATTGTTGAATAATAAATTTTAGAAGAAAACCTTCACAAGATTAAAATAGAATTATGGATTAAAAAGAAACATACACATCGATATAATTATTATTTTATTTATTTTATGAAATGTAATATACTAACTTTCATTTATAAATTTTAAATATTCAACACCGCAATTTTTCATACATACGTGTGTGTGTGTGTGTGTGTGTGTGTGTGTGTGTGTGTGTGTGTGTGTGTGTGTGTGTGTGTGTGTGTGTGTGTGTGTGTGTGTGTGTGTGTGTGTGTGTGTGTGTGTGTGTGTGTGTGTGTGTG
>MU217844.1:134846-148225 GCA_018584345.1 Thuja plicata | reverse complement strand
AGATTAAAATCTGCATCTTCATTCCTAGATTACAATTGCATCTCTCATATAGAATAAATTTCATTTCAGTTTTCAAAGCTTTCAAATCCTCCATTTTAGCAATGGTCTATGGTTGTTGGCTCTTGTTCAGAGAGTAATCAAACACCCCAACTAAATAGGAGGTAACAGGTCGATTCAATTGATATTATGGAATGAGCAATTCATGTTCATCTTTGCGATTCAACGATTGAGCAATGACTATGTTGTGTTGTGGCTGATTTAGAGGTCAACATTTAGACACATACATTTTGGTGCCCACCATGGGGCAGAAATTTGATTTCTGACCTCACTCTTAAAAATTTTCTGACAAAATTTTGTACTCTGTCGTACGTCTGTACTTCTCTATGTATGAATTCTCACGGGAGAATTCTGAGCATACCGCACAATGTTGTGCTTTCATTAGCAATCTCTCATGCTAGTTGTTTCATTTCCTCGTGTGAAGCCTTGTAATTCCTCGCGCAAGACTTGGTAAAAGTCTCTGGAATTTCACAGTTTCTGTAATTACTGTTACTGTTTTCATGATTATTTTCACATGCTGCTATTTTTATCGCTCTGATTTCTCTGACAGCATAACAGTGGGCTGCAGGTCGCTTGACGAAGACATAAACTTGCTAACAGTTTTCTTGCAGGATGGTTGTCGAAGATCATTTTAAAACGTTCTGCTTTTTTATTTCTTTCATCACATAGTATAATTAGGGCCTTGTTAAAATTTCTTGGGAATCTTGATAGCAAAATAGGGGAATAGGCTCTTCATTACATGGAAGTGATGCCCATGGATGAATCCAAGACCCAGACATTGCTACCATGATGGAGACCTGGGAAGCAAGGAAAAGTAACAAACCTTTAGCACGTTCACTTGTCAAGGGATTATGCTCTTCTCTCTTTGAGAGAATCAGAAACCCTAAAGCTTGTGAATTGGTTGGAGGAGAGTTAGCTTGGTGATGAATATGTCTTGTGTGTTTGGGTAAGGTGAAGAGGTAGAGAAGTATGATCTTCTCTCTTTGAGAGATTCTCTCTTTGAGAGAATCAAAAAATCTGACCCTCGAATCCGAGCCAAGTTTTGTGTCACCTTTAGAGGGCCTACCAAAAGTTGAACCTCCGGGAACAACCCAAGTGAGTACACACCTATCATCGGTGATTCCACCTCACTATAATAAAGTATGCTTTGTCAAGTCTAAAGAATCCAAAGCCATGGTAACTTATTTCTCATGATTTTGACTATCATCTTGAGAATGCCTTGTCTGTTATACTGAGCAGCGCCGCTCCAAGCCCTACTTGCGGGGGTTTATGAATCTCAAGTTTTGGTGTGGTTGCAAGGCCCAAGCCTTGTATCAGGGACATCGAAGGTTATTGTGAATGGAATCCCACTAAAAAATTTCTTAATTAGTTTCCTACCTGGATCACCTCTGAAAGGAGACATAATCTTTTTGCAGGGAGGGGGAAGAATCTCTCCCCTAGATTCTCACCATAGGTATGCACCTGGATGCTTGAAGGTGGTATATGACGTTGGCCCCTACTTTAAGGGTAACCTTCAAACATATATTATTGAGTCATTGGAAACACCAAAAACACGGGTGTCCTCTAGGGGGTGACACAGTTGTGTGAGGTGCACACATACACATAAGCAGTGAGGCACAGATTTTGTCTTCTCTACCATTTTTTTTGTAGGGATAACTAAGTGCTTGTTTCAAGTCTTAAATTGTCCAATCATGATTAAACAAATACTCCCATGATTCTGCCAAGTTGCCTTGTCTTTGGTAGAACTGTTTGCGACTACTTCTTGCGTCACTATTGCTTGATCAAAACTTTGTGCTTGTTAACGATTGCTTGTCACATTCAAACTGAGATTGTTGATCTGAACTGTCATAAAACTATCCTAAATCTGGAAATTCTGTCAAAGAACAGTCCTGACTATGTCTCAAAATCTAACTTTTGTCTTGAAGACTAAGTCGATCTGTCAAAACCTGGAGTTTTCTCGCGCGAGATTCTAGAAACTGAGCATTTCCTCGTGCGAGATTTCATTTTCTCACACGTAGTTAAGCATTTCCTCTTGCAAACCAGCACTTTCTTATGCAAGTCTATACCCTGGTGTCCCAAAACAGTGAGCTATTTCCCGTTGACTGATGAGTTTTTTGCCTGATCTAATTTTTGTCTGAGGACTGATTGCCTGTTTCCCTATTGTCTGCAGTGTGAAACTGATTATCTCACGTTGTGAACTGACTGATTCTTTCTCAAACTTATTTTGTCTCTTTTTTCTCTGTCCTACCTTTTTGTGCTTTTGTACCCTGGGACGCGATAGTCACATCTCAGCTATTCTAGCCATACTCTCGACGATTCATGCTGGGTGCATTTCACATCTTGGTTGTTCTAGCCTTTATCTCCCTTTCACTATTTCTAGAGACAAAATTCTGAGTTGGATCCTAAGTCCTCTCTCTTTTCATCTTCATCTATGCCTGTTACGACTAGAAGTGACAACATATTTCCCATTCGTGGTTCCAAAATAAGAAAAGGTAGATCTCGTAATCAAGGAAGAGGTCATTCCAAACCTATTGTTCAATTTGATAGTCAAGAGAGATCCTCACGTTCCTCCTCTCCATTTATTATAGATCCCAGTTTGAATCAAAAACTATTGTTCCAATAGTGCTATAATCCCTTGTTTCAAAGACAACCTGAAATATTATTTCAGGATCAACATAACTCATTTCTTCCAAATCAACAAAACTTTGGAAGGTCACTTACTTGGGTCGACCCTATTGATGATCCTCACTACCTTATTGATCCTTTAGAACATACCAATCCTTTTGATCCTATCGATCCTTGTGAACCTATTGATCCTTCTGAACCCATCGACCCCTTTGACCCGCCAAAAGTTACATTGGCCACGAACTCTCGTCTCAATACACACACTCACACTGAACCTGTGCACACAGCACAATCCCACAACAACAACATGGGAAGCCCTTTTGACTTCCTACAAGGTCAATATAGTGAGGCCCATGATCAATCTCAAAATGATCATAATCAACAATCCCAAGTTGATTAGCAAGCACATCACCATCGCCCTCCTCCACATGACCAGAGTCAAGATTAGAACCCAAGCATTTATGAGATCCTCGGTAATGATGATGATTTGATAAATAAAAATGACATAAATGCTATGAAATATAATAAAGGTCTAATCAAGATGATGGAAATTCTCCTTGCAGAAGATAAAGAGAAATATTTTCTAGAATTGGCAAACCAAGGAGTTAAGCTACCCCCAGATTTCAAAGTGGAAACACTTGTGACTAAAGAGGAAGAGACTGAGACTACCAAATTGCAAAATATGATTCAAGATATGCTAAACCAAATTAGCCAACTTGTAAAGGATAAGGACAAACCCGCACAATAATTCACGATGGAAAGCATCTGTCATTTTCCTTTTGATAGGAGTCTTCATATGCCACCTTTTCCAAAAGGTGTGGAACTCCCTAAGTATGATAAATATCTGGGTACCACCGATCCTCAAGATCATCTAAGAGAATTTGGGGCCCTATCTATGGAGTTCATTCACGATCAAACTTATTTGATGCGTCTCTTTCCTTGAAGTCTAGGTGGGCCTGACATGGAGTGGTTTTCTTGACTACTCGTCAGCATTAAGACTTTTGATGAGATCACAAATCTCTTTATCCAGCATTATTCTCACGACATACAGCATCCCATCAACATTAGGGACCTTTTCAATCTCAAGCAGAGACAAGGGGATCCATTCCTGACATTTCTCCAGAGATGGAGACAGCTTTGCACCAAGTATCCTTGTAAAATACCCGAATCTAAGAAACTTGACATCTTCTTGGACAATCTCACTCCTGATTTTGGGTTTCAGGTACAGCTTCAATTTTGATAGCATGATTAATCAAGCTATGAGGATAGAGACATTTATGGTTAAGAAATGGGAATTGACTTTGCACAAAGACAACAAACAAGGTTCCTCCTCTTCCAGCAAAGATAAAGGGAAGTTTTTCAACAAGAATAGGGACATTGTGAATGATGGAGTGGTTGATAATGTGACCCCGGCTCCTTCAAAATTAGTTTTCAATCTTACTTCTAGCATGCAAGTGATCAAAACTGTTGAAAAGGCTACAACAAACGCTCAGCTGCCTTTAGGATTCTCTAGCAACAAACCTTGGGCCTCTCGACCCAAGTGTGAATTCACTTCCTTGGGAGAACCACTTGATGTAGTTTACAAGACTTTGGTGCAAAAATAGGTTCTCACTCCTTTGGAAAAGCGTCCATATGATCCGCAACAGCGACCCCATTGGTGGAACGATAACACATACTGTGACTATCACCAGAAAAAGGGTCATAAGACTTCTAATTGTCTTCAATTACGCCATAAGATCCAAGATCTGATTGATAATGGTGATATTGTTGTGGATAATCATAATAAGAATTCAGATCACCAGGCATTTAAATATCCCTTTCCTCCTCATGAGAAAGGTGAGTCTTCCAACACTAAGAACAACAATGCCAAGGTTAACTACACGTATACCACTAATGACAATGTCATCAACATGATCAAACCTGTCGAAGTTGAGTATTGTGATGTGATTACTATCAAGGGGAGCAGGGATGCTCCTAAGCCTAAGACCCTGTTTGTCTTAAGAGTCCCTAGGTCTCACTTGTCTGAACCTGAATCATCTCAGGATTGCACAAACATCATTACCATATCTCATGCTAAGATCACTCTCAAGGATCCTAACCCTCCTACTACTACATCTGCACCGAAGCAACCCATGGATAAAGCTGTAGTTAGCCCTGCCAATAAGACCATGAAAATGGTCCCCACACCTCCTACTGCTAATTATAGCATTCTTGACCAGCTGCAAAGAACCAACACTCAAATAACCTTCTTTGAGCTATTGAAGATCTCGCCTGCTCACACACAGATTCTGGATAAATCCCTTGCAGAGGCTAACGTCCCCAAAGACATTAATCTTGACCAGATTCAATCTATAGTGGGTCAATTGACTTCACCACACTATCTATCTTTCTCAAAAGAAGATGACCATTTGGTCAGCCACCCGCATAACGCCCCTTTGCATATAGAGGTCATGATTGGCCAAAAGTGCATCTGTCACGTCCTTATTGATAATGGTGTTGGCCTCAACATCTTCTCTGCTCACTTGCTCACTCAGCTAGGCTATGATGAATATCACATAGATTCCTACAAGAAAATTACTATCAAAGCCTATGATGAAAAAGAATGAAAGTATAAAGGTTTAGTTGTGCTACCTATTCGGATTGGACCTGTTGAAAGAGATGTCACTTGTCAAGTGTTGTACATTCCTCTTTCTTATAACATCTTGTTGGGAAGATTGTGGATCCATGAAATGCAAGCGGTTCCCTCTACATATCATTAGTGCATCAAGTTTCCTTTCCACAGTGCACAAGTGACAATTCCTACTAATATGGGCTATTCTTGTAATATGCTCACACAATCAGCTGATAGTTTTGTTCCTGCTAACAGAGAATCCATAGAATTCTATGATGCCAAGCTTAGAGACATGGAATACACTTTGAAAATAAAAGACATAGGCATGGGGGGATATCAAATGGAACTTGTGCTATCATTAGCAGCTCTACCTCCGTCTCCTCGTTCCTATGGGAGACCTTCTGAGAATAATAAATCTTCTACTACTCCTTCTGAAATAGTTTACGATGGTGCCTTTGTACGGGCTTCAACACCATTAGAAGATGAAGATGTGGAAAGAGTTGTTAAAGCTTGGCTTTACAAAGGAAAGGGCATATCTGAATAAACCACCCCATCTTGTGAAATATATCCTAATTGTGAAGGTCTTAAAATCATGAAACGCTTTGGATACAAAGGTAGTGGTCCAATAAGGATGAATGGTAATGGGCTAGTTAAACCTATTGAATCTATAGGTCAAGGAATGAAAGATACAACTAATTTAGGCTTCAAGAAGACCCTATTCCATCTAGGGATTAACAAATTTGTGCCAAAATTGGATCCTCAACCAGAACCTGAAGACACAACTATAGTTGACACCGCCGAGGATAGCTATGATGAGGATTAATTTCCTTGTCATGTTCCTCCAGATCTAGCAGCATTCTTTGCTAAGCCAGATGACATCATAACACATGTTAGTACAGCCAAGGTTGGCAATGACTCCAATGGCGCTATTTCATTCACTTCTCTGACATACAAACAATGGAAAGTGTCACAAGACCCTGGTTTCCAGGGTGAATTATACATACCATCATAGTTTCAAGAGTAGTTTGCGCAAGAACAGACTGGTGTCACAAGAACTCCCAAACCTTCATGGTGCAAACATCCCAGTCAGAGTTCAGACAGATTCTCATAAATATGAGTTCGACAATTTTTCAAAAGGTTCCTTTGACAAGAATGTTGATACTACACATACATCTGAAAACCTTCTCAACATAGGTGAAGGGTCTAGTGTAAGGTCTAATGAGTCTGGTTCCATAGATGTTAATGTGTCTTCTACTATGGTTGCTAGGATTCAAAGGGATTCGAATACACATTTGGATGAGATTGCTCTAGGTCTTAACTTACTAGTCCACACTTTCAATGATTATACTATGAATGCACTTGAACCCGTCACTTCTCTCTCACTCCAACAGCCCAAGCTAATAGACTAGAATTCCCCTTCCTCATCCAATAAAGTCCTCACATTCTAGAATGACTATGCTCTAGCTTGTTATCTCCACGTTGTTGAACCTGTAACATCCTCCACTAGCGAAGACAGTGTTAGCATGATTGAAAGTGATATCAAGTATCTTAGTCATAAAATCAAAAAAAAAAATAGGCACTCTGATGCTGAAAACCACATTATGGAAGTGTCAAATCCGAAAAAATTAAAAAGAATAGATGTATCCAAAGGTGAAAACCTCTCCGAGGTGCCTAAGGATGAGATACTTGATGCACTTTTGAGTCATTTCTAGGAATGATCATCTGTGCTAATTGAGCTGACTCAGCCAGTAAATTTGGGTACAGAAGAACATCCACACATTATTCATGTGGCTAAATTATTTTTTGCAGAAGAACTCAAAGAATTTATAGATTTCTTCAAAGAGAAAAATATAAACTTTGCATGGACATACTCTAACATGCCTGGTATAGATCCTAATCTTCTCATGCATCACCTGTCAATAGCTCCTGGAGTAAAACCAGTCAAGAAAAAACTTAGAAAAATGCATCCACATGTGGCTCTACTTGTCAAGGAGGAATTAGAGAAACTCCTAAAATCTAGATTCATCAGAGCAATTGACTATGCAGAATGGATCTCCAACATAGTTCTAGTGTCGAAGCATGAAAAATCTATCAGAGTCTGCACAGACTTTAGGGACATAAACAAGGCATGTCCAAAAGATGACTTCCCACTACCCAACATTGATATGATTGTGGATATGATAGGAGGGTATGAAATGTACTCCCTAATGGACAGTTTCTCTGGCTACAACCAAACCAAAATTGTGCCAGAGGACCAAGAAAAGAATGCTTTCACTTGTGCATCGGGCACTTTCTGCTGGAATGTTATGCCTTTTGGTCTCAAGAATGCTGAAGCCATGTATCAGAGAGTAGTGGCAACTATATTTCATGATATGATGCAAAAAACAATGGAGGATTATGTTGATGACACCCTTGCTAAAAGCATGGATGGGAAGGCACATCTTACTGATCTAGGCCTTACACTGGATCGTATGGAAAATTTTAGACTACATCTCAATCCTAAGAAATGTGCATTTGGAGTAACTTCTAGAAAATTGCTTGGTTATATCACCTCTGCAAAAGGTATCGAGGTGGATCCTAAAAAGGTGCAAGCTATCATACAAATTCTTCCACCTCGCAATATCAGTCAAATGAGAGGTCTTCAAGGTCGGCTTCAATCTATCTGGTGCTTCATCTCACAACTATCTCACAAGTCATAGCCCTTTACTAAGACTCAGCATAAAGGTGTGACCTATGAATGGAATAAAGAATGTGAACAAGGTCTTCAAAAAATCAAATAATATCTAGCTAATCCACCTATATTAATGCCTCCTATTCATGGGAAGCCATTAATCTTATACATCTTAGCTATAGAAACACCTTTGGGTGCTCTATTAGCCCAAGAAGATCAAAACAATAAAGAAATAGAAATCTATTACATCAGCAGAACGTTGGTCTCCTATAAAATGAATTATTCTACCATTGAGAAAGCTTGCTTGGCGGCGGTGTTCGCTTCCCAGAAGTTACAGAATTAAATGCTTGCTCACACTACAAGGCTCATTGCAAAAATTGATCCATTAAAGTACTTGCTTAGCAAAGCTTCCCTCACGGGTAGATTAGCTAAGTGGGTCATGATACTCAGTGAATTTGACATTGAGTATGTGGAAAGAAAAGCTATCAAAGGGCAAGCAATTGTAGATCAGTTGGCTAAGGCACCTATTGCAGACTATCAACCATTAAGGATTGAGTTCCCAGATGAGTCCATCATGCTTCTCACACATTAGGCATGGACCATGTTCTTTGATGGATCGTTCACCCAGCAGGGGTTAGGTGCCAAAATCTTGTTCATTACACCTCAGTAGTAATCATTACCAAAAGCTTAAAAAATGTTGTTTCCTTGCACAAATAACACTGCCGAGTATGAAGCCTTGATTAATGGATTAAAGATCTCTATTTAATGGTGTTTCAATGAGCTAAAGTTCTTTGGAGATTCACAGTTGGTTATCAATCAGGTGAATGATATCTACCAAACAAAAGATGAAAAATTGGTGCCTTATAAAAAGATGGATGATGATCTCAAGAAATACTTTGCATGCATTACTTTCCAACAAATTCCAAGGGAAGATAATAAAGTATCCGATGTCATGGCTACTCTGGCTTCCATGTTACAAATGCCAAAAAATGACTTCCAACATGATTTCCTAGTGGAGACGTTATGCTACCCTGCTTATAATTCCCCTGAATCCCAGATGATCTGTTCAGTCATTGGACATGACTCATCCCTCTACCTCCATATTTAATCCTACCTTCATGACCAGATCATTCCAGACACTTACACCCGAAATGAGAAACGTCACTTAATTCGTAGTGGTTCATGGTTTGTCATCATAGCTAATGACTTATGTAGGCGAGGTCTAGACGGTACCCTCCTTAGGTGTTTAGAACCTGATGATTCCAAGCGTGTGTTAGTAGAGGTGCATGAAGGCATCTATGGGTCTCACTCAAATAGCCTGACACTGGCTCGCAAACTTATTAGAGCTGGTTACTACTGGCCAGATATGGAGAAAGAAGCTTCACAATTTGCTAAATCTTGCAAATAGTGCCAGCTTCATGGAAATCTGATCCATGCTCCTGCCAAGGAGCTCATTCCTTTCGTCAGCTTTTAGCCATTTCAGCAGTGGGCCTTTAACTTGGTGGGTCAAATACATTCATCTTCTTCAAGGGGACATAAATTCATCATTACTGCTACAGAATATTTTACCAAGTGGGTTGAGGTAGTGCCCCTCATCGTAGCTGATGGCAAGTCTGTGGCCATGTTTATACTAAATTACATCATCTACAAATATGGTGTACCCTCATCAATAATCACTGACAATGGGGAGCAATTCAAGAACAAGGATCTAAAAGAATTATGCACTAAGTTCATAATTATTCAGCACTGGTCTTCTATCTATTATCCCCAGGGTAATGGACAGGTGGAAGCTTCAAATAAGACTATTCTCAAGATCTTACACTGCACAGTACACAAATTTGGACGAGACTAGCATCTCCAGATTAATCTAGCTTTATGGGCTTACCACACCATTATATGGACACCAACAGGGGCCACACCCTTTGCTCTAGTTTATGGTGCAGATGCAGTGCTTCCTATTGAGGTTGAGATTCCTACCTTGTGAGTCTCTCTAAAGGGCCTCATTACTGGTGATGATATCAGAATATCTCAGCTTCAAGAGCTAGAACTACTGGATGAACATCAGAAAGTGGTGTTCGATCATCTCTGAGCATATCACAAGAGAATATCTAAAAGTTACAACAAGAGCTTCAGAGCAAGGGAATTCCAAATGGGTGATCTCAAACTAAGAGAGAACCCCAAGAATCAACAACAGCAAATCCAGAAAGGAAAATTTGAACCAAACTGGCTTGTCTATATGTTATCACTGCAATATTTGGGTTTGGCACTTACCATCTCTCTACCATAGAGGAGGAACAGCTCAAAGAGCCTATCAATGCTCTTCATCTGAAGAAGTTCTACAGTTGAGATGTCTTCTGAATGCTCATGTACATACTCTATTCTAAGAAAATCCTAAAAATTGTAAAATGTCCTGAAAAAAATGATCATCTTAGTGAAAACCTAGCAAACAGGCGCTTTGATGTATCTATTATTCTGGTGAAAACCTGATAAACAGGCGTCTTGATAATACCAAAAAAAAAAAAAATGAAAAAATGAAAAATACAAAAAAAATGAGAAAAAGAGAAAAATGTGCCATTGATGAAAACCTGGTAAACAGGTGTCATGGTAGCAAAAATAGAATTTCTGCCAAGATGGTGAAAACCTGGTAAATAGGTGCCTCTTGTTCCACAATGCTCTATCTATCGTGGCATCCCTTGGCTGCCTTGCAATTTGTTCTCCCGCTTTCCTTCTTTAGTTTTCTTTCCTTCTTTAGTTTTCTTTCCTGCTTTAGTTTGCTCGCTCATGCATTCGCTCTCTGTTATTTTCAAGATTTTGCTCGACTTCACATGGATTGAAACTGGTCACACTCAGGGGCATCTTCCTGGTCTAAGGGGCATTTTCCATTCTTTTGGAGTCTCTCTCCTCTTGCATTGATCATCAGTGGTTCTCACTACATCAGCATGTTGATGCTTCGTAGCGCTTCGTCTCTCCTTGAGACTCTCTTTCACATCAGTCACCAGTGGTTCTCATTGTGTCTTCCTACTGATGTTTTTCTAAGATCTCTCTCCTTGAGGATCTTTCTCATATCAGTCACCAGTGGATCTCACTGTGTCTGCCTACTGTCACCGTCCTATTGAGATCTTCTTGCACTCGTTCCTTCCGATCCGACTTCAATCCGCTAAACTAAAATTGAAACTTTATTTTTGATTCTCTGAGACATGTTGATCTTTCCTTTGTTTTCTTTTTCCTTTCTCTTCATCATTCTCCCTTAAGCAACTCTAAGACGTCTATTCTTGACCAAGAGCTGCGAAGATTGGGGGCATGATCTTGTGTTTGCTTTCTGTTTGTTGGTTTGGTTCCAATGATCCAAAGGATCCATATAAGAGGGGTGTCCACTATGAGAGCCTCCATCTCATGTTGGATGGCCATGCGTACCTCAACTCCTTTTATATAGAAAATTTGGTGAGATTGGTTCTTCTCCTTGTCTGTTTGGGGTGACTTCTTTTTGCTATAGCGCAATCGAGGTGTTCGTCCTATGAGGTGAACGTAAGGATCACTACAGGCATTCTTATCAATCACTTAGTAAAAGAAGGGACCCTCTTGCATGTCTGGCATGTTTGTATGCAAGCAACATTCTGGTCATTCTAGAAACTATGCTTTGATGCTTAGGTTAACTTGCTAAATCAAAAGGAATAGGTGTTCAGGTCATTCCGGATTCTTGTGCCTTAATGCTTACATCTCATTCTGACAAATTTAAAGACTAATGTCATATTCATATTCTCATGGTTGTAAGGCTAGTGAGGGTTGTATGACATCTTGCGATTGGCCGATACCTAAAGAACTTGATGGTGATAATTATGTGATGAGTCCAACAACCAAGTCCTAGGGTTGCATTTAGCTTAGGCTTGCATTCGCATTTTAAGCTTTTATAGTGACAGTTTTGGTGCTCTCTTCATTGTCTTCTCATTCTTCAAAAGGTTCTCATCTTTTGTCCTGGATTCCTCATGACTACACAAGTGTTTGATCCTTGCTCTCGCGCTTCAATTCCAAATGCTTTGAACTGGAATCTAATTTTCAAAAGTGTTCCATTTTTGGGATCGAAACTGAAATCTGACACTGTTATATAGCTCAAATTGCATTTTAAAATTTTGGGACCGACGTGCTTTGACACTTGTGCAGTCGACTTTCTGACGTCGCTTTCTTGTCAGAATCATCTCTTGTCATCATTTTCTCAGCTTCTACAATCTTTTCATCAAAAGTCAATTTTGGTCAAACTTGGTCAATTCTGGTAAAACCTAGTCAACAGGACCTCCCGATCGCTCTAAATCGATTCTGCCTTCTCTTGATCTATCTTTGAATTCCTCTAGGTCTTTGATCTTACTTCTATCTATAATCTTTTGATGTGTCATCTTTCGATTTCACTCCCGAGGGGGCAGGATGATTGCATCATTGAATCTTTTCGCATCATTCTCGAATCATTCTAATCTGAATCAAAAGTCCCCGTTTCCAGGGGCATCTCATCACTTGGGGCATATTCATTATTTTGTACCTTATGGTCAAAATTGGATATTCCATGATCTTGAATCTCTAGGGGCATCTTGATGCCTCGCATCTTGTCATCTTGTCATCTATCTTTCTAGGTATCTGAGCAATCTAACTCGGATCCTCAAGGATCAAGCTTCATTCTGGAGATGATTCTTGAAATCCCATTGGGTATTGGGGAAATCTAACCCTAATTCCTGAAAGGCATGCTTCGTTCTAAAGATGGCTCTCAAAAGCTCTTTTTAACCTTTATACGGGCAACCTAACCTGAATCTCGGAGGGCTAACCTTCGTATTGCGGTAATCTAACCCTGATTCTGGAGATAGTCCTAAATATTCATCAACTATCAACGAACATTGGGGCAGTCTAACCCCGATTCTAATTTTCTCTCAATTGGTATTTGGACTGTTGTCTTTGCAATCTAACTTAGACTTTGGAGAATCATGCTTCATTCTGAAGAGGGTTCTGCTTCTCAATCTGATCGGTGTCTTGGCAACCTAACCTAGACTCCCAAAATCTTCATCTATCACATCAGACTATTCTTTGAATCAACGCACTACTCACACATCAGCTCAAAGAGGGGCAAAATGTAATACCCCAAAATTGGCACCTTACAATTCTAATCAATTTTGGTGCATTTCTTCAAATTCTCATCATTGAAGTCCTATTGTACTAGGCAAATTCTCCTTCCTAAATTGTCTTTAATTGACTTAGTCTCAAATGAAAAAAACCTAAATTTGCATAAATCTTACACTATATTTAATTCATAAATTTTTAAGATTTATTAGCTAAAAATCCCTATGATTAATTAATTTAATTCTAAAGTCCTAAGTGCTTTTAAATTAAATTAATCCCACCCCCTTTAGCTAATACACATCAAGGGAATTAAATATT
>MU217844.1:98527-122100 GCA_018584345.1 Thuja plicata | reverse complement strand
TACCACTAGCACCTCAAATAGCAGCAACAACTTATTTGATTCTCTGACTGTATTGCTCAATGTTCTCATTTTCTTGCATCCTCATATCATCATACTTTACTTTCAAACTATCAACCTTTGCCTTCTGCACATGTGGATCTCCACCATGGATAGTCCTCAACTTCTCCCACATCTCTTTAGCACTATCCAAGTCTTTGACATCAATAAACTCTGCATCTGAAAGAGTACTATCCATAGCTTTCATAGTAGCAGTATGTTCTTATCTTACCTTCAATTGATCTATAGCCAGGGTTCCTAAAGGGACAGTATACCTATTTACCACATGATCCCAATACTAATCACCCATAGTTTTAAGATAGAGCTTCATCCTACCGCACCAGATTGGGTAGTTTTCTCTTATGAATTTAGGACCTTCCGTTATCAACATCTTCGGATCTTTACCCCAAGTTGTTAAGCTTCACCACAATAGAGGACCAAGGCTCTGATACCAATTGTTAGTCCTAAGATCATATTACTGAGAAGGGGGGGAATCAATAATCTACCAAATAATCCAATCTCTTAACCTCTTAAACTTAAACCACCATTCACAAGATTATCCTTAATCACAACAAATCAAAATCATAAACATGCAAGTCCATCCACAAATATGACACACAGATCTATCTCATGGAAACCCAAATGGGGAGAAAAGCATGGTGGGAATTAGTACCCACTAAATGATGTACTCTTCTGAAGTATGCCCTGTGAGGAGCTCAACCCTGTTAGGATTTTACAACAACACTATTAGGTGCTACCTGGTTAAGGGATTTGCCTTAGGCCTATTAGGACCTTTACCCTGTTAAGAGTAGCCTTGTTAGACGACTTTAAACACTTCTCAAGGTGTCACCTTGTTAGAGGATTTACAATAAAGATATATTAGGATCTACCCTATTAAGGGATTTAACCTGCTGCAACTGTTAGGGAAAAACATAAAGAATGATCTATAGAATAGCACTACCTCTACTTGATCAACTCCACTGAAGCACACAATCACTTCTCAACACACTTATCTCTTCTCTAGCTTGATCGTAACTCACACTTTGCACCACACTTGTCCAACAAATTCAACCTTCAACTTCATCCATTATATACTGAACTTTTAAGTCCACTGCCTTAATAAGGCCCTAAATTAGAATTTCAAAACATCCCGCTCAAATCCAATGCGCCACATTACAAAATTAAATGCACAAAACATATTTCCAAGACCGTGTCAACCACTACAATGATTTGCATAGAATGTTGTGACAAGGAGTTAAACACATTTTGACCAAAGATGAGCTTCCTCAAGAATCTTCTCCACACGCTAGCATTGAACAATGTGATGCCAAATCATTACCTCCAATCTTGAAAAGACGTCACCAAATGGTGACTAACTCAACTTATTACAACACAACCTCAATATCAAATTAGTTGTGGTTGCAACAATAGCATCTGAACATTGTTGACCACCATATCTTGTGACCGCATCAAAACATATAACAACAATTTGACAAGACATTCAAATCATCTATCACCTATCATTGACTGTTCTAGGAATTGTACTATTATACTTTAACTGATCACAACTTTATCATAAGATCACTTCAGTGGGAGTGGTCATGCATTAGACATCCAGACACATACCTAAGTCTCATAAAGATATAAACCATTGAAACTCATAGCAACTCTTCATTCAGCACAATTATGCTTCGCAACATACTAAGAACACAAAGTCTATAGTTGACATCAATGACAACATAATATCTTACCATCCTGTAATCAAATCTAGATCATGACACCTTCAAAACTCACTTACCATAACTGCATCCGATATGCCAACACGACCATATTTAGAGTCTCTCATAAATTAGAAATTATAAGGAAAAAGGTGAGAGAATGGAACAAATCAATGTTTGGTGACATCTTTGAAAAGAAAAAGGAAATATCTGCGAAGTTGGAAGCTTTACAAGGTGCAATGGCTCAAGGAGACCAATCTCAATCTCTTCATCTTGAGGAGGAACAATGGCAAAATAAATGGAAGGAAAATTAGGAAAGGGAGGAAATCTACTGGAAGCAATGGTCAAGAGTGCAATGGTTGAAGGAGAGAGATAGGAACACTACCTTTTTCCACAGATTGGCTTGTAGAGATAGGAAGAGAAATTCAATACAATGCTTATTGCATGATAATAATCAGGAAATCCATGATAATGTTAAATTGGGAGAATTAGTGGTGGACTACTTCAGACAAGATTTTTGTGATCCTGCCCTTCCTTGTTCAAGTGGCTAGGGGGGATAAATTTTAGACTCCCTCCCTAGGACTACATGTCTTGAGGACAATGATCAAATTCTAACACAAGTTACTAAGGAGGAAGTTATATTTGTGGGCTTCTCAATGGGTTCCTTTAAGGCACTAGGGCCATATGGATTCCCTCGGGCCTTCTTCTAGGAGTTTTGGGATGTGGTAAGTCATGACATCACTATGGCTACAAAGGATTTCTTAAGGACGAGTAAGTTGCTATGAAGATTAACAACACTTTTATTGCTCTTGTTCCTAAGATTCAGGAGTCTAAGAAATTGACTAATTTTAGACCGATCAGCCTCTGTAACACCCTTTATAAAATCTTCTCCAAAGTTTTGGTCAAAAAAATCAACCCTTTCCTTGATGAAGCTATTAGGGGTTGTCGAAAGGGTTTTTTCATTGGGAGAAAAATTTGGATGTTTTTGTCTCTACTCATGAAATGCTAGGTATGGTTTTGTGTGTGTGAGAGAGAGAGAGAGAGAGAGAGAGAGAGAGAGAGAGAGAGAGAGAGAGAGAGAGAGAGAGAGAGAGAGAGAGAGAGAGAGTTATATTATAACTCAGAAAAATTAAAACTTTTTTGGATTTGGTAAGACTTGGAAGCTCAAGGGTCATATTCAAATACAATCATTCTATTTTAACAAATTAACATTGCCCCGCATAGGAGTAGGTTGTCAAGAACAAAACTATTCTTAATATAATATGATAATGATGGGATGCTAGTGCATCAAGTGAAAAGTCTACTCTCATCAAACTAACATCATGGAGAATTTACTCAAAATTAAGCATGCAGTTCTAGGTAGTAAGTAGAATATGACCATGATATAGAAATTTGGAAATCTTGTGGGAAATAATAAACTAATGATGGGCTCAAATGATCCTTAATACCAGAGGAAAACACAAAAACATATTCAAAACATAACATGTTACATTTTACCACACTTCAATTGACTAGAGAAACTCAATAATATATTACATTTAAGTACATAAATTAAATGCTAAAATGTAATGTTATCGTGACTATGCCCCAAAGGATATTGTAGAAGATTTTTTTAAATAAACTTGTTGAAAAATCATACCCCAAACTAAAAACTTACCCAAAACAAAAAAATGTTTTAAGAGAGAAATCGTGTAAGATAATGTGTAAGAAAAGCATAAACCTACAAAACTACTATTTTAGAATAGCACAATAATACGTGTAAATATTGGTGAGTCACGCAAAGGAAGAAGCCACGTAGTAAACACACAAAAATGTATAACCGTGACTTGGATGCAATAATTGTCTCAATAATTCGTATCATACCTATACACAATAAAGATAAAAGACACGACAAATATAAGAGTTCTAATGTGATGAGAATAATGTTGTGAAAGAAAAACATGACTTGAAGAGAATAAGGTTGAATCTATGCCCTTCCTTGCTGTCACTTGATATTTAGGAGGTAAAAAGGAAAACGAATTCACTTGTAAAATTTCAAAATAAAAATAGGCTAAAATGTTTTTCATGAAAAATAACAACACGCTCAAAATCACCTAATGAGGAGTGTGGAATTGCATAGACCTAACTATTCCCATGTGTTCAGATTTTGAGTCTCCCGGTTTGAGCAACTATATTGAAATGTGTTGTCATGACACTTTGAGTATTGGTCAAGCGTTGATGCTGAATTTAGTACATCATCATGCCACATACATCTAACACAGAGAGATTGTTATCCATGCATTTACAAATGTGATACGAGGTTCAGAACAGTCTTCTAAGGAAAAACACCACTTTTTTACGTATCTTGAGAAACACATAAAATAACATGTTATGTAAATCTGGTAGAACAAATAGTCTTCAAACAAACAACTGACTTTATATTTTAGCTTATCTTACGACACTGGCCACTCTTGCTTGAAAAAGATTGATATTTTCACACCCCTTCGACATGAAAATTCATGGCTCTCCAGATCAGATTCTTGAATAAATTTCATTCCCATTCCCACATTGAATAAATTATTTTGCTGAACAGCTCTGATAATTAAATTAAGGCCACCRTTGAGYGAAAAAGMTTGGCAACAATAATGACTTTTTTGTTCATTCTGATTTTGGCAATTTTCACTGCACATAGACCACCAAAAGATAGATYCCTTTACTTTTAGCCCCACAAGCTAAAAATATTCCTCRTCAATCTAGTAGCAATTCTTTGMGTAGACTCTAAGGGAAGAAAGGCAAWGTACAAAAAAAACACAACTATTAAAWGTCACAATGWAAAATAGGTAAAGAACACAAGAATCATTTATTGAAATAAAACCCACTATGCACCATTCGTGGATGTTAATTTTGTCAAAATGAACTTCAATCATGCGTACTTTATGGATGATACCTTGTTTATTCAATAGGGTTATGCCAAAATGAAAAGCTCCTTAATCTATAATGTTTTCCTTAAAACGTAAAAGAAAAATTAAACAATGAAAGCCATATTTTCTTTGTGAAATGAAAGACTTAATATGATTTAGCGAGTCCACGAACCGGATTCACAAGCTCGAATCCGTCCCTGAATCCAAATCGGTAACTTAGTTAATAAAAAAAAGTCTATTTTAAAGCCACTTAAAAGTAAAACATAGAAACTTCAACTTTCACCAGTATTCTCATACATCAAGGATCTAACCAGTTAGTAGTTTGAATTTCAAAAGAAAACATTTGCATAAAGACTTTTAGCATATAAATATATATTCATATCATGTATTCTTATAGATAAACATTCAGAAATAGAATCATAGCACACTGCATATCTTTAGTAAATGGTATACTAGACTTTGAAAGAAAACATTTGTAGTAAAATATTTAGCATAGAAAAATATATTCCTATCATGCAGATAAACATTCAGAAATAGAATCATATTACACCACATATCACCACATATCTATAGTAAATGGTATACTAAAATCAATTTATTACCTGTCAAAAGGAACTATAACAAACCATTTAAAATACCTTCTGCTTTTGTGAAGAATATGTCTAAGTTGTACATTTATAAGACTAGACGGACATTCAAGCTTAAAGCTTATGTAACTTTTAAATTGGAGAGATGAAAAGATTTTGCCTATAACTTCTATAGAAATAATTGAGAGGAAATCCTAGAAAAAGTATGGAAACAAAAACCAAGAGTTCTACAAATGTGAAGCCTAAACACAATCAGAGAAAAACAAATTGTGATAAATAGATTACAAAATCAGGAATGATGCATAATATTTTTCACAAATAATTCTTTTAGGAACTCAAAGCAAGCTTTGGACATAACTAATCAGATATCTTTTTTTCTAAATCCTGTAATCCATTACTTGTAGATACAAGTTATAATCGTATAAAACTGGTTAAAATAGGTTCTACTTTTTGTAAATAACATGCATGTTCTTTAAAAGGCTAAGACCAGTCAGGCATCCAACCATAATGTTTGTTAATTTAGGACTAAACATCACAGAAGTTATTGTTTATTATGTAGGTTATAATTTGTAGAGGTGATAATAAAAGGAGAATATTCCTGCTTGAGTCTCACCTGTAGCAATGGCAATTAACTTCTACAACAACAATGGAGAAGAAATACTCAAAGTTGGGTAAAAACTAACACGTCAAAAAAGTAATGCTTAAACACAGTCATGGGAAAACAAAACATCATAGTAGTTACTGTTTATTATGTAGCTTTTAATTTGTAGAGACAGTAAAAGGAGCATTCCTGCTTGAGTCTCACTCTGGAGTAATGGCAATTAACTTCTACAATAACAATTGAGAAGAAATACTCAAAGTTGGGCAAAAACTAACAAGTCAAAAAAGTAATGCCTAAACACAGTCACAGGAAAACTAATTAGGCTAAACAGACAAACAATCAGTGTAGAACACTCAAAAGATGTCCAGACTTTTTCACCAATAGTCGGAACTTATTTTAGGCACTCAAACCAAATTTTCTAAATCCTGTAATACATTTCAGGTTTCTTGTAGATAGAAACCACAAGGAGCAGTTGGAACTTGGAAGTAGCTTCTACTTTTGTATAGAACATGCCTGTGTTGTAAAATGTCAATACTAGTTCAGCATTGAAGTAGAAAACCTATTAATTTAGGGCTAAACATGACAGTGGTTTCTGTTTCTTGTGTGACTTTATGATTGCAGTGGTGAAAAGGAGATAATATCTGCTTGAGTTTCACTCTAGATTGATAACACATAACTTTTACAGAAACAATTGAGTGGAATGCCTAAACTTGTCCACAAAGAATCAAACCATGCTAAATAGACGAAGGGTCAATGTAGAACACAAAAGCTACACAATATCCTTCATTAGTAAGTGGAAAGTACTTGTTCTTTTGTTGTAGTGGAAATCCTTTTTTCCCAGAGTTACCTTAGGCTACAAGTTTGAGTGGATGGCACTTTCTTTTCTTTTCTTGATACCCAAATTAGGGTTCAAAAGCATGTCTTTAGGAGAAATATCAAAGTCCCTTGCATTGTTCTATCTCAAAGAGCTTGAACTCTTTGAATCATCATCCATTTCTTCAGTTTTTGAAGTTGTTTTAGCTTATGCTTCAAAGGATGTTAAATCATCTTCTTCGGATGAAAAACACTATCCATGGCGCCATTTTTGTGTCCATTGATTCCCGTGCATGCTTACGGGCACGACTACGTATTTTTCTATTAACTCCCTTTGAACTCAAATTTGGCTTTTTGGAGTCAATCAAATTTCCCTCCTTTCCTTCATTTCCTTCTCAAAGTGAATTTGAGAAATAAGATGTCAAAACACAAAAGACTTAATACTTTACCCCTTTATTTTATTTGGATATTGTCTTTTACATGAAACAATTATAGAATATCTAAGATCCTTCTAAATTTTTTGTTTTCTGATAGCATCTAAATGGACAAAAATGTCAAGAAGATGTGATATCTAGACTTACCAATCAACTTGCAGTCGCTATGGAAATTTGACTACAAGCATAATTAGATTTATTTGTTTAATTTAATTATATATACATACATAAATGAAAAATTGATTAGTTAATTAGATACAGGTTGATATAGGGATAATAATATAATGTAATCAATTAATCAACAAAGTAACTCAGCATGAAGTTTATAAATCAAATGGTATTATGAGACGTGCAAATAACTTGACAACAGAATTAGTGAAGCACACTTGAATTGGAAAATTATTGCGACGAGTGACCTCCCAAGAAGCCCAATGCTTCACCTCAGTGAGCATCACCTAAATGCAACATGCATAAAGTGTAACCATTAATTCTCATGAGATGTGGGTTCTTGTGAACCACTGCCTTTGAAAAATTGTGAACCACAACTCATGAAAAAATGTAACCTCCCAAAAAGTCGAATCATTGCTCATGAAACACTATGAACCACAACTCTACATAAAATATTGTAACTCCCGAGAATGCCCAATGCTTCACCTAGATGCAATGGTGAATGCAATGAATGATATAATCATGATACATGTACTTTAATAAATCCCTAGCTTTGATTTGTTGGATGATATTTACTCATGTATGTTTTCTTTTAAAGTCAGTGTATTTGTGTGTATATAGTGAAGGTTTAATTTATTTCATATACATTTCACATTGGTATAGTATATTTATTGATCGTGCACTTATTGTTTCATATTTAATTTCTTAAAATATGTTTGTAAACATGAGTTTATTTGATAGACTAAATATATGTGTTTTCATGTTTTATGCACGAATCCTCTAGTGTCAAATTCCTTAGAAATCACATGGGGCCTCTTGTGTTATCTAATAAAGTTTGAGGTTTTCATTTGGATGTAAAAATTAGGAAAGAATTTGACTTTTATCTTATAGATAGAAAATGGGACAAACTAGTAGCAAATAGTGGCCGGAATAATGTTCGCACAATAAGTCTAATTGTGAACACACATTATTGGTGAAATGCAACTTCTAAGAATATCGTATATGATATTATCAAATGTTAATGTGTAAAGGAGTATTAATCATTCATTTAGTTATTTTTATTATAAGAGTGATTAATTATTTAGTCATTTATTTAGTCATTTTGCCCGATGACCAAATTGGTCCTTTATTTAGTCATTTATTTAGTTATTTTATCGGATGACCAAATTGGTCATTTATTTAGTCATTTTAGTTGTGATTTTACACAATGACCAAATTGGTCATTTATTTAGTCATTTATATTTGTGAATTGAAAAAAAATGGTAGAACATGATCAATTTTAGTCACGTGACTAAAATTTTTAGTCACCTAGTCATTTATTTGCCAAATTCTACTAATGAAGCTATCAAATGAAAGGTTATCGCAGACCAGCTCGTTGAGGCACCATTACTAGGAAACAATCCTCTAATAGTGGAATTCTCCAATGAATCAATCTTAGTGGTTAGAGAACACTAATGGAAAATATATTTTGATGGTTCTTTTACACAACATGGATCTGGAGTAGGTATATTATTCATTTCACTGCAAGGATACACAATACCCAAAGCATACAAAATGTTATTCCCATGTACCAACAATATCGTAGAATATGAAGAATTAGTCAATGGATTGAAAATGGCATTAGAATGGAAGATCACTAAATTGCATATTTATGGTGATTCCCATTTGATAGTAAATCAAATCAATAATGATTATCAAACTAAGGATGACAAGATAGTACCATATAAAAACATGGTGGATGATTTGAAAAGGTACTTTATATGCATAACATTTGAGTGGATTCCTCATGCAAAAAATCAAGCGGCAGATGCAATGGCCAATTTAACATCTTTGTTAAAACTGTCAGACAATCAAGCAAATTATGAATTCCTAGTGGAAGAGTTACCTTATTCTACCTATGATTTTCTTGGCTCTAAACTAGTATGCCAAATTGTGAGTTGTGAGTCTCCTTGTTATGGACAAATCGTTGATTACCTCAAGACTAATGCTTTACCCGATGGTATATCCAAAAACCAAAAATGAATCCTTATTCACCAAACCTCCAAACATGTGATCATAGCTAATGATTTGTATCAAAGAGGTTTTGATGGTACTTTACTATGATGCTTATAACTTGAAGAATCAAACAACACTTTACACGAAGTCCACAAAGGTATTTGTGGATCACATTCGAATGGTCTTACTCTAGCTAAGAAACTCTTATGGAATGGTTGGCCCAAAATGGAGAAAGATGTCCTCAAATTCATGAAATCATGCAAGAAATGCCAAATTCATGATAATCTCATACATGTCCTAGCAACAGAATTGATACCCTTCATTACATAGTGGCCTTTTCAGTAGTGGGCCTTTTATTTGATTGGTCAAATTTACCCATCTTCTTTCAATGGACATAAGTTCATTATAACAGCAACACAATATGTTGGTGTTTAGAACTATTATGCTACAAAAAAAAACTAATATATCTTAAGACTAGTGTTACGAGTGGTTAGCTCCAAGTATGAAAGCTATGTAAGATAACTGGACCAACTATAGGGTCAAGATTGCCCTCTGCACTTTTTGCTTTGCAAAACCAAGGCGGGTACAACTAATCTAGACTAAACTCAATTCTTTAAAATGCCTTCTACTTCTGGATTTCAACAACAGATAAATGGTAAGTACTATATGCCAACCTAGCATTCATTGACTCTCAACTACCATTGGTGGAATAACAAGAACAACAATTATAAAAGTAAAGAATTTTGGTAATGAGTTTGATTATAATTTTGGGATAGAACATAGCCAAACCATTCAAATATGTATCTCAATAGAAATACTAATTATAGATCAGTTCCTTATCCATTGGGATAAATTCTAGATACAATATCGAAACTAAAACACCTTATTGGTAAAGATTCAAAGCCATAAACATAAGAACTCTCAGACCACACACTACAAGATCCTCAAATAGATATCTAGGTAGAATCAATGTAATATCCAAAGCATTAATTTGATCTAAGACCAAAGACTTATGGAATACACATATGCATAAGCAAGGCTTATACAGTAAGCCAGAAAACTTATAACTCAATAGATAACACAAAAGAGAGACTCAAATCTGACACAACTTATATTAAGTATGATGAAACTAGTTCCTGAATCAGCATGACAAGGAAATATGCAATATGAAAATATACAAAAGATGAAATAAATTTCAATCCTATCTTAATACAATCTAAAATACATCTATTATATCCTAGAATGGAAACAAATATTAGCCTAATTCTTCACAATATTTCTCTTGATTCTCTAGCCCTTTCTAAATGGTTTTAAATATTCTTTTATAAGAACAAGAATGCTACAAGACTCAGACCATTTAGGGTTAGGGTTACAACCAATCAATGCAAGCATTCAATTATGTTGTCAAGTTGAAACCCTATCTCTTCTCTTTAATCTTTCCAATTTGGTCTATAATCAATTTTCCCTAATACATGGATATGATCGCAGTACCCTGAAGTTGAAGAATTCCCAAAGCATGACTCTGAGAGTAGCTCTCATAAATGCAGAAAAGACTAAGCAGCTCTATTTACACTTATCCCTCTGATTCTAAAATTTTATCTGTCAACTTTGGTCATGAATGCATCTCGGCATATCAGATTTCAATCCCTACACCTTTCAACAGCTATGCACAGTTGACCCACAAGATCAAATCACAACATTTATTGCTTTGAGACAAAATATCAGCTGACCACCATGAAACCCTTCTGAGAAAGTATTTAAATATTTTAATTTATGTTATAACGGTCATAGGTGGCATAGAAAATGATATGAATGGCTGAGATTGAACCCCTGCATAAATTTAAAACAACATTGTTGATTCTTTTATGCTACCCGGGCTCAAAATCGGATTGGACAAGTGTCATGCAAGTGTGATGCCTTAATGGATATCTATTCTGCATCTTGTGATTAAGGAATCACGCCAACCATCTGATTGAAATCAATCTACATGAAACTTAACACCTTTAAGCTTTGTGACCATCAGACACATGTCAAGTTATCATGCACTCACAACTCATCCTATGAATCCTTTGTTTTCCTTCCGAGTCAGCAACAATCGTCAGATTATATCTGATCTAAAATAACTTATCAATCTTTAGCACTACACTGGATGTGTGGCAACATCTCGCACACTCGTGACACCTTTCAGCACATTTCATTTTCATGTGTGACTGCGCAACAATGCACCAACTGGCACCCTCAGCCCCACATTCCACTTTCTCTAATGTTTGACTAGCCCTCACCACCACGTATCGCACAGGTGCTCACTTGAATCTCATCTCATTAACCACCACTAACCGGCGTGAGTGCATGACACAAAATTGCAACGGTTAGTCGCACACTTGTAACTACTAGTTGTCATCTCTCTTAAACGGCATGAGCTTGCGACCAACACTTGTCATGCACTCACTAGCATTTTTTGCTACATCTTCAAACCTTCATGACTGTGTGACTAGTTGTTATTCACACACTTTGGCATCAAACTTCTTCTCATCTCAAATGACCCATACATCCATGTGTCACCTTGTCTTTCACTCACAATCACCTGCTAATCATTTTATTATGCCTTACAAGCCTACGACCATGATCCACCTAGCACCTCCTACCATGTCATCACCAAAATATCCTCCTCTCTTTGTCTTTCGGTTGTCCTCATCACCATCTGACCACCGAGTTGTCTGCCAAAAGGCACATGCCTTTCAACACTTAAGAATTGAGTGCTCAGACATAAAAATATGAAGAAACTCCTTATCACAACCAATGTGGGACAAAGATCCTTGGGCACCTCTGACCTCAGACATACATGTGGAGACACATCACAATGGCTTAAAGGTTATATCTTGAGAAACTTTCCCCTTAAGAAAATACGCCAGTCGTCAGATCTTCTGCAACTTTCTTTCCTTTTAACTTTTCCCTTTTGACCTTAGCCAAACCCACTAGGATACGTGTTCTATAGGATTAATAGCTTGATTGATAGATCTTGGTCATCTCAGCTTTAAGTCATAAAGCTAACTGTCAAATCTTCTCAAACCTGTTGTGTCTTTACTGCCTTTCTTTACCTGGGACCCATGACATCATCTAGAGGACATATGTCATGATGGCTTGATGGCTTGATGGCTAGATTGACTGCATCTTCACTTTAAGTCATTAAGCCAACCGTTGGATCAAGATTGAGTTGCACGACACATAAAAAGGGTAAATTAATTTTGAGGATGAAAACTTAGAAAATATTTAAAACCCTGCAAGGACAATAGTTTAGGGAATAATATGGCCCCTTCGACGACAACTTAAAAGACATGATGTAAGAAACTTAAGTTACTAAAAAGTAACTTCATTTTATAATAGCTCGTGAGGTTTTAGGGTTTGAGAAAGATTTTTCATGAATTTAAACCAAGGGTTTTAGGGCTTTAGGCTAGAGACCTAATAAAATTTGCAAGGACTAGAGGAAAAGGTATGGAGACATGTAAATTTTGATAAGTTCTAAAAAAATATTTTATACAGTGGGTTGAGGCTATACCATGGATAACTACAACAGGAAAAAAATATCACTCTTTATCCTTAACTATATTATCTATCGATATGGTATTCCTTTATCAATAGTGACAGATAAAGGTAGACAGTTCAAGAAAAAAGATGTGACAGAACTCTGTGACAGGTTTTAGATTACTCAACATTTCTCATCTATATATTACCCTCAAGGAAATGGAAAATTTGAGGCAAGAAACAAAAATATACTAAAGATTCTAATACGCCCAATCAATGACTCTGGTAGAGACTGGCATGTTCAAATAAATCTGGCTTTGTGGGCCTATCACACAAGTCTTAGAACACCAACATGAGCCACTCTCTATTCTCTAGTTTATGACATATAAGTAGTCCTACCTATTGAAGTAGATATATCATCTTTGAGAGTATCACTATGGGGGTTAATCACAGATGATGATTATAGAATTTATAGGTTACAAGACCTAGAACTTCTGGTTGAAAGGCATCAAGATGCTTTTGAACATCTATAAGGCTATCAAAAGAGAATTGAAAAAGGATACAACAAGAAGGTCAAACCACTTGAGTTTCAAGTGGGAGATCTTGTACTCCATGAAAATCCTAAAAATCAGCAACATAGGGAAAAGGAAAGTTTGAACTAAATTTGTTAGGACCTTTTGTCATCACAACATTATTTGGATATGGGGCTTATTAAATGGCCACTACAGAAGGAGATACACTTGTTGATCCAATTAATACAACTCATTTGAAGAGGTTCTATGCCTAGATTATTGTAAGTTGCAGTTGTACAGTAGAAAATGTCCTGAAGAAATTCACAAATAGTGGGAAATTGAGCTTGAAACAATCCTAAAAAGAATAAAAAGAACTAAAAAAATGGTTGTCCTTGTGAAAACCTAGAAAACAGGCGCTTGGGAAACATAAAAAAAAATCAAAATATATCAAAATACAAAAATACAAAAAAAATGAAAAAATGAAAAAAATGTGTCTTGGTAAAAACCTGGCAAACATGCACCTTGGTAGAAAAAATAGAAATTTCACAAGTGGTGAAAACCTGGTAAAAAGATATCATTTGTAAGATATTTTCTTTGTCTATCAATTCTCTATTAATCCTTCAGCATGCGATGATATTCTCTTTTCTCGCAAGCCAAACCTTGTTTCTTGCTAGGTCCATCGCTAGTCATCGTGGCTTGAAAGAAAATCTTATCTCTATAAACGGGACAGTCTGTTCAGACTGGGGGAAATTCAATATCACCAATCAAATAATGGTATTTTTCATTACCACCACTTAGACAACATTTATTTTCAATATCAATCGGAAAAAAAAATTATTTCTAAACACTCATCTTTTCATCAATTGATTCAATATCCCAATATCACAAATCAACAGACACAAGTATGGAAATGACAAGTTGTGTGGTATGATTGCAAGGATTATAACTTCTAAGTAACTCTGTGATGTCCAAGTACTAGAGAAGAAAGGAGGAGGTTAGGATTTTTTTTATGGTTGCTTGGTCATTTTGATTTGTTTTCTCTTATCATGTATCCCAAGTGATTCAATGATGCTCCAATGTTAGAAACACAAGGACAAGGGGCATGATATTCTCTTTGCTTTTTGCTTATTTTTTGCATAGATATTTGAGGTGGTCTCTGATGAAAAAACTATGCATCATAATATAGATACATGAAAGGCTTTGACTCTGGACCTCAACAAATATTTGTGTCAAGGGGAATATTTATCTTGTCTATTTCACTAATCAATTGATAATTATCATATCTCCTAAGAAATTCCATGAGTCACTGTACTAGAAGATCAAGGAAAGAGTATAATTTTTTTCTTTGTTTGTTGTCTATGGGATGTTCTGTTCCAAAGAAATTGAAGGACAAATAATCTAGGTGTCTATAATAAGAGCCGCCATATTAAGGTGTAAAGTTCTCACATACCTTGACTCTGATTACTTGAAACATTGATGGAGGTGGGAGAAATCATTCCTTGTCTATTGACGCAATTGATACTCAGGACATCATGATCTGTTATATCTTGATCCTTGTATCATAGTGAAATATAAAATTTGGATCTATTTGTATTCATATCATCATGGTCAAGAAAATACCAGTGATGGTTGTACTGATTCAAACATCTAACACAAGTAGTATTTATATTATCATGGTCGAATGTGTACCAGTGATAAGTTTACATGCTTGGGAATCAGAGAAATTGGATATTCATACTGACATGGTCGTTGGTGTTCCAGTGTCTATTGTATCAAAAATGTGTTCCAATAAAGCTCAATGATAAAAATTAGCACATAAAAATGAAAGACAAGGATAGTAGTTGCATTTCATTCAGGTTGTATTTCATTCTAAAAAGTTGCATATCATTTTTGGAGTTTCATTCATAAGAGATAATATCACATCACTCCAAGGAGGGAAAACTTGATTTGCACCAATACAACACAAAAAATACAATGTCTCTTACTATGGTCGAGTACTTTAATCACTTACACAAAAACAAAACTTGCATAACATATTAATCACACGAGCATATTCATCTGCATATCATCATAAAACATGTAAAATGAAAAAAAAAAAAAAAAACATTTCATTTACATCATTTATCCATTTACATCATGCATCCATAGCATAAAAATCATGCATCCACAAATAAATATCATACATATGCATAAACATAATCCAAATAATGCACCCATACATTTTCACCCATATCATAAAGCATTAAAACCATATGCATAAGTGTAATAAAAAGCATCCCATAAAGATCACAAAACATCCATATAGAATTGCATCTCATACTCATAATCATAAAAAATATCATTGATAAAGGTAAAATGAGATTAAAAAAATGGAGGAATATCATCATATATTTATCATCAAAAATCATTGAAGTACATCATATGTCTATCATACAACATGGGTCTGCAATAACATGGTACAAAATATGTTTCTAAAAGAGCATCAATAGAGAGAAACATAATGAATCAAGATTGATTGTCTGCATCATGTCTCGAAGGAGGTGGTGGAGGTACATATGATCTAGTGGGTGCAGGAGCTCCACCTTGTGACTCTGTAGTTGCCTGGGAAAAAGGAGGTACTCTAGAAATAGGATCTAGCACAACTACAAAATATGTTGCCTAATAATAGGAAGCTTGACTGCGCTACAAAGTAACATCCTTTTGTGCAACATCCAAAGCTCTATCTTAGTCCCCTAATATAACCTGTAGCACACCCACCTATGTCCTCAACTGAGCTCTCTCCTACCACAATCTATAAATTATGGTTGCATCACCTATATCTCTATGTTGTGGCACACCTTTTTGTGGTACACCTCTCTATGGAGGAGGACCTAGTTGTGGATCCCCTGTCTATGGTATACCTCTCTAAGGAGGAACCTATACCCCTAATGGACCTATTTGTACACCTATCTAAGGAGGTGGAACCTATATACATGTTTTCTCTATCTCTATACCTATTTGTGATGTAGAAGGAATCTGAGAAGAAGGTGTTATGCCCTGCATACCCATGCCTACATTTTGTAGGCAAAATGTTGGGTCCCCCTTTTCACTTTTTCTTTTTCCTTGGTTGCTCTTTGTTTCCTTTGTTTCCCTCCAGACTTTTCTTCTGCGAGGGTTGTTTTCTTTTTTTTTTGTCTTCTTTTGCCTTTAGGACCCGGTCTCAGAGTGTATTTTTCTGTTTAGGAGTCGGCCAGACTCCAGACTCCGGGATTCTCTATCTTCATGTCTTCTTTTTTGAGAAGGTGTGGTTGCATGGAATCCTCGGACCCAGAGTCTGGAGGTTTTCCTATTCTAGAGTTTATAGAGGGAAGGCAATGTGTTTTTACCCTAACGGTATAAATTGGGTTTACCGGTCACTTTCACATTTACCGCAATCAAAATACTCAGAGCGATTAAGGAAATCAAGAGAGATTAAGTCTGAATTTCTTTTGGTAATTAACAACGTTCAAATAGTAGTAAACAGTGGTGTGTTCGTGGTCATTTCCAGGTGAACCAGTTGCAGAGCGCCTCCCGTGCTCACCTTTCCACATTCTCTATGTTTTCAGGTAGGCCTTTCTAGTTCTTTTCCCTCATTTTCATTTTCACTTTGGTTGTGTTTTCGTTTGTTTGGCTTTCAATTTCTTCCTTGTTTTTGTTGCTGGTTTTGGTGTTTGGTTTCCTATCTTGTTCTATTGTCATCTCCCATTGGTGGGATGGCTTGGCTAGAAGGTTATCCGCCCTCTGTGTAGTTTTAAGTTAGCGTGGGTGTTTGTATACCCTTGTACATTTTGTATTTTCTATATATAGTTGTATATATTTTGTCCTTCGATCGACCTGTGAGTTGTGCTTCATCTCTCTTTGTGCTTCGGCCCTCTGTAAATGTGTATATTCCATATATATCCTTCTAGTTCCATGACAATCTCGTCATGCTCCCTCATGTTTAATCAAATTGTGGAGTTCATCAGAGAGGTATTCGCCATGGTTCAAACTCAGCACCTCGCCTGTTCGAGCCATGGTAGTTTTCTCTCTCCTCTATCATTTCCATCTTAATGGCGGGTTTAAGTCCCCACGCGCAAGCACTTAAAATCAGCCCAAGTGGAATTCACTTTCTTGCGTGTTAAAATAGTTGTCGCTATTATTACCATTACTTTCCAACCTGCATGACCATGTGACACCCCATGTCACCCCAGTACGACTAATACCTGGCCATATCAATAACGATCATCTTTTCCAGACTTCAGGTCCCAGGTTCCCCTGGGTCCTTTGTTTTATTCATTGCATAAGCTAGAATCCTCAGAACCCACAGGCATTGGTCAAGTCCCCAAGTCATTTATGCTTAATGTATTGTATTTCCAGGATTTGATGCAAACTAACATCTTTGTAGGAGCACGTGCAAAGTGGTGGTGAAAGGCCCCGGATCCGGGATTGATTTATGTTTTTATATATATACTAACGGTTGTCTGGTCTTGCAGGTTGCCAGAATTAACTCATCAAACATGTCTGAAGCATTTGTACCACCTTCACCACCCGGGAGTCCAGAACTCTCCACTACTTCAACCAGGGTGGTCACCAAGACAAAGGTCGAGAAAGCCTTGGAAAAACTCCCACTTTCAGTAAAATACATAAAGGGAGGAGTTATTCTGGGATCAAAGGTTGATTCCAAGTTGCACCTGATTACCAACACAAGTGTCGGCGTATGGTCTGAAATGCAGGCCTTAGTGAAAATGATGTTCATTCAACGCAAGGCCAGAGACCTGATGGCATTTCATGTGGCTACCTTCAGAATCCTTAAGGCAACATGCTTCCCCTTCTCAGTGTAGGCCCCAGAACTCATTCTTACACTTGTAGAACACTACAACCTAGCTGTATGGGCTGTCATGCTCACCTCTCCTATTCCTTTGGGCTATCCAATGCCCATGGTGTCTCTCAATGCCACAACATTCTATTCAAGGCTAGGAACTCCCCATTTTGCAAACACTGCAGTCCTCACCCGAGCCCAAGTGCTTGGTGAATTTGAAAAGCTCCCAGGAACAACCAAGTAATATGTCAATGCCAATTGGCTCAAGACCCCAAGGAAAGACTATAAAAAGATGAAGATGGAGATCCCCCAGACAGAATTTAAAGAAAGAATACAGATGGGGATCATCACATTATGCAAGGTCTTTGGAGAGCCCCATGCACCGGAATTCTTGGCATGGATGTACTACAACTTGTTTGGCATCACCTTTGGCAGGTAGGCTTTTGACTGTGTAGCAATCATCTCCAATCACGTGGACGCTCAACTCGTCAAGGTCACCCGGACCCCCAGATTTTACATGACTTCTTACGTCTTATAGGCACTAGCACAATAATGCCCTGCAACCCAAGGATTACTTATAGCAGGTGTGCTTGGAACTAGCAAAGGCCAAAATGCTCCATGGGATTATTTCCCACAGATACAATGGGAGACTAGCTTCCCCAGCTTCTGCAGGGTATGATGCTTTCATTTACTATCATCTTCTCACACCCACTCGAGAAGCTGGGTACCGGCTCTCCAAAGAGGCAATGAACCTGGTCAGCACTTATGGCCATTATTATATTCAATTTTAGCAACATTCATACATTCAGATGACCGAATTCTCCAAGAAACCCTACCTATTACCCAAACATTGTGGGGATAGGATAATGCTTTTAGAGTACTGCAGACAAATTCTAAAGTTGTATGCCCTCTTTACATTAAAGAAGGTTACTAACGTGTCATTCCCAATCACTTGTGGAAACCATTCTTGCAGCCTGGCCATGGAAAAAGAGGCTGATAGTGAACTTAAAAGTCTGGGTCTGGCAGAATTTTATTTGGAGCGGAAGAATTTTGATCTGTTGAGAAAGATAGCAACAATAATTCCCCGGGAAGCCCCTCCACATGAGCTTCACATAAAATATTTTTGGGAAGATTGCTAGGACAAATTTGAGGTCTGGAACTAGCATTTCGTCTAGATGACTCAAGGAATGATGAAGAATCTCAAGCTTTGAAATTTTTGCAATGACTTTTCAGACACCGAGTCTATAGTAGACCCGCAATATAAGGCCCAGGAAGTAGATACGATAGCTCTCCCCTTGGTGGACTGGGACACCCCGAAAGGCCCAACGATCTAGGACATCACCCATAATATAATTGAATGCATCCATGCATATTTTCAGAGGGTGTGCCCAAAGAGCACAAGAAGAGTTGGCCCATTTTTGAAAGGATCTACATTTGGGGCTGAAACCTCCACGTAGGGCGCAGACAAAGGAAAAGGAAAAATAGGATATGCAGCCTAGGTTTTGACAAATGTTAAGGGTTCCCACTATAGAGCAAGTGCAACTTCATCTGGAAACATCCCAATAGATAAGAGAGGTGTTAATGGTCCAGCTTGGTCTCCCAGTAGTCCAAGAAAAGTATGCCCTCCCTGTTGGTTGCCCTTCCCTCATAGAACTCATGATCTGGGTAGTAGGGACAAGGGGAGAAGAAGAACGTGCAACCATGTTAGATGTCAAATCACCATTGATAACAATAAGAAAGAATAAAGGAACAAGTGTTCCTCAGCCTAAGATTGAGGTAGAGATTGGGATGCCCAACATCCCCAAAATACAGATTCTATCCTCAGACTCCCTGGAGCCGGATAACCAACCAGACAACTCCCCAGAGATCTCCCCTCTGCATGATGACTTTGATGACATATTTGGGATAGACGAGTTGGTAAACTTATAGGGGGATATCGGGAGAGCGGTGGAAGAAATCACTGCCCAGGAGGAAACAATAACCCCCACTAAAGGGGAAGTTCCCAAAAAGGAATTTGCCATGGAGTAGGAGGTCCTGGTAGTAGAAGAGGAAAAGGAACAAGAGTAGGTGAACATCCTAGATGTTCAGGAAACACTAGTCCAAGAGACTAAGATAGGACCAAGGCAAACAATAGATGAGCAACTGGCGATTGGGGAAATCGGACCCATGGGATCAATCGTACCCCCAATCGTCATGCTCCAAATGCCTTTTGTTACTCTGAGTGACCAAGTGCCCTAGAGTACATTCGATGAGGTGGTCACAATGGCCAAAATGCTAAATATTGGATAGACACCTCTACCTCCTCCAGAAGATAAGTCAATGGAAGAAGACATCCCGGCGAATAATGTCAGAGAAGAAGAACAGTAGCAGCAGCAAGAAGGGGAGAACCCCAAAGATATGAATGTGGATTCTACAGATGTTACTAAGGATGTCGAGGCAGGGAATACTGAAGCCACGCAAGTGGATGATGTAGGTGGTCTGGGGAAAGAAGGAGAGGATCCCAAAGGGACTCCGAATACTGGGGCTGAACAACAAAACCCTAGAGGGGATACATGGGATCAAACTTTGGCAGCTAGGTCACCCTCGTCACCACAATGGTTGGTGGACTCAAGGAAAAGGAAAGCCCCAACAGTGGCAAAGGCCCATCTCTCCTTGGCGGAGATGAGGGCACAGACACAAAATTCCCCCAAGGCAAAGAAGGCCTGGATAGTCCACACCATCCAGACTGGACTGGACAGAGATATAGTTGCGATAGTTGCAACACCTCCCCCAAAAGCATATGCGGTGACAACAAGAGCCAAAGATTATGCAATCACTTATGTGTCCCTAGGGAGGAGGGAAAAGCAAGGTGAATTAGACCTGCTGAGAGAAGCATCCAAGGTGGTAGAAGCCCGCTATAATAAACAAGCCCAGAAGCTCAAGGAAGAAAGGGAAAAGAACGCAAATCTTATCAGGCTTTTAACAGAGCTTGCACAACCCATCACTACCATTCCTCTGAAAGATTCCACATCTAGAGCACCGCTCTCATAGGGTGATATAGATGCGCTAAGAAACATGAAAAAGAAGGCACAGGAAGCTGATGAATGGGTGGCTAAATAGGTAGGAAACATCTAGCGTTTCCTAGTAGCTACACTTTTAGCACAGCCAACAATGTTATACACCGGGCCAAAAATACCATTACCATCTGGGAGGGAGAAACCGAGCAGTACAAGGCCTGGATGAATTAGTTGGGAGAACTCATGAGTCTCAGAGAAGAAATTGTTACCAAGGCCAAAATTTTGGGAGAGGAGTCCTTCAACTTTGTCTGGACCCAGCACTCCAGACTTGATCTCACATTGGAGATAGGCAAGCAATTGGTAGGGGCCCTGCGGGATAAAGTTTTGGAGGTAGAATATTATTTAAATATGTACAAGGAATTCATTACAAGGGTTTCAAGAGTCAATCCCTTTAGTACCAAAACATCTACTCTGGAGGAGTATGTCTTAGGAAAATTTGATGAGCTGATGCAGGCTCGATATCACTCCCCAAAGGGAATGGTCAGAGCAAAGATGTCACGTATATCTCGCATGGTGCTCCAGTCCCACGATGTCGCAAAGATGGCCACAGAATTCAAAAATACTCTAGATCTGGGCAAATAGGTGGAGATGGCCAGGTACCGTCAGGCCAGCCTCAAGAACATAGACAAAGATGGCAGTGCCCAGCTCTTGGAAACATTCAAGAATAGAAAGGAGCAATAAGGTTCTCTAGATCCTAGAGATTTTCACCAGCAGGGTGCATTCTTTCACATTCATTATTCCTTGAGCATAAGCTCTTGGATCCTAGAATCTCGGATCCAATAGTTTTGTATTCTTTTGGTGGCCTATGTTCAGGTTCCCTGGAGCTGACCGGTCATTATCCAACAATTAATAATAGGGTCAAAAATTAGGTGATCCTGATAGAGTGTGTCAGATGTAGGGATGGTTCTTACAGATGGTCTTCTCAAGGCTTTGCTCCAGCATTAACTACTTGGCTCATCAAAGATAGCAAGCCACATATTGTATTGATGAGGCATGTAGCCTCGAACTCCGAAGAGATCGTATTTCTTCTCTTCTTCCTATGGCACTCTTCTCAATGGTGATTCTTCCATACTTCTCTTCTTGTCTAATTCTTCTGACATGTTAGACCTCTGCTCTTTTGAGGTAGTTGTAAAGTGGTGCAGGTAGTACCGGCCACCGAATATTGTATTTTACTATTGAGTGTAAAGTTAGATTAGGGAAAGTATGTGTATAAATAACAAGTTTGACCTAATTTCAAGGGGTGGTGAAATTGGTGATTTTGCAGTCCATACTATTAGTTTCCAACATTTCCATTTTCTTGTAGTTGCAGAACTCAATGCTCGGTAGTTATTAGTAGTTCTTAGTAGCTAGATGCTCTCTTGGAGCCGTTGATGTATACACCGTTGATGTATACACCGGTGATGCTGGAAAATAGTTAATTAAAAAGGAAGGATTCTCGCAATGATGTTGTTGGCATCTTGATTTCTGAGTTAACACTCTTTCATGTTGTATGTTTTTATGTCCTTTGCTCTAATGTTTAAGTAGATTAACGACCTCTTTCCCCTTTCTATTCAACATGTATGAATCGTTGGTTCTGTATATGTTTAGTATTTAGTATAGTTCATTAGAGCATGGTTGATGTTTTAAATGTATTTGCATAACTATAAGTAGAATGGATACACTCTAACCCTGGCATATCTTTTGAAATTTGTTTGATAATCCAAGTGCTTGCGGGAAACCCTGACCTAACAAAATCCCTAGAGAAGATGAGCCAAGAAAACCAGCTATCCCCCTGAACAAAACCATCATGCACCCACCTTAGCTCCTGCACTGTCAAGACCCGACTCTCAGGTGCTTGAAGGCCCAGAGAATTTATTCCTCAGACAACCTTTATAGGCGAAGTTGGTCGGTGTGTGCTCAAAATGTGTCACACTTCTATGAATCATTATATCCAAGATAACAATGCATGAAATGAAATTAATTTATATGATAACAATGCATGATTATTCTATGAAAGGAAATACAAATGCAAGATTAATCTATGAAAGGAAACATGAATCTAATCTAACATGCAAGTGCAAAATTAATCTAAATGCATTGCCATGGAGCATGAAAGAAGAAGACAAAAAGAGAGAAGTTGCAATATCCAAGCTCAAGTGCTCAAAATCTCCTCCAAAATTGCTCTCCAAACCTACAACATAACAGTAGCCTAAAATCTTGATTGTAAAATGAGAAATAGAGGTTTCCTTATAAAGAGAAATGGACAGTAGAGATTAAGAGGCAAAATGAAATAAGCAATGGTGGAGATCAAATCTTGGTTGATCCATGTGCTCATATCTTCAAAAGGCAAAATCAAAGGCTATGATTAAGAGGCAAAAATCCCACCACTTAGGAAGATGTGTGAAGAAAATGAACTTTATTTATTTTTATTTAATT
>MU217844.1:55471-65955 GCA_018584345.1 Thuja plicata | reverse complement strand
TTTTTCCCTTAACAGGGTTTCCATGTTAAAATCCATGTGTTATGTGTGTATGGTTTATTACTTTATTGTTTTACATTTCACATATGCATTTCTAGATTGATTGGTATACTCTGCATATTTACTGAGCATTGGTAAATAAGTTTTACTACTTATCGGTAATCAAGGAGAATAAGGACAGACAAGGTAAACCGACAGACAATTAATTATTTCAAGTATTTTCAAGGCATGCATCTTGTAGGGACTTAATAATCTGAGGTGTATTGATTGGTGGATTAAAGTTTAAAGGATAAATTTTTAAGGCCACTGATTCACCCCCCCCCCCTCTCAGTTATTGCTAACACCAACTATTGCACCTTATGGTATGAAGTGATTCCTTGCAAAAACAATATGGCAGATGTAGTTATTAAATTCCTGGAAGAAAACATAGTCACCCAATTTGGAATACCATTCGCTATAGTGTGTTACAATGGTTTGGCATTTTCTTCAGTGTAGTTACTCGAATGGACCTATGAGAGAAAGATTACCTTGAAGTTCTCTAGCAACTACTACCCCCAGGGTAATGGTGTGGCTAAATCCACCAATAAAAATCTATTGGAGGTGATCAAACATCTGTTATAACAAAATCCCCAAAACTGGCACCAAAAGCTCAGGTTCACCCTCTGGGTGGATTGTATCAAAATAAAGGAAACCCTTGGTACTTCCCCATTTCACCTAGTTTATGACCAAAATCCATTATTCCCCATTAACTTACAGATCGCGGTACTATAGTTTATGCAAGAATTCAGCAACCGGGACAACATTGTGGAGGTTTGGCTTCTGAACCTAGTGCAAATGGAAGAATAAAGAGACATAGCCCTTGAACACTTCACACATAATCAAGCAATATTAAAATGATGGTTTTACTGAAGAGCCCAATATAAGGCCTTTCAGATTTTGGACTTGGTCCTTTTGTGGGACAAATCCTGAGAAAAGAAGGGAAAGCACACTAAGTTTTAGCGGCTCTGGGTCGGAACATATCTGATATCTAAGATCTATGGGGAAAACACTTATTGCCTCAACACTATGACCATAGAATCCATCCCATTTCTTGTCAATGGACATTTTCTCAAGCACTACTTTGAATAAGGTGGGTGGTAAGTTTGTCTGAAGCTAGACTATATGTAAAACCCTTGCTTGTAAATATCTGTATAGTCAGAAAATGGAAGCACTTCCATTGTGGACTATTTTAGCCTTCTGAGTAAGTGGTTTTTGGATCATGTGAAGCACCTTTAATGGATTCCTAATTTATACATGGCTTTCCCCCTATTTTGCCCCAATTCTCCACCTTTCTCTAGCTAATTTCTGGCATTCAGGACTGCAAATCTGAGATCTTTGACCTCAGGGTCAAGGTCAAACTTTTGGGTCTATGTCAACATCAACCCTAACCTAGGTCAATTTCAACCTCACCCTTGACCTAGGTCAATTTTGACCTCGACCTTGACCCAGGGTCCATATTTCAGGCTCCCATAGTTTCTGGATGTCAGTCTTTGAAAAGCTTAATTCCCGCTTTCAGGTCAGCTATTTCGGGTTCCAAAGTGATGATTCCTAAATTATATTTAACATAGTTCCTCTCCTAGGGGTAAATCCTTCAATGGGAATTTAATTCTCCTATGTTGGCCTCCTTAGAATATTGTGCCCTAATTTCATATAAAAGGAATCCTTTCTCTCTCATTTTCTCTAAGCATGATAAACCATCAACTAGGTGATACTAAGTGTCCTTGAGCAATTGAGAAGCATTATCAAGTGAAGTTCAAGCAAGAAATCAAGAAATATTTGAAGCAAGGATTCATCCATCATCAAGCATTCAAGCATTCATTCATCAAAGAGATCCACGGGAGGCCATTGAAGGATTCAAGCTACATAGTGCCCTTTTTGGTGATCTCTCCATCCATCTTCTTCCAAGCCTCTTCATACTCAAGAACCCATTCAATATTTGGTGTTGGAGATCTATAATAAATTGATTGAAGACATCCTACATTCTAAATTCTAGATCCATTGGTGCATACATACTTGTGGATTCAAGGATTCGAATCATCCACAAGGACTTGTACAAGCAAGGTGAATTTATGCATTTACTTTGTTTACTTCTATAATTTTAATTATATATTTAAGGTTAATTCCAAAACTAGGGTTTGACCAAGGAAAACCCCTCACCCCCAACAAACAAATTGCTTTTTCTTGCAGGTACAGGTTCAGGATTGAATATTTGAACTCAGATCTGGATACCCTTTTCAGCAAACTATCGGGATCCGTGAACAAATTTTTTGTCAGACCTATGCAGGTCAGGGTCAAGATTATTGGGTCAGGGGTGAGATTATTGGGTCAAGGTCAATATTTTTCTTAAGATGGTTTTGGATCGGAAAAATATTTTTGGTTTTTGTTCATCTCTGCATTCTGGTTTTGAATCATACTTCAGATTTTCCAGAAACAGAGTACAAACCTCAGAAAATAGCATTCTTTGATCTACAATTCTTTAAGGTTGGTACTTCCTCTCATTCTTTTCAATTATTTTTATATATCATATCTATTTAATCATAAAATAGAATTTAAGATCTTCTTCCTTTCTCTCATTTCCAAATGATTGATTCATTTGTGCATTGATCCTTCTTTTGGGTTAATCAACTTGGATCTTTCATTTGTGAATTTGGGGATAAAAGAAGAACATCTTATCTTCCTTCCCCCTATATGCTTAATCACATCACATAAATTACAAAATTAAATGTAAAGGTTAAGGAAATACAACACACCCCTAATTAAACACAATACATATATCAAAAGTTTCTTCCTTTACATTTTGGTGAACCAGCGATAGACAACTCTTTCTTTTTGGTATTAGATTTACATGTTTATGCTAGATCTTGCATGTTCTTTCAATTACATTTAAAATTAATAAATCTTGTGTTAGTTCATTTTCATTGCATTGGTGTATGAGCTTTACCACTTCTAGTCCTACTTATAGTATCCTGGTTAGAAGAAGTCGTAGACTTATGGGTTCCTTTGATCTCGAGTCTTCCTCTCCTTTCCTTAGGATCCTAGATGATAGTTTGATAACTCATGGTTCCAATCCCTCTATGGAGCATAACTCTTCTCACTCATCTCATGATGAGGATGATGCCTTAAGAATTCCTCCTGAACAAGTGCAAAAACTCTCAACCAAACTTGATAAAATGGTAAATTGGCTCATCCAAGAAAACCATAATCAAGATTATATCTAAGCTATAGATGCTATTAAGAAAGTCCTCTGTGATAATGATCAAGGTGTTAACTTCTTTCATGGTCTTACTCATCTTGTGCATTCAAATGTTAAACCTTTAGCTCAAGAAGCTCAAGAGTTAGGATATACACCTCCTATCACTAGTGAGGGACCTTTTTCTATTCCTTTACCTTTCATTCCTAATTATACTCCTCCTTTGATGACTACATATATCCTAATTGCATCTATTCCTATGAGTTCTCCTTCGGTATCTCTACCTACCTCATAACCTTCATATCATAGTGTGCCTTTTACTTATTCTAATCCCATTCCAACTGTGGTTCCTAATGTTCCACCGATTGTGTCTTCTATTCCTGCTACTTCCTAAACTTTTCCTAGTGTTCCTAATATTTCTATTCCACCTGTTTCCTCTAATGATTCCACAATCATTAGTTTGGCTCAAACTGTGTCATCTTTACAAAAACAACTTGCATCCTTAACCCAATCCAAGTTTAGCATTCCTACATGTGACATGGGTAGTCCTTTATCCTTAGACATCATTCATGCTACTATCCCTCAACAAGACGATATGCCTCATCTTGATAATTACAATGGTAAAGGCGACCCTGTCACTCATGTTAAAACATTTCAAATCCTTTGTAGTGATTATGCTCATGATCATAGGATTTTTGCTAAATTATTTGCTAGAAATTTTTGTGACAAGGCTTTGCAATGGTATTGTTATTTACCTGCTTATTCAATTGATTCTTTTCCTAAACTTGCTAATACATTTATCCAACAATTTCAAAATAACATTGATCCACAAGTTTCCTTAACTAATTTAATGCATTGTAAACAAAACATTAAGGAAAAATTGACTGATTTCATTGGTAGATTTAAGCATTTGTATTCTCAAATTTCTTATCTTGTTCCTGATATTGATATTCAACACATGTTTATTTCAAATTTACAAAAGGATATTAGAGATAAGATTTTGCTTACTGAATTTACCTCTTTTCAACAACTTTGTGCAACACTTCACCATTATCGGTTACAAGTGAGTCAATTTGAGAGCAACACTCCAATGGCTCCTATTCTTGTTGATAAGAGTGGAAATTCTCCTAATCCTAATAAGTTTCAGAAACCTAACAATTATTTCAAGATTAATAAATAGACAAATGCGGTTGTTGATCAAGTTGTTACATCCAATAATGCTACTTCTGCATCCACTTCTTTTTGTATGAATCGTACGTTTACTCCTCTCTCTGAAACTTTGCATTCTATAATGATTAGGTTGTTAAGTGCTAATATGATTACCTTGCCTCCTATTTGACCTCTTATCCCTACCATGATAGCATCCAAATCCTTCTATTCTAAAGATTTTTGTCAATACCATCGCCAGAATGGCCATGATACTAAAAAATGTTATTCTCTAAAGCATAAAATTCAAGATTTAATTGATTCTAAGGTTTTTTCTGTTCATAATTTTGATGGTAATGGAAATAAATTTGTTTCTCCTCCTAATCAAAACCTTCAAATCTATACGAATCCTTTACCTACACATGATACTAATGCCATAGCTCAACCATCTTTTGTGGATATTATTTATGATTCAAAGATGGATGATCTTAATCACATTGTTAATCCTATAGAGTGTGTTGTATCATCTCAACCTACTGTTCAAGATCCTTCACCTCTACTTCAACTTCCAGTTCCACCTAAACCTCAAAAACAAACTAAGGTTAAGTGACCCAGGGAACTTTTAATCACCTTTGATGATTCTGAAATGATTAAAGCTCCTGATGGTCCCCTTTATATCTATGCTAGGATTGCTAAGATACCTACTCGTGGTTGTCTTATTGATCCCACATCTTTAATAAATGTCATTACTGAGGAAAATATTTTTATGAAAAAATTACAACGTGATTGATATGATCTATCTGATGCATGGATCCAAACTTGTAATGGTTTTCTTTATCCTGTACTTGGTTCTATCAACTTACCAGTGGAACTTTGTGGTAATGTTTTAGATAATACCTTCATTGTTATTCCTACTTCTGATCAATTTTAAATCAAATTTGGTTTAACATGGATATCTGCTATGCATGCTATCTCTTCTCTTATTCATAAATGTCTTAAGTTCATTCATAATGCAGAAGTCAAAATGATTAATCATAGTTTGTATCAACCTTCTAGGACTAGAGATTGTGCTGCTCTTGATTTATTTTGGCCTTAATTACCTAATTCATGTCCTCCTTGCCCTGATCATCTCTTTCTCTCATACCAATCTTACAAACATCATAAAATTACTGAGTTAAGCATGGCTTGGATAGATCTCAACTGTGGTCTTTTGCCTACTCCTTACATACCTCCTTTAGCCATTAATTCTAAATCTAATAATCAAACTTCTACTATTTCATTACAACCCATTGAGAATCATCCTATAGAACTTGTGAAGGAATCTGTGGTCATTCCTCCTAGTTCTCAAAATATGGTAAACAAAGAAAAATGCAATAAATCTGCCAATGAACGTCATAAGAAGTGTAGAGCTAATGCTAGGGCTCATGCTTCTCTTCTTCAAAACTCTTTACCTTATTTTGACCAACCTATGCCTAATGTGTCGAAAGAATTCAATATTCATAAAGATGTTAAGATGAATGATTGTGATGATCCCATTCGCATCTTAGATCCCATTTCAATTAATCTTGATGAGGAGGATACTTTAGATGATCCTATTGATCTTAGTGATGAATATGAGACCATTGATCTTGACACTGACTTAGCCCATATGCTTTCAACTCAATTAACCATTACACATAGTATCGAGCAATGTGATTCTCAAGAGGATCCTTGTTTGGAACTGGCTATCATCCCTACTGTATTGGATATAATTTTTAATAATAAATGAGAGGGGGGGTGAATCAGTGGCCTCAAAAATTTATCCAATTAAACTTTAATCCACCAATCAATACTTCTCAAATTATTAAGTCCCTACAAGATGTATGCCTTTGAATTACTTGAAATGAATAACTGTCTGTCGGTTTACCTTGTCTATCCTTATTCTCTTTGATTACCGATAAGCAATAAAAATTATTTACCGATACTTAGTAAATATGCAGAGTATACCAATCAATCCATAAATTCATATGTGAAATGTAAAATAATAAAGTAATAAACCATACACATATAACACAAGGATTTTAATGTGGAAACCCTATTAAGGGAAAAACCACTGGGACCGGTACCCCAAATTTTAACTCTTCTGAAGTGAGCCCTGTTAGGAGCCAACCCTGTTAAAGGTTACAAACAAGTGGTTAAGTGTGACCTTGTTAGAGGAATTTTATACATAGGTTGTCACTTAGTATCTGGCATCTATGCTACCATCCTTGAATCAGTTCTCTAGACTGTCAATAGGCTTTATGCTAATCTTACTACCATCCTTGAATCAGCCTCCTTCTTAGACTGTCAATAGGCTTTAGGTAAGACCAATGCTACTATCATGAGTCAACCTTCCGGTAATCTATTAGGATATACCTCAATTACAAAAGACTGTTAAGTCCTTCTCTATTAAGAGACTTAATGCTTCAATGGTTAAACTAAAACACAATGACCTGTTTCTAATGCAACTTTGAATTGYAGATATTCAGATCTATTTACGTACAATACCTTTCTGATCAATGTATCAATTCTATTCCTTTGTACTTCATTCTTTCTACTCTGTGATGCTATGCTTCACTATGTGTCAGTGTCTGCAGAATTCTTTAGTTCGCCCTTATCTTGATTGATTAGGACTGCATGAAGTTCAACCTTCATCAGTTTCTCTTCAACATCTTCTATAATTTCACTCCCCCATGTATCTGATTTCTTTTTGGAAATAAATTATGCTTGTCTCTTATATAGAAATGATATCCCTTAATTCTTGGTTCTCAATTTCTTGAATCTTGGCATGAAAAACAATCCAGCCAAATTGATTTATGGCTTTAACTCATGATTTATCTCATAGTTATCTTCTTGCCAACTGTATAAAGCATATTTAAATAAATTACTTAATGGTGGTCAAATAAAACAAATAAATCAACCAGTTAAGTCTATAATTAAGCTCTGCCAGCTAGATATTTTATCATTTTCTGATCTCTCTATTCTGTCGGTCAATTATGTAGTTTGTCGCCGATGAAAACTGCTAGTTCTGTCGATGCAACTTCAGTTAGCTTTGGGATCTCCATCCACTAGGCATCATTGGATCTTTCTCATTGGGCAGCACTATTTTTAGCTTGTCGGGAATCCTATTATTTTTCTTCATCGGGCAACACTGTCTTCTACTCGTTAGGTATCACTGTGACTTTATCTCTATCTTTACCGATGGTGTGCACTCCGCCGCTGTGGTCTATCACTTTAGTGAATAACCTCTATTCCATTTATTCTCTAAAGTCTTTGGAATTATGTATATGACCATATAGATGATATCAAGTTGACATCAATGACAATACAAACCATTAACTGATTTAATGTCTTGACATCAATGACAATACAAACCATTAACTGATTTAATGTCTTGCATCATCTTCAACTTAACATTATCAAACATTCAATCAGTTACATGTCATTAATAGTCTCTCTTGTGAGTTTCCCACCTACCCTAACTGATATAAACCAAGATGGGAGGGTCGGTGATGTGCTTGATTGGCCTATCCTTCATGATAGCCCTTTTGTGTTTGCATGTTGTACTGTGCTTCTCCCATAATGTGTTTTCTAAATGTTTGTTAGATTCTTTTATATGACCCTTGTTACTTTGTTGGTGCAAGGTCATAAAAGATTCAAACCTATTGTACAATCCCTCTACATGTATCTTTATTCTTCTATATGTTGTTTCTATGTTATGTTGTACTTGTGCTATTATTCGTAAATGTTTCCCTTGTATAATCTACTTGGATCTACGACATGGTAGTACTGATTCTTTTTGGTCTCCAGGTTGTGGTCCAAAAAGATTCTTCTTTGTAACTCTTAAGTTTCTTTCCTCCATTGTGATTGTAGTTCTACTTTCTTTGGGGAATGATGTCAATTCATTTGCAATAATATCATATTTATATGGACATGTTATCTTATGATCATATTGACCCCATAGTAGGTAGATCCCTTCTGTGCTCTTTTGTATGTTTATGTTTATTTCCCTTGATTTGTCTTCATTTGGGGGCATCTTGTAGTGGAAACGTAATCCATAGAGTTGTTTATGTTTCTGTTCAAGCCATTGCTCCTGTTGAAGTGTTAGAAATGACTTTAAAGTGGGGGCATACACTCTACTCACATTTTTCACACACACACACACACGTTCAAAATATTTTCAAGCACTTAAAACTTTCTCCCTTTACGGATTAAAAACTAATCCTTAAAGCATGGACATTTTACATTTTATTTTACTTTTTAGGATCTCTTGATCCCTCCAGTTTAAATTTACACGGATCTCTTGATCCCTCCAATTTTTCAATATTTTTATCCCTTAAGGTCGGAATGTTTCCTTAAGAATGGATCTCCCTGATGGGTTGACTAGTGAGTAGCCATATTCACTAGGTGGTTCAATTCCATCTTTTTAGTTTAGTTTTTTACTTGTGTGGTTCACAATGAGATATAAGTTCTCATTGGGTGAGATAATCACACCCTCTCTCTCTCTCTCTCTCTCTCTCTCTCTCTCTCTCTCTCTCTCTCTCTCTCTCTNTTACTTGTGTGGTTCACAATGAGATATAAGTTCTCATTGGGTGAGATAATCACACCCTCTCTCTCTCTCTCTCTCTCTCTCTCTCTCTCTCTCTAACTAGTGATGTCTCTCTCATCGTGATCTTAGGTTTGATAAATACTTAATTCCCTTGGGGGCTTGAGGATTTCATTGTCCCTTTTTTATTCCAATATGATTGTTTGTTCTTTATGATCTCATTTACCAAGAGTTTGTGTTGAGTCCATACTCTTGCTAAAGTGGGGGTTAAATGTATAGTCAGAAAATGGAAGCACTTCCATTGTGGACTAGTTTAGATTTCTGAGTAAGTGGCTTTGGGGTCATGTCAAGCACCTTGAATGGGTTCCTAATTTAGACCTGGCTTTCCCCCTCTTCTACCCTAATTCTCCATCTTTCTCTGGCCAATTTCTGGCATTCAGGACTGCAAATCTGAGATCTTTGACCTTAGGGTCAGGGTTGAACTTTTGGGTCTATGTCAACCTCGACCCTGACCTAGGTCAATGCCAACCTCACCCCTAACCTAGGTCAAGGTCAACCTCACCCCTAACCTAGGTCAAGGTCGACCTCAACCTTGACACAAGGTCCAGATTTCAGGGTCCCACGGTTTCCAGATGTCGGTCTTTGAAAAGCTTAATTCCCACTTTTGGGTCAGCTGTTTCGGGTTCCAAAGTGATGATTCCTAAATTATATTTAACATAGGTCCTCTCCTAGGGGTAAAGGCTTTAATGGGAATTTAATTCTCCTATGTCAGCCTCCTTCAAAGATTGTGCCCTAATTTCATATAAAAGGAAGCCTTTCTCTCTCATTTTCTCTAAGCATGATAAACCATCAACTAGGCGATACTAAGCATCCTTGAGCAATTAAGAAGCATTATCAAGTGAAGTTCAAGTAAGAAATCAAGCAATATTTGAAGAAAGGATTCATCCATCATCAAGCATTCAAGCGTCCATTCATCAAAGAGATCCATGGGAGGCCATTGAAGGATTCAAGCTACATAGTGCTCTTTTTGGTGATCTCTCCATCCATCTTCTTCCAAGCCTCTTTTCTATAGCTATTTATTCATATATTAATTAATTCATAATAGTTTTCCATAACCACACATCAAGAGATAGCACATGCAATTGTAAATACATTATTTTATACTAAGTCTAAGATCATTTCTTGGATACCAAAAGTAATAAAAGATACGTGAATAAATACCCTAAACAATTATCTTTTCATATTGATAACATATAATATTTTCCCTTTCCTTTTTCCTAGATCTATCCATTCCATTATACATTACTGCACAAATTACATTGACATACATCATATCATCCGATCCAATGAACAGGAACCAAGAGCATTCATCTAACCATGAACAGCACCTCAATATAATCAAGATTAACCACCCAACCATATGGATCCAAAAAGAGTCCACTCCCCTGTGCTAGGAGATAGAGACCAAGGTCCATGCAAGAAGGTAACAACTAGGATACCCCTAAGGTGATGGTAGCCCTTCCCAAAACATAACACAATAGAAAACAC
>MU217844.1:38024-55354 GCA_018584345.1 Thuja plicata | reverse complement strand
GCCCCCAAGTAGGCACATGCGGAACTGAACATCTCTCTTAGGGACAAGACTGTCTGATTGTACTATCACAATAGTACCTTCTCCCACTCCCATCCATAGCCTTTACTAGCACTAGGGATATGGGTGAGGCTTATCTTAGTTAATGTGTAATTCCCTTCCCATAAATTATTATTGTTATCACTGGATTAAACAACTCCACAATGGGTTGTCCTAGTACTAGCCACTTAGGGCCCTGGCCCCTAGTGTGAGCCACTCACCTAGTGTTCTTAGGTTCCCTACCTCTATAAAACATCAAAAGAGAATAATAGACCCACATAATAATCCATAGGAAGACATAACAATGTCACAACATCAAACAGTTTAGTTTAGGAAAGCACTAGTTGTCCTGAATCCTTTGGACAACCCTAAACCACAATTGAGTACATAGATAGTTAAAACACAACCAAATTGCATCAAATGCATCACAAGGAATTCTCAAAAACATAATAACATCATGAAACTCATAAAAACATAAATTATAACATCATAGTAACCTAGGATTGGGTTTAGGGGATCACTGAATGACCCTAGTTCACCAGACAATCCTAAACCCTAATCTAGCATTCAAAAGGCTTCAAAATGTATAAGGAGGCATAAAAATGCACCATGAATGATATTAAAACCATATTAGATGAAATAATACATAATTTTGTTCCAAAAACAAACTCTAACAGCCTCTCGGTGATGATAGGACCCCCAGACATCAATTTAACCCTAAAATCATCAATTTGGAAGACCTGCGCACTTGGTGGCCTAATCTATGCACTTGGTGACCTAATCTGTGCACTTGGTATGCTAAGATATGCACTTGGTAAGATAAGCTTCACTCTTGGTTATGGTATCTATGCACTTGGGGCCTAGAGTTGCCCAGGTGGCTCTATTCCTGCGCAGATGGCACAGAACAAGGCATTTTTGACAAGGTCTCATCAACTACCATAACTGGGAAGTTTATGGGAACTATAAGTGAAATTTGAGGAAGACCCATTTTAGATATCCTTGATTACCTTCTAGAAACATATATTGGGACACCCAAAACATCAGATAATCCTAGGGGATTAATGTAGAACAAAAAAAATTCCTAATTGAGGAAGAAGGAAATAACAACATGAAATGATTCCAAACTTATAAAACTTAATCCATCAGGTATAAAATAATTTACAAACCATTAATAGACATATAGTACATCATGAAATAACTATAATACATTTATTTAATAATAAAAAATATCATATTCTAGAAGAAGAACAATGCAATACACACACACCAAATAGGTTGACAGAGAAAAAGTCTCTTTCAGGTATGGATCATACCTAGAGTCCTGCAAAGAAGGTAGAAGGAATAGAATTCCTAGATGATACAAGGGAGTTCAAAAACATGAAATAACATCAAATTAAAATGAGATCAAGAAGCTCCACCATAGCATGATATCTCTCTCTCCCTGGAGTCTTCCATCTAATTCTCTGATCTCGAATCACATAAAACTTTTGTTCTAAAACTATCTCCCTAAGACTATCAGAGGAAATCATTCCCAAGGTTTCTACCGCTAATTCCCTCTCTATATTTTTTATTCCTAAAAAAACTTCCCTCCCCCTCATCTACAGAAGGACCTCTCATAAATATGCTACAGGAGTGGTTGCACGGGAAAAATCCAACCGATGCAACCATCCATAACCAAAGGTTGGTTAATAGTTTAGGAATAGATATTATTAATTTATTTACTTTAATAAAGGTTAACGTAGATTTATCTTAGCACAAAGTGTGTTTATATATATATATATACCATTTTACTTTATCCTAGCCATCAAGGAATTTATTTTAAGGTAATTACGTTTAGTATTTATCATATAGTCTTATAACAATATTGCTACACAAATCATAAATACATATAATCATTTAATTATTATCTTTGTATATATATAAATATATAAAAACATATGCATATGTGTGGACCCATATGCTTATGAGTATATATACCTATTTAATTATTTATTATTATTGTTATTATAATAAGAAGACATTAATTTATGAATATACTTTATAATCTTTATTACGAGACATTTTAATTTCATATTATGTTGATAACTCTGACCTGATATAATTCTATAAAATATATAACATCCAAACCAAGTGTTGCAAGTCAAAAAGCTTTTGATTAATTTTTTCTCAAAGTAGCATGTAAAGTGTCGGGTTGTATATTGAATCTTGAACCTTGAACTCAATGTTCAAAGTTCAAGATCATGTTTCCCGCTGTGCAAGTCCACGCTCATCTTTTCAATCGGTAAGTTTTGCAAGCCCGCATCAGATGTGTAATTTAATATTGAATTATGAACCTTGAACTCACTAGTTCAAAGTTCAAAGTTCAACTTCCCATTTTACATTTGTCATTCCCTCATAAGCCTGCATCCTTTTTTGTCTCAACGTCACAATTTTTAAATCCTTGAATCTTGAACCATAACCTGTTGAGTTCATAATTCATTTTCCCTTCACACGTCATGCGTCAGTTTGTCATATTTATTATCTATGTAAATTCACGGCTAAAGGCATGCGAGATCTTGAACTTTGAACTTTGTGATTCACAGTTCAATGTTCAAGATTCAAAAATGCAATAATGATCGGACACACTCGGCACGTGCCAAATTTCACTCGCATTTATGAAATTGATTTCTAAAAAGACAGGGAGTGACATCAACTCAGCTAAAAGTACAGTTTTCCCAAGTAATCAGGGAATGCGATGGGACGTGGCCAGCTATTGGCGGTGGGAATCATTGATTCATGGCAAGTAATCATAATTACTAAAAAGAGGTGATTTAAATGTATGTATTAAGCTTTCCTTTCTTTGCCATTTTTGTTTTCACCTTCTGTTGGAAAGCTAGACGGGACTGAAGATCTTTGAAGGTTTTTCTCTGCAAGCAGAAGTGTTGGCATCGGTGAATCTCAAAATATTTTCTCTCATTTTACTTTCTATTTTTTAAGAATTGCATGCTGTGAGAAAGGAAATTTCCATTGTTTCGTATCTTTTTCCTGAATTAGTAGTGCTAGGAATTATCATGGGTAGTTCTAGTAAGTCAGTCCTATAGGCCAGATTTGTAAAAGAGAACAAGTTTTCTCCTATAAGTAGTTGTTTACCAGAGATGGGAGATATGGTTCTTGTCAACAATGACATTGCAAAGATTGTTCACAGAGTTAGAAATGCCAAAGCCAAGACTATATCAGCCAAAATCATTGAAAGCAGTTTGTTGGAGGCTACTGGTTTTCCTGAAGTGACTTTGTGCCTTGAATTGGTGATGGAGTGTAGAAATAGGTATGATAGGGTAAATAAATACATCTGCCTTCCTTTTGGAGAAATGTTGGTGTCTGTGAACCGACAAACAATAATGGCGGCCCTAAGAATTCCCCCCGTAGAGACTTACGTTGCTTGCGATTTTGAGAAAGCTAAAGAAGATTTTCTCCACAATTTCAAGGATTATAGTAATAACATAGCCAGAGACTAGTTATCCAAAGTTGAAAGAGGAGGTTCCAGACTTCTCAAGCCTTTAAAAAAGGACCATTTGGTAAGAGATTTGAGAGATATTGTTTTCATGTTGAACAGACTAAGGGGGAAACCTAACAACATAATCTGGAAGGACTCGATGTATATCCTCATTCAAACCATTCTGACTGATGGAAAATATGTTGACTAGGTAGAAGTAATAGCGGAAAATCTAGATGAAGAGTTGTCCCAGTCTGCAAAAGCTTCTAATTTCTACAAGTCCTCATATTTGTTCTATGTTCTAGCCATCTGTAAAAATTGGGAGAGTTTACCTTATCAACCGTGGAAAGATGACATGATGATATATGAGTACCATTCTTATCTACAGAAGGAGAATAACCTAAGAAATTTCTAGAGGGTGCAAGATACATTCCTAGCCAAGCTGGTCTTTGAGCTAAGAGGAAGAATAAATTGCAGAATGTCTGAAGAGGCTATGGAGTTGATTAAGGTTTATGGTAGTTTCTTTGTTCAATTCCCCACCTTCAGTAACTTAAGGGTAGGAGGCTTTAGTGGTGAACCTATGAATCTCCCACGCTATTGTCAAGATAAGTACATTCTACTGGAAATATGAAGGAAAATTATTCAAGTCAGATTGAAATTCAAGCTTAAAAGAGGAGTAGGTTCATTCTTTCCTATTGATTTGGGACACTATCACCTCAGATTAACACATGGTATGTCTTCTCCTAATACCGAACTAAAAGTATTCAATCTCCCTTATTATCAAAATCGTAGCTACTTTGAAAACAAGAAATTTGTGGTGAACCATTTCAAAATAGATGTCACCTTCCTACATCAGTCAGGTTTGGAAGACTAATGGGCTGACTGCATTGATGAATTTGAGGTTGTGAAAAGAATGCATTCCCGATTTTCACTGGATCAGATTATTACCCTACGACTACCTTTTAAAATTAAAGGGCTTCATACTGATGTGGAAGAGGATGTGATAGAAGCTAAATGTATAAAACAAAATAACAAAGCAGTGGAAAGGAAAATAGATTGGGGAAGAGAGGAGGTAGATGATTTGAATGCTATTTCTAAAAATGTGTTCAAAAGAATAGACAAGTGGTTCAAGGAAATAAGCAAGAAAAAGAAACAAGAAATCCTTGTCTTAGTAACCAGGAAGAGTATAAGAATTTTGAAACTCACCACTTCTCCCACTATTACTAATGAAAATGAGGAATTGCTTTCTACAGGTGAATCCAAAAGAAAAATTGAAGATCATACTGAAAGGGGAGAAACAATCCCTATACAATCCCCAAGGATTACAAGAACCAGGAGAAAAAGGCAAGAAAAGGAACAATCAATCCCCTGCATTACATTTGACTCTAAACAGGAAGAGAGTGGAAAAATGCCTAAGAAAAAGGTTTAAATGGATAAGAGTCCAGCAAGCCCTCTGAAAATTCAAATAAGAGGGGAAGACCACCAAAACTTGTCAGTATCAACCCCTTCCACTAATACTCCTACACCAAAGAGTCCCAACTGGTTGGGGCTTTCAGTTAATAAGAAAAGGAGCATTGTTCCAATATTGTCTCCTATTGGAGATCTGGTTGGCAAATATCTTGGGAAAACCCCAAGAGGTAAGAAGCCAAAGGTAGAAGCCATGGTCAATGTGGATACTAAGACAAGACACTAGATGGTAGAGATATTGAAACCAAACTCAGATAAAACCAGTGATGAGGTCACAGAAAGTGATTTCCATGTAGAAAAGATAGATTTGGGCATGTCCACTAGGGCCACTGACTTAAAAATCTTTGAAACATCTAATAAGAAAATCAGTCACCGAGTGAAAAAGGACGCTGAGGATAAGATCAAATTGAAGTAGGCCCTTTGTGAAATGGCCAAGTATATTCAGTAGCTTCATAATCCTCTGCCTCAGACACTGAAAATGGTCCCTTTTGATTTGGATGTAAATTCCCCTGAAAGTCAGAAATTCTTGGACCAGGTACACAAGGACAAATCAATATCAACAGCCTTCTTCAAATGGATGGACAAGGTAAATGAATAAATTACTAGGTTTTCTAGTGATTTTGATAATGTGATGACAAAAGCTAAACAATTACTAAATATAGTAGAAAATGATGTGGAGTTGTGGAAAAAGATAAAGGGGGAATTAGAAATTGAGATGCATAATATGGAGAACGTTTATACCTATGGTATAAATAAGTTTATTTCTGAAAAGGTAGTGCCTGGAATGGACCAAAATTCACTGTTCGTGGTCAAAGTGAATTTGGAATGGGAAAGTTCATTATATGAACAGGCGATAGAAGAGTCATCTTAGATAATTGAAGCCTAGATCAACCCAAGAGACACCTTACTGGTGCAAAATGAATGTACAGGGAAGATCATCAGACTAGAGAATGAAGCCAGCGGTGAAATGTGTAAGGTGTTGCCCTACTTCCATAAAAATTTGGAAAACCTGAAAGTTGCCAAAGAAATCAGGATGACTGATCATTCGATCATATCTCATGTGGAATTGGCGGTGGTCTACGGCGATGAACATCTGAAGGTGATTGCAAACAAAACCCAATAGATGCAGCACTTCAAAGATGTTTGGCTGCTAAGGTTTAAAGCAGCTGCCAAACCAAACCAAAAGCTGAGACAGAATTTCTCCATGGCGTTCGAGGAATGGAAGACAATGAAAAATGCCATGAACACCAATGCTGGAGCTACAGTTGGTCAATCAGCCATTTAGTTTCATAAGTAGTTTTCTATTTTAGTTTGTTTATGAAGTTCTTTCTTTTTTGAGGCAGTCAGTTTTAAAAATTGAATTAAGCCCTGTGTGGCTATATATGATATTTTGGATGACCAAGTGAGGGTTAGTTCTCTGGAAAAGAAACTCCCTTTATTATTTGTTCTATTTTTAAGTTATTCCTGTGGTAATGATACTGGATATTTTCAAATATATGGATATATGTTATCAGTTGGTAATATAAGAAGATTTTATCATTTTGTGGATCAGTTGGTCTGTCAAAATGCATGGTTTTGATTTCAGTTGGAATTAAATGAACATGTTGTTATGATCTGTGGAAAATATATTTTGGATTTAGTCAGTAATCTTTTAAGATCTATTATCCTAATGAATCGGCCATTCTTTTGTTATTTTTCTAATTAAGGTTCAAGTCAATTGGCTCGTATATCTTATCGATCTTTAAAATCTTTGAATAGTTAATCATTTATCTATGGCGATGTGAATCACAGCCTTTCGTGCTTTCTGGTCAAAATTATACTTCAAAAAATAGATGTTTCTGAATAAAAGGTTTTATTGAAAATTCTTCTTGTTTAAGGCAAATGCACCTTTGAATGCAGAGAGTGTGGTTGTGAGTGACTCACTCAATTGTTAGTGCATTTCTTTCCTTTTTGTATTTGGGTTTTAAGATTCTTTGATAGTTATATTTCAAGAAGGAAAAATATGTTCACTAACAAATTTTTGGCGACCCTACTAGGGAGCATGTTTAAAAAGATCAGTATGTAATTTTGTTTCCAAGTGAGTGAAGATCATGGTGTTTCCTATTGATGCAATACCTGGTGAAGAAGAAATTCCCCCTGTCCTTCAACCTGACTTACACTTTTTAGATACTCAAGAGGACATTATTTTTTATTTCACTATTTTGGCCTGGAATGTAAGGGAAAGTGATCAACAATATCAGCAGGTTTGATTGGTGATAGAGGAGGAAGAAGAGATTGGGGAATGGTTGAGAGGACTTCCCATAGCACAAGAAGCTGCAGTGGTGGACAGAGCAGCTCAAGACCCACAAGGACCTTAAACCTGGATTCTCGTCCTCATACCAGGTCCCAGAGGAGAGAAGGTATCTTTGATAATTTTTATCAAGATTTGCAAAAAAAAATCTTTCCTACTACCTTTACCCCTAAGAAGAAAGCAAAAAGCAGGCCTTCCACTCCCCCTAAAGTTTCCCTTGAAGCATCTTCAAGTCAATCCAATTGGTAGGCTTTAACATTGTCTGGTACTCAAATTCCCCCCGTTGTAACAATCTTCCTGACTTCAATCATGGCCTAGCCTTGGGGAGCGATAGTAGGTCCTCTAAATGTAGGAGGAAACCATCCCTTACCAAAAGGGGCTAGAGATGTATTACCTAAATTCTATGGCAATGGTAAAGTTTATGTAGACGACCATTTGAATGCTTTCAATACTGCTTGTGGGATTTTAGTTGTACAACATGAAGATGTTGCTATTAGGTTATTTGTACAAATCCTTGCCAAATCTATTGTTGACTAGTTTTACCATTTGTCGAATGCTCATATTATCGATTGGAACTCAATGAAAATGGCCTTTGAAGCTCATTTCAAATCTGTTGAAGATGAACACTCCCTCTTGCTCCAATTGTCCCAATTAAAGGAGATGCATGAGCCTATGAGGGAATTCATGGCCAAATTCAATAAGATCCTATATCATATCCCTAATGATAAAAGACCGAATGGTGAAAATCAGAAAGGCTTCTTTGTCAATGCAATGCCTCCTGACATAAGCTATCAATTGAGATGGGATAGGGTGGCTGATATAGCTGCAGCCCAAAACCTTGTAGTAGAACTTGAAGATGACCTCATAACAGTAGGAAAATGGAGAAGAGATGTTCAAACATTGACAAATCAAGCCTCTAGTTCTAGCTCTAGTGACCCAGTAGTACAGAGATTAGTTGATGATGTGATTTCCCTAAAGAGACAGATGCCAAAATCCCCTCCTGCTCCATACCAAGATGTTTCTCACAAATATCCAAGTCAAGGGACAAGAAATTACAGGAAATCATCAAATGCTCTGTCATTTTATCAAATACTACAGATTGAGCCCCCTCCTGTAAAAGGGAATATGTGTATTTTTCATTTGACTGATGAACATGATGGAGATTCATGTCCTGAGATGGTGCGATACAAATAGCTAGAAGCTAACAAAGAAAGTATTTTGGAGATCCTTGCTGATGAAGAAAACTCTGGAGGACCTGGCGACTCTCTAAGTTACTACCTAGAGTATGAGTCCAATTCTGATTGTGGTGGTGACATTTTAATTACTCTGGAGGAACCTTCTTGCTCTGTGCTCACCAGGGGTCAACAAGGAAGAAAAAGTACCAATCGAGTCTCGCATCCATTTCAAAATAAAAGAGAAAAGGAGCATGTGAATACAAGTGGCAGCTCAAAGATGGAAAAAAAAGTAGGACTGGAGGTAAAGACTCTAAAAAAAATTAGACCTTGATTCTTCCTTTGATTTTGTTGATTTTTATAAATCTTCCAAGATTCAGATTTCTCTTGTTGAATATTTGAAGTTAAATCCCAATGAGTTGGATAAATTAGTGAATTTTGTAAAAGGATCATCTCCTGAAGTTGTAGCAAATCAAACAAATACTGTGTCTACTCACAAAACTCCTATAAACTAGAATTCCATTTTCCCTGAAAATGTTCAAACTATCCTTAGTCAAGAATCCTCAGAACCTGCTCAATTTTTAGGTAAACCAGAACCTTTCTATGTATCTCTATTCATGCATGGTCATAAACTTAGTGACTGCATCATAGACTTAGGGGTGTTAGACAATATAATGCCTTCATCTGTAGCAAAATCCCTAGATTTTCCCTTAACAAAGACCTTTGGCAATAACAGGGCAACATGGGTAGCAAAGGTGCAAGAGTTTAATTTAGAAATCAAACCTACCAAATTAGTAAGGGGTCAGGGACTCTGTAAGTTGATTGTGGAAAATGAAGAAGAATCAGAAGATAACATTCCCTTGTCTCTGTTTACTGGACTAAAAGATGCATGGTTCTCGAATGTGGCATTTTATTTGACATATGGAGAATGTCCAGATCACCTCACTACAAAAGATAAAATGAATTTGAAATTAAAAGTGGTTAAGTATGTTATATTTGATGACATATTATACAAATGAGGCTTAGATGGAATGTTCCTCCGGCGTGTCAATGAAGATCAGCAAAATAAACTACTTCAATCCTTTCAAAATGAAGCTTGCAGCAGACATTTCTCTTCCTCAGTAATAGCGTTCAAGATACTGAGGAACTGTTACTATTGGCTTGGAATGTTCAAAGATGCTTACAAGAGGGTAGCATAGTGCGAAAAATGTGAGCTTTTCTCTAGAACCATTTAAGGCCTTACCATTAAGGCCTATGGTTATTGAAGAACCATTTAAGCAATGGGGTATAGACGTCATAGGACCTATAAATCCTCCTTCAAGTGTGGGTCATACTCATACTCTGACTGCAACAAACTACTTTACTAAATGGGCAGAAGCCATTCCCATAAAAAAAACCACTTCAGAAATAGTTTGTTCCTTCCTGAAAGAAAATATTTTGGTAAGAACTTATCCTCTTTTGAAATGCATCTTTTCTATTATGATAATGGAATTCAATTGTCACACTCATCTGACTACTTTCCTCAGAGCAACGGTCAGGCCGAATCAACTAACAAGAATTTGATTTCTATAATGAAGAAGTTAGTTCATGATAATGCTAGAGACTAGCACAAAAGGTTGCATGAAGCACTATGGGAAGATCGCACTTCACCAAAAAGAGCCATAGGAATATCACCTTTTGAACTAGTATATGGTGTTGAAGCTCATCTTTCTCTCCCATTAGAACTAGCTGCTGCTAAGTTACAAAAGGTGATTGAAGACCAACATTTCCACAATGGTCTGGAGAAAAGGATTATGTATTTGTGCAAGATTGAAGAGGAACAGGAGCATATTGTAGATCACATCACTAATCACCAAGCTAGGGTGAAAAAGATCTTTGATAGAAGAGCTCGACCCAGGAAGTTCATGACAGGGGATAAAGTTTTGATGTGGGACAAAAGGCGAGAACCTCGGGGAGCACACAACAAGTTCGATTCATTATGGAAAGAAACCTTTGAGATTAGCCAAGAGCTCAGTCCTAACTCTTTCAGATTGAAGTATGCTAATGGAAAAAAAATTCCCTTATCCTTTAATGGGAAAGATCTCATGCTTTATGAGCTGTAAGTTTCCAGTCTCTCATGTACATATTGTTTTGTTGTGTCTTAGGTTAGTTTTTTCTTGCTTGTAGGCCTAGTTTTGTGAGGAACCAGAGACTTTTGGAATTTGTTTTTTCATCCCTCATGGTCCTATCCCTAGTTGGAGCCACCTGTTGTAGGTCGAAAAGCTTTTGATTAAATTTTTCTCAAAGTAGCATGTAAAGTGTTGGGTTGTATATCGAATCTTGAACCTTGAACTCAATGTTCAAAGTTCAAGATCTCGTTTCCCGCTGTGCAAGTCCACACTCTTCTTTTCAATTGGCAAGTTTTGCAAGCCCACATCAGATGTGTAACATAATATTGAATTATGAACCTTCAACTCACTAGTTCAAAGTTCAAAGTTCAACTTCCCATTTTACATTTGTCATTCCCTCTTAAGCCTGCGTCCTTTTATGTCTCGGCGTCACGATTTTTAAAGTCTTGAATCTTGAACCATAACCTATTGAGTTCATAATTCATTCTCCCTTCACATGTCATGCGTCAATTAGTCATATTTATTATCTATGTCAATTTGTGGCTAAAGGCATGCAAGATCTCAAACTTTAAACTTTTTGCTTCACAGTTCAATGTTCAAGTTTAAGAAATGCAATAATGATCAGACACACTCGGCATGTGCCAAATTTCACTCACATTTATGAAATTGATTTCTAAAAATACAGGGAGTGACATCAACTCAGCTAAAATTACAGTTTGCCTAAGTAAGCAGGAAATGCGATGGGATGTGGCCAGCTATTGGCGGTGGGAATCATTGACTCATGACAAGTAATCATAGTTACTAAAAAGAGGCGATTTAAATGTATGTATTAAGCTTTCCTTTCTTTTCCATTTTTGTTTTCACCTTCTGTTGGAAAGCTAGATGAGACTGAAGATCTTTGAAGATTTTTCTCTGCAAGCGGAAGTGTTGGCATCGGTGAGTCTCAAAATATTTTCTCTCATTTTCCTTTTTGGTTTTTAAGAATTGCATGCTATAAGAAAGTAAATTTCCATTGTTTCGTATCTTTTTCCTGAATCAGTAGTGCTAGGAATTATCATGGGAAGTTCTAGTAAGTCAGCCCTATAGGTCAAATTTTTAAAAGAGAACAAGTTTTCTCCTATAAGTAGTTGTTTACCAGAGATGGGAGATACGGTTCTTGTCAACGACAACATTGCAGAGATTGTTCACAAAGTTAGAAATGCCAAAGTCGAGACTATATCAGCCAAAATCATTGAAAGTGGTTTGTTGGAGGCTGTTGGTTTTCCTAAAGTGACTCCATGCCTTGAATTGGTGATGGAGTATAGAAACAGGTATGATAGGGTAAATAAATGCATCTACCTTCCTTCTGGAGAAATGTTGGTGTCTATGAATTGACAAACAATAATGGCGGCCCTAAGAATTCCCCCCAGAGAGACTTACGTCACCTACAATTTTGAGAAAGCTAAAGAAGATTTTCTCCACAATTTCAAGGATTATAGTATTAACATAGCCAGAGACTGGTTATCCAAAGCTGAAAGAGGAGGTTCCAGACTTCCCAAGCCTCTAAAAAAGGACCATTTGGTAAGAGAGGTGAGAGATATTGTTGTCATGTTGAACAGACTGAGGGGGAAACCTAAAGACATAATGTGGGAGGACTGGATGTATATACTCATTCAAACCATTTTGATTGATGGAAAATATGTTGACTGGGCAGAAGTAATAGTGGCAAAGCTAGATGAAGAGTTGTCCCAGTCTGCGAAAGCTTCGAATTTCTACATGTCCTCATATTTGTTCTATGTTCTAGCCATCTGTAGAAATTGGGAGGGTTTACCTTATCAATCGTGGAAAGATGACATGATGATCTATGAGTACCATTCTTATCTATAGAAGGAGAATAACCTAAGAAATTTTTGAAGGGTGCAAGATGCGTTCCTAGCCAAGTTGGTCTTTGAGCTAAGAGGAAGAATAAATTGTAGAATGCCTGAAGAGGCTATGGAGTTGATTAAGGTTTATGGTAGTTTCTTTGTTCAATTCCCCACCTTTAGTTACTTAAGGGTAGGAGTCTTTAGTGGTGAACCTGTAAGCTCCCACGCTATTGTCTAGATAAGTACAATCTACTAGAAATATGCAGGCAAATTATTCAGGTCGGATTGAAATTCAAGCTTAAAAGAGGAGTAGGTTCATTCTTTCCTATTGATTTGGGACACTATCACCTCAGATTAACACATGGTATGTCTTCTCCTGATACCAAACTGAAAGTATTCAATCTCCCTTATTATCAAAGTCACAGCTATTTTGACAGCAAGAAATTTGTGGTGAACCATTTCAAAATAGATGCCACCTTCCTACATCAGCCAGGTTTGGAAGACTATTGGGCTGACTGCATTGATGAATTTGAGGTTGTGAAAAAAATGCATTCCCAGATTTCACTGGATCAGATTATTACCCTGCGACTGCCTTTTAAAATTAAAGGGCTTGATACCGATGTGGAAGAGGATGTGACAGAAGCTGAATGTATAAAACAAAATAATGAAGTAGTGGCCAGGAAAATAGATTGGGGAAGAGAGGAGGTAGATGATTTGAATGCTATTTCTAAAAATGTGTTCAAAAGAACAGACAAGTGGTTGAAGGAAATAAGAAAGAAAAAGAAACAGGAAATCCTTGTCTCAGTAACTAGGAAGAGTATAAGAATTTTGAAACTCGCCACTTCTCCCACTATTACTAATGAAAATGAGGAATTTCTTTCTGCAGGTGAATCCAAAAGTAGAATTGAAGATCATATTGAAAGGGGAGAAAAAATCCCTATACAATCCCTGAGGATTACAAGAACCAGGAGCAAAAGGAAAGAAAAGGCAAAATCAATCCCCTACATTATAGTTGACTCTGAATAGGAAGAGAGTGGAAAATAGCCTAAGAAAATGGTTTAAATGTATAAGAGTCCAACAAGCCCTCCGAAGATTCAAATAGTAGGGGAAGACCACCAAAAATTGTCAGTATCAACCCCTTCCACTGATACTCCTATAGCAAAGAGTCCCAACTAGTTGGGGCTTTCAGTTAATAAGAAAAGGAGCATTGTTCCAATATCAGCTCCTGTTGGAGATCTGGTTGGAAAATATCTCAGGAAAACCCCAAGAGGTAAGAAGCCAAAGGTAGAAGCCATGGTCGATGTGGATACTAAGATAAGACATTGGATGGCAGAGATATTCAAACCAAACTCAGATAAAACCAGTGACGAGGTTATAGAAAGTGATTTCCATGTAGAAAAGATAGATTTGGGCATGTCCACTAGGGCCACTGACTTAAAAATCTTTGATTCAGCCAATAAGAAAATCAGTCGCCAAGTGAAAAAGGACACTAAGGATAAGATCAAATTGAAGCAGGCCCTTTGTGAAATGGCCAAGTACATTCAGCAGCTTCATAATCCTCTGCCTCAGCCACTGACAATGGTCCCTTTTGATTTGGATGTAAAAATCCCTGAAAGTAAAAAATTCTTGGACTAGGTACACAAGGACAGATCAATATCAACAACCTTCTTCAAATGGATGGATAAGGTAAATGAATAAATTAATAGGTTTGCTAGTGATTTTGATAATGTTATGACAAAAGATGAACAATTACTAAATATAGTAGAAAATGATGTGGAGTTGTGGAAAAAGAAAAGGGGGGAATTAGAAATCAAGATGCATAATATGGAGAACGTTTATACCTATGGTATAAATAAGTTTACTTCTGAAAAGGCAATGCCTAGAATGGACAAAAATTCACTGTTTGTGGTCAAAGTGAATTTGGATTAGGAAAGTTCATTATATGAAAAGGCAATAGAAGAGTCATCTCAGATAATTGAAGCCCAGATCAACCTGAGAGACACCTTACTGGCACAAAATGAATGTACAGGGAAGATCATTGGACTAGAGAATGAAGCCAGTGGTGAAATGTCTAAGGTACTTCCCTACTTCCATAAAAAGTTGGAAAACCTAAATGTTGCCAAAGAAATCAAGATGAATGATCATTTGATCCTAGCTTATGTGGAATCGGCGGTGGTCTACGGTGATGAACATTTGAAGGTGATTGCAAACAAAACCCAACAGACGCAGCACTTCAAAGATGTTTGGCTGCAAAGGTTTAAAGCAGCTGCCAAACCAAACCAAAAGCTGAGATAGAATTTCTCCATGGCGTTTGAGGAATGGAAGACAATGAAAAATGCCATGAACACCAATGCTGGAGCTATAGTTGGTCAATCGGCCATTTAGTTTCATAATTAGTTTTCTGTTTTAGTTCGTTTCTGAAGTTCTTGCTTTTTTGAGGCAGTCAGTTTTAAAAACTAAATTAAGCCCTGTGTGGCTATATATGATATTTTGGATGACCAAGTGAGGGTCGGTTCTTTGGAAAAGAAACTCTATTTATTATTTGTTTTGTTTTTAAGTTATTCCTGTGGTAATGATACTGGATATTTTCAAACACATGGATATATGTTATCAGTTGGTAATATAAGCAGATTTTATCATTTTGTGGATCAGTTGGTCTGTCAAAATGCATGGTTTTGATTTCAGTTGGAATTAAATGAACATGTTGTTATGATCTATGGAAAATATATTTTGGATTTAGTTAGTAATATTTTAAGATCTATTATCCTAATGAATCGGTCATTCTTTTGTTATTTTTCTGATTAAGGTTAGAGTCAGTTGGCTCATATATCTTATCGATCTTTAAAATCTCTGAATAGTTAATCATTTATCTATGGCGATGTGAATCACAGCCTTTCATGCTTTCTGGTCAAGTATACTTCAAAAAATAGATGTTTCTGAATAAAAGGTTTTATTGAAAATTCTTCTTGTTTAAGGCAGTTGCGCCTTTGAATGCAAAGAGTGTGGTTGTGAGTGACTCACTCAATTATTAGTGCATTTCCTTCCTTTTTGTATTCGGGTTTTAAGAGTCTTTGATAGTTATATTTCAAGAAGGAAAAATATGTTCACTAACATCAAGCATCAAGAGCATACCCACTCAAATAAACCAATCCTCAAGCAAGTCCTATGGAACAATAATTACATGGAAAACAAGCTATCTAGACAACAAAATAAGTTACCATCATGCCAAGGAAAACATATACAGGACCAAATCAGGAGTACCCAACCCAGGTGCAAAGGATCATAAGAAAAGAACCAAACTTAGGCTTATTCTTGCGAGGACTTGGTACTATCTCCATAACAACAACAACGATCAAGGATTTTAGGGCACGCTCAAACCTGTGAAGCTAGGTGAAGTTAATGCCCGGTACCTGCAAGCCTGCATCATAGAGAAGAAATACATGTGCATTGGTGTACATATAAAAGAAGACATTGCAGACAGATGATCAGGATTGATACATCATGTGGACCTCATCCATGTGAGTAACTATGACTTCGTCCTGAATCATGAAGACACATCATGAATATAGACACACACACTCACACACAAAGAATGTAATATGAGGGTTAGAATCTTGAGCATTGGGTTAGTCAATAATCGATACTAATAATAACTCATCATAATCATAATAAATATTCTGAATCATTAAGTGACATACAAGATTCATTGAAAGTAACTTTAATAAAAGAGTATATCTATATCCATCCAGCACATATCACATAACATCCTAACTGTGTTTAGAAAGGTATTGAAGGTCTTCAATACACAAATAGAGATAAAAACATACACAAATGACACCTTTACACAATATGTCTGATATTAGAATCGTCGGGTACAAGCTCATGAAACCATTATAACAAACTCTAGGAATAGATTAAACAAGTATTAAGCTATAAGAAAACATTGAAAGATCTTACTTCATTCAAAACCACAAAACTTGTATTAGGGTTAGAGCGGTATTACATCATCCACCCCTTAGATTCGACTTACTCCTGTAAGTCGAAAGAGATGAAATGAACTATATATCATATGTAAGTTGTAAATTTTTATCCAATAGAATTGCATATTACTACTCTAGAACCTAATTTAATGATTACAGGCATAATTCTCCTATGAGGAGTGTTGTAAATCCTATATGAGGAGTGTTGTAAATCCTATCTTATTACAATTATAGTGTAGATTAACTTGGTTCCAAGGTTAAGATACTTTCAAAAAGAATTACCTATCTGATTCTTTCACTTAATGTAGTAAGTTTGTCAATAGATAAGATTAGAGTATTACTTCAACAGAATTGTCATCAACTTCAAACTCTAAGGTATTCATGTTTTCTTACTAATATTAATACATTAGGAAAATGCATGCTTTTCCAATTGAAATTATCATTTCCTTTCACAATATCAAAGTTCCTATCTATGGTAACTAATATGAAAGATGGAATTTTATGATACACTTTCCCTTTTGAGATCTAATCTAATCCTACAAAATACAAAATATGAGACTTTAATTCCAATAGGGTTCTAAAATTTTCATTCCTTAGCAACTATATATAACAAACAAAGAGAGGTATATAACATTTATATGTATTATGTTCATGAAGGTAATATATCAAAAAATTATTACTTACTTTTGTAATCATGAAACTAAAAAAATCCATATACTTACCGTTTGCGATAAAGCACAATTTTATAAGAAATCTTTTAGAAGACATAAAACAACCTCTTTTAGCACACAGTATTATTATTTCATCAAGATGATAATATAATTTCAATACTTAGGACACATACACATTTACAATACATATTTTCTAAGTCTTCTTTCATAATATTTGTAGGTTTGATTTCCAAAATGCATTCACACCCCTAGAGGAGATCTAATCAATTTCCCCAAATTTTCATGTCAGG
>MU217844.1:12725-24845 GCA_018584345.1 Thuja plicata | reverse complement strand
TAGTGTCTGACAGAGATGTCAAATTCATGGGTCATTTTTGGAAGACCTTATGGAGAAGATTGGGAACTAATTTGTCCCACAGTTCTGCCTACCATCCTCAAATAGATGGTTAGACAGAAGTTATCAACAGAGTGCTGGGAAACTTGCTTAGATGCTTAACAAAGGAGTTTGGACAAGCCTGGGATCAAGTGTTACCACAGGAAGAATTTGCTTATAATGATAGTGTTAATAGGACTACAGGGAAAAGCCCATTTCAGATTGTATATGGGATGCATCCACATGGAGTTTGTGAACTCAGAGAGCTAAAGGGACAAGAAGTGATGAGTGGACATGCTGATGACTTTGCACAATCTATGAAGGAGATACATGATCAGGTGAAGAGGAATCTGATTGAGTCAAATCAGAGATTAAAAGAGAAGGTAGATGAAGGAAGGAGAGAAGTCCAATTTTAGATTGGGGATCTGGTAATGGTACATCTGAACAAAGCCAGATTATAGAAGGGGATTCCTACTAAGCTGCAAATGAGGAGAATAGGTCTCTGCAAGATATTGGAGAAATATGGGTAGAATGCCTATAAAATTGATTTACCTAATAATTTGGAAATGTCACCTATTTTTAATGTGTAGGATCTGATTCCATACAGAGGACCAGTGATACCTGAGACTACTCAAAAGATGGAAGTAGGAAAAGATGTTCAAGATATACAGGTGAAGACTAAGTCCAAGTTGCAAGCAGAGAAAATCCTAGATTCACGAGTTCAGAAGACAACTCGACGTAGGGTATATAGAGAATACCTTGTCAAATGGTTAGGGTTACCAGAAGCAGAAGCTACATGGATGGACGAAGAAGAATGCAAAAAATAATGGATTAGTTCGGCATTGCTGCCGACTAAATCAAACTAATTTTTTCCTTCTCAGAGGGGGGAGTATGGTGCAGAGCACCCTAGGGTTTTAGCTCTGAAACCCTAGCAGGTTTAACAGAGGTGGTCCGGGAGCAAATCACAGTGAACGACAAAGTTTGGTTGGCTGGCAGTTTTTGTTATTCTCCTAAACCCGAATAGTTCTTAACTCTTGTCGCAAAGTCGCAGATGCTCAGCGGTCAACATAAAATAGTGTATCACACAATCGGCAGCTAATGGTTGGTTAATTTGAAATGGCTGCGACAAGGCGATGACCGGGTATCGCAAAGTCTCAAGGTAATCGGCTGTCAGTGTTTGAGTGTTGCGAGGACGTGACAATAGCTCATCACACAGTCAGAAGGCTATCAACGGTTAATGGAAAATGATTGTGAGGATGCGATGACAGGTATCGCCAAGTCGCAGGATGATCGGCGGTTAACAGGAAATAGTTGCGATTACACGACAAAGGCTTGGCGCACAGTCGGCAGCTGCTCAGTGGTTAACATGAAACAGTCTGCGATAACACGATAATGGCTTGTCGCACAGTCGGTAGATTCTCAGTGGTTAGCAGGAAACAGTCTACGATGACATGATAATGGCTTGTCGCACAGTCGGTAGATGCTCAACGGTTAACAGGAAACAGTTGGCGATGACGCGACAAGGCTTATCGCACAGTCGCAGGATGAATAATGGTTAGTTTGAAAAAGTCACGATAATGCGATGACAATGTATCACCAAGTCGCAAGAAGATCAGCGGTTAAGTCACTAAGTGCTGCGGTAACGCGACAACAGTTATCGCCAAGTCACAGGATCACAGACGGTTAAGCTAAGAAGTGTTGCGATGACGCGACCACAGTATATCGCCAAGTTGCAGGATCACAGACGGTTAAGCTAAGAAGTGTTGCAGTGACGCGACAACAGTTATCGCCAAGTCACAGGATCACAGATGGTTAAGCTAAGAAGTGTTGCGATGACGTGACAATAGTTATCGCCAAGTCGCTGGATGACAGGCAGTGAAGTTTATAAGTATTGCGATAACATGACAACAAGATCGGCAGGCACGGCTATTTGCACTCGCGACATTGCAACTAACAGACAGAGGAAGAAAATATGTTGACTTGTCAACATCGCAGAGGGAATTGGAAAAGTCAGTGACACAGAGGAAAACGCTGTCCACGTCGACGGCCATGCAAAGGAAGATCTTGATGATAGTTACAGGAGGAAGATGAAGAGCCGAGGCAGTTAGAATCTTCAGACGACAGGTAACCTAGAAACGGTTACAATCAAGAACAGGCCGAGTATAAAATGGAGGAAAGAACCATTTTGGAGGTTGTTGGAGAAGATAGAGACTGAGTAGACTAGCGAAAAAGATTTCAGTTGACATTGTAATTTTTAGGCTTTCAATAAAGAATAGTTTCCTGTGTTCTGTGTGTTCTTCTGTTGTGTGCAGACTTCTGTAGAGTAGGATTTTGAATTCAGTTCAGTACCATGGATGCTTTTTGACTCTTATAATCCATACCATGGAGTGTGACTGTCAAGAAGCATCCCTCATGTATTTTATTTCTATTTCTGTGTTTGGGATTGAGAAGAGGCTAGTCAGAATTGGAGACAAGTCCTAGGCGAGCTAAATGGTCCGGCTATAGAACTTGTAGGAGAGAAAGATAGAAGAAGAGAGGTGCATGACTGACTTTATTCAGTCATGGAGAGTAAGATAAGGTAAAGAGTGGAACTTTTCGGTGGGTAGGAAACCTAGGAGAGAGGGAGTATAAAAATCCTTCTAGTTAGGGTCTGAGAGTAACCCTAAGAGACTCAAGTGTGAGTCTAGAGGATCCTGAGGTGAATAGGGTCCAAGATAAGATTCCTAAAGAGAGTAGGATTCTAGGAGAGAAAGGTGACCTCCCCATCAGTGACTAGTTCCATACCTCTTACAATCTTTAACCCTTTCCAATCTCCACGGCCACCTGCTTTTTTTATTGTTCTATCTAACACTTCAGCAAGAATAATAAAAAGAAAGGGTGGGAGAGGGTCACCTTGTCGAATGCCTGTAGTGATTTTGAAGAAGCCTTGAGAGCTTCCATTGATCATTATTGAAAGGTGTGTGGTAGAAATGCAGCTAAGAACCCATACACACCATCCACTATCGAACCCAAATTTGCAAAGCACTTTTTTCAAGAAAGCTTTATTCACATTATCATATGTTTTTTGGATGTCAAGCTTAATCATCATACCAGAATTTTTCCCATATTTGATAGAGTGTATTTCTTCATGCACCAATATAATTCCTTCATATATCGATCTTCCTAGGGCAAACCCACATTTTTCATCTAAAATGAGTGTAGGAAACACTGATTTTAATTGATTATTCATTACTGTGGCTATAACTTTGTAGACTATGTTTCACAATGCTATTGGTCTGAAATCACCGAATGATTCTTTCTTCCCTTTTTTAGGAATCAATGTAAGAAATGTGTTATTGAAATCTTTGAATATGAAGCCCCCTTTTCTAGAATCCTCTACCACTTCACAAATTTCATTGTCAATTATATGCCATGATTTTTGGAAGAACAGTGTTGGGAAGCCATCTGGACCCAAGGCTTTGTCACTGCCTAAACTAAATACAGCCTTTTTGACTTTGACTTCATTAATTTCTTTCATCAGCATCCTATTCTTCTCCCCTGTAACCAGCTTTAGTAGCACCCCTAGAAGGTTTTCATCCTCCACCTCCCTCCCTATTTCCTTAGCAAAGATTGTCAAGAAATAATCTATTGCAACTTTATTGATTTTATCTTGATCTATTAATGTATTTCCTTTTCCATCTTGGATAGAGAAAATATTATTCAAGGATCTTCTTCCTTTTACTGAATTATGGAAGAATTTTGTATTTTTGTCCCCTTCTTTTAACCATAGCTCCCTTGATTTTTGCCTCCAAAAGATTTCCTCTCTATTTAGCACTTCCCTATATTTGTGCTTTAACTCAGCTTCTTGATTGTAGAGATTACTATCCATTCATCCTTGGATTGTGAGTTCAATCAAAGCAGCAAGTTCATTTTCTAAATCAAACTTTTCTTTGAATATATTTTTAAATACTTCTCTATTCCATATTTTTAGGTTCTCTTTTAAGTATTGAAGTTTTTTTTAAAAGAGAAAGGCACAGTTACCGAATCTCCTTGGGGCTGTTTTCCACCATACTTTAATCATCTCCATGAAGCTTCTCTCTCTCAGCCACATCTTTTCAAATCTGAATGGGGCTTGCTCTCGAATTGCATCTTCAGTGATCCTTAAGCAGATTGGGAAGTGACTTGACCCTGTTATTGGTAAAATTTCAGCTTGACATAGCCATTTGGTTTCCTCCCAATCTCCTCCCAATAGGAACCTATCCAACTTTTCTACTATATTGGTGAACCCCACTCGTCTATTGGTCCATGTAAATGTTCCATTTTGAAAGCTTACATCTTGTAATTCATTTAAATCCACAAAATTTGCAAAAAAAATTTGGCTTTGGCTGATCCACCCTTTCCCACCTATTTTTCTGTCGGGGAAAGAATAGCATTGAAATATCCTCCTATCACACATAAAATCTCTTTTAGTCAACTAATTATCCCTGTTAGGTCAACCCATAACTATTATTTTGAAGCTTGATTACATGGTCCATATACATTAAGGGAAAAAAACAAGTATTCATCTGAAAGGATAAAACCTTTATTAATTGACAATGACTGTCTTCTTCCACTAAGCTGACATTTACTCCTACCTCTTTCCATAAAATCCCCAACCCCCCTAAAGCACCAACCGCTTCTCTAAAGAGGCATCTCCATCTTCCAAATTTTTTTGTGAAATGTACCACTCCTTCACCACTTAACTTTGTCTCTTGTAAAAAAACTAAATCTAGTTGGGCTTGATCAAGACATCTTTTGACCAAGCACCATTTGTCAGGGGCATTGCAGCCTTTGACATTTCATGATAGGAGTCTCATGGCTTGCGGGATGAGGGATATCCTCTTCCCCATCGTAGCAATTTTGGCTGATCAGATGCACTTCCATCCATGGAAAGCTTTGCCTTAGTTGATTTACGCCCTCTCTATTTTTTTCTTAAATACATCAGGTTTCTTAATCTTTGTATCAGTCTGACTAATAGTTTATTTCTCCATTATTTCCATCTGATTATGAAATCCTAAGTTTTCATCCCCTGCTTCTTCCTCCTAAGATTCATCCTTTGATTATGTATTCCAACTGTTCTCCTCATTTGTATCCATGTCTTCCATTGATTTTTCCAGGTTGTGAATAGGTGAAATTTGAATGTCCTTGCAAAGGTCTAATTCATTGTTTTCCATCTCTTCCCTAGAGTAGTCCATTTGTTCTAACTGACAAACCCATCTGTCGAGAAGTCTGGTTTACAGCTTCTATTAGTGAAGGCTAGCTTGGAGGTTTTGGGAGTGTGTAAAACCTCTTCCCATGAGTCGAGCACTTATTAGAGCTTTCTCACCATCCCCCCTTGCATTTTTTGATTGCCTTATATCACCATTAATAGGGGCCATGATTGGGGAGAAGGGAGTCTACTTTACCACTTGAGTGGATTTAGGGCTTTCCATAGTTGTCTCTTGGGAGAGGTTTGCATGATTCTTTACTATCTCCCCTCTATCCTCAGAGAGCTCTAGGTAGCAAACATCTTGATGCGTATTTATATTTTCTAGATCTTGTATTACAATCATTTCTTCCTAAATCCAATAGACCAAGTGGGAAGTCTAGTTTGGTTTTCCTCAATCTCTTTAATCCATTATATGTTTCTGTTGATCTCTAATCCTTTTCCTTTCTCAATACCCAATTTTATCCCCATTTGAATATTTGCATTATCCACTTCCACTTTTAGTCTCCATTCCCCATTTACTGATCCGAGGACAACATAGTCCAGGATCTTATAACATTTATGAATTTTAACCAGCACTCTAGAGTATATATAGAATTCATTCCTGTCAACTGCATCCTCTGCTTTTATAAAGATCCCTAGACTATTCCTGATCTCCTTTAAATTTTCTTTGTCCTTATATTCCCATGGAATATTTTTGAGTTTCAACCACGCAGCAATGCTTGCGACTTCTTCTTTATCCGGGTTGAAATTTGGTTTCCAATCCCAAATGTAGATCCCTTTACCATCCAACATATATGGTCCATTACTTAGGATCCATTCCTCATCCATCTTAGACGGGATGATAACTAGAAGAAACTCATTTTTAAGGGTTTTGATCTCAAATTCTTGCCCCCAATGACTCTCTACCCATTTTTGGATTTTTGCTATAGACGGCCACGGTCCTATCCATTTCATAAGAAAGCCTTTTCTTGCAACCTATTAACTGTTTCATTCCAATGGGGATTATTTATCAATAAAGATGAAACTCTTATGGGAACAAGATCCTCTACCTTTTCTCCAGTTGTTTGGGTTGTCTTCATTGGTATTCTCTTTGTTCCTTCGTTACTTTTTTCCTTAGGGCACCAAAATTTGCCCTCAACATGCTTGACGTTAAAGTTTCATGGTCGGTAGAAAGATCCACCAAGTTTCCAAACAAAGGGTGCTATGTTCTCCCTGCCCTGTCCATTCCACCATTCTCTTGACGTCTGCAAGGGATCTTGTCATCGGGGAATCCAACCCATTCTCCCATTAGGCCATCTTCTGCTCTCGATTCCCAAAGGACATTTTCTGTTTGGGGGCCATCTGTCTTGTTTGGGTTGTTCCATCCTAAAGCTTCCCTGTTGTTTATATCCAACAAACCCTTTATTTCTTGTTGTGGCTCCATTGCTCCATTGTAAAGATCTCTGCCCTAGATGATTTGATGGTTGCCTCCAATGTCTATGATTGCTTCTGATAATCTTGTTTCCTCCATAACCCATGTCATCATATCCATTTCCACCATGGTCGTAACCTCCATAGTTGTGGCCTCCATGATCGTTCCCTCCAGATTTGTTGCCGCCATATCTGTTACGCCAGAGTCATTGTCGCCATAGCTATTACCTCCAGAGCCATTGCCGCCATAGTCGTTACCTCCAGAGCTATTTTTTGCCATCAGTTCCACAGCGTGATATTGTTATCTTAATTATGTTGAATGTAAATTTCTATAGTTTTTAGGATGATGGAGCATTTATTCATATAGCTTATTCAGTATAATATCATGTTTACAAATGTGATTCAGTTGATTTTAGAAGTAATATTTTGAATAGTGTCATCTATTTATGATTGATGTTGAAGTATTTTGATCTATCACCCTAATTAAATCACTTAATTCTTGGTTTTGTGTTCCATCATATTGTGTTTGTTTGATTAAAAAATCCTATTTTAAGATGATTTGAAAGCAGTTTTTTCTCGGTCTATTCAAACAAAAAAATTCTCTTAAACAAAATTTGATTATTGTTGAAGCATCTCTCTTGGTTTATTTAATGTAATTTTGTTTTGTTTTCTCTTTGTTCAAGATGATGTAGAAGTAGTATTATCAGTCCATAAAAGATAAACCATCTTTAAAACTTGAATCTTAGATGATGTTGGAGAATCTCTCTGTTTGTATTCAATAAAATTCATCTTTTTCAACACTTTTGTTAAGATTTTTCTGTGTTTGTTCAAATTGGTAACTCAAAGAAGAACCCCATTAGACTAGGACTGTGGTAGAAAGTATAAAATCAAGAATATCTGGATCATAAGCAATATAGTGCAAAATGTTCAAACATATGCTCTAAAAGGAAATTCAATGTGGAGATTATTTCCAAGAAGATTGACAATTTGTAAACAATTTTAAATCATATCAATGACAACTTTGCACAAGTAACATATAGCTTTCTTTTATTCATATAGAGGTTGTGAATATATAGATGCTAATATCCCACAACGGATAAATGAAAATAGTTCACAAGTAAGTGTTCCCCCATAGAAAAAACATCAAACACAATAATAGTATTTTTTGGATGCATGTGCAACTTCGCCATACAATGATTTCCAGAATAACCTTACAAAGTAGATGAAGGTAAGGATAAGAATAAAATTAAATATGATCATTCCTAGCATATTTGAGAATGATCTAACAAAATATGGTAATATAAGAATGACCAGTAATTTTATAAAGTACTATAAGAGGATTAGATAACCATAATATGATGAACTAAGAACTTGGAAGGTTTTAAAAATAATTACCTATTCATAATGAAAGCACGAGGTTTTTCTTTCCTTCTTTTTACCAACTTTGATGAATTTGATGCCAAGAAGAGAAAACTATGAATTAATGGAATTGTTGGTTGGGTCAAAAACCATATACCATATATTCTCAACATGGATCGTAGAGAAGTCCTCTCTATAACAAGAAACTTCACTAGTAAAATAACTCAATAGTAGAATCATGTGCAATCTTTAATAATAAGTCAGGGAGCATTCGACCCCAAACAAGCAATTATGGAAGAATTTGTAGGAGATGTTGGTTATTAGAAAGAAATATCTCCTCTACGCTTTATGAATATCCCTAGGGAATCATCGACAAGTACCACTATCCATAGCATGGTCAATCACCATACATAATTCCCAGAGACCAACGCTCCCCAAAACAACAATTGATATAGATAAAATAGAAAGACAAGGGTTAACTTTTACAACTATCTCAAGACTTACATCAATAAATGGCCTTCGTATACAACCATCATTCTCCTTTGACCGATATTCAAGAATGAATAACAATCCATCCACAATTATCAGTAAAAAAGAAGAGTCTTGACTACAACATCTCTCGTTACAATGAGAAAAGGTACACAATTTTGACTTCCACCTTATGCACTATAAATTGTAATATTTTTAGTGCTTGTTTACATGCACCCATCCATACATTCTGTATAAAATTCCACTAGTTTCTTGTTTCAATGTGTAGGCATGAAATCAAAGAAAAACCAAAAAGCTCTTCGAGGACTTATTTATTAAATGTGCAACGAATCATCAACTTAAAAATCTTGAAAATTAAAATTTTCAAAACAAGGCCTTCAATACAATATGGCCAAATATGTAATACATCCTTGTTTTCATGTTTCAAACAATATTTTATTTGGATGCTTCAAATATTGAACTTAGAAAATAGTTTACTTTATGGGAAGGTCACAATTCAATATAATCAACTTCATTTTTCACAAAGTTACCCTCATAGTGCATTTCTTCTACCTTTGTTTTGAAAATACCATATATTTATACTTATACGTTCCTCTACTACACAACATTCACAATTATGCACACAAATAACAATATACATTCAACTTATAACAACTTACAAATAGTTTCCTATTGGTGCAACCCTTGTACCCCCTTCAGGCGCAAGTGCTAGTTTTAATCTAAATTAAACAATGAAATTACACCAAATATCTAATAAACTAGATAGTTGTGTCCCTCCCCTTTCACTTTAAAATATATTTAAAATATTTTTTATAGGGGAAGTGTGCAAGTATTCCTTATAGCTAACTTTGCACACTCAAAAATTCTAAACGACAAATCAAATTTTGACAATTTTTTTGTTGTTTCCGTATTTGACTTAACTGCTTATATCTATTTTTTGGTTTTTGGGTAAGAATGACACACTCTATGGGATTTATTAGGTGTGCAAGAGTCAAAAAGATGTCATTTTTGAATGTCATCTAATACCTATTTAAAGATGCCCAATAATCATACTCTACAACCGCCTCAAAATTTATCAATATTTGTATACACTAAACAATGGTTCAAAAATTGTCTCTCCTAGTTTAATTTGGACGTGGCTAAGCTCCCTACAATTGGCCAAATTTCAAAAATCCGAAAACACAACGGATTTTCTCAAAATTTTCAGCATTTGTTCTTCATGATCTACATATTTTGTGGTCGAAAACCACAAAAAATTTGCAAAAAATTCAGTATGTTTTCACGAATTTGATAAAAAAAAATGTTTAACTTTTTTTTTTTTGTCTTTAGTATATTCAATCTGAAACTTGAAAAAGGCCGTTTAATTTAGATTATTGATATAAAAACACAGTCTAGTTAAGAATTTCGCGCGTGTTAGCCTTTGGTGAGTACGTACATAGGTGACGAAATAGGTCATAGCAATTTAGTCTAGTCTCGTTTGGCATATTTTAGTGCAGGAAGACTTGACTTTCCCTTTTAGTGGCCGCCTACATCTTTCGCTTTCATTTCTTTTCGCACTAGCAAAAGGGAGGAACCTTATCTTGTTCTTTGCGCCCACTAATCAATGGCAATCGATTTCCGTGAACCTTCCAAAACGATAATCACGGGGCCAACCACAAGTGGATATTGTGTTTTACTGCCAAACTTCACGAGAGTAAAATGGTTTAGTGGACCCTCGATTGAAGTGCTTGTTACAATCATTCAAACATTTGTGAGATAAATGGTGTTTACATTTTTCCTTTATCTTTCATAATGACACGCTGATTTTAATCTTTTTTTCATAATTAAGTTGGATATTTTTATATCTTAGAAATTCAAATATGATTTCTTATTATTATTATATGTGGTGTAAATAATATATACTTTATTTTCTTCTTTCAATCTCAAACATTTTGATACAATGAGAGCTTTGCTAGTTCTTGATTAATTAATTAATGATCATCTTTTCTTTTTATTTGATTTTAATCATATAAAAAAATTCTAAAGTTTGTAGCTTTTTTATATATATGATTAATAGAATATAATATATTTAATGATATTATGAAGAGTTCAAATAATATTAAAATATTATTATAAATTATTAATTCAAAAATATAAATAAATTTCATTCAATTGAATCCATAAGCAATTCACACTAATCAAAATTAACTAGAGAAATTAAAAGTCCTTAACAAAAATAAAAAAATATATCAACTCATGTATATTAATTGATATCGGTAATTATAATTATAGTATAGTAGTTATACTTATCGTATAGTTTACTCATCACATATCATTCAATTGAGAATTGGAGGGTGGCAAGTTTTTGAGCAATTATTTTGAGCTTTACATTTATAAATCATAACATTCATTTTAAAATGTAAAAGAAATTAGATTAAAAGTTTTTCATTTTTTAATATGATAAGATCATCCTTCTTAAATGATAATAGAAAATCATAACACTAAGCTTTATTTTGTAATTGTTTATAAATATCTTTCTAGTTTCTAGCATATTGTGAATTTTGTTATGTAAATTTGATTGAGACAAACTTTCAAACATTTTTTTTTTTAAATCAAATAATTTTCAACATAGGTAACCTAGGTTTGCAGTTCGTTGTTTCAAATTGTCATAAAAGTTTCTTGTTAAGAAATTGGGGTTTATGTGCACATTTCCACTTTGTGTAAAGGTCTAGGGGGACTATAAAAGTTCATAAATAAGAAGTGGCAAAACATATCAATAAATTGGTATTTTCTTACACATTTATATTTTTTACAAGAGTGCAAACAAGGCTTAAATCCTAGCACAACTTAGGTTACTAGGATTTTTCAACCCTTTCACACTTTTATATGGAGCATATTTTTCTCAAAACCCTAACTTTTGCTAAGTTATCACACCTATCAATCATATTTGTAATGGTGCAAAGTACACACCAAAATAAAAGCCTTACTATGAATTAATTGGTTGGAAATTTTTGAAAATTATTTACACCTTTTCCACTTTAGCACTTAAAAAACGTGCTCTATACTCTCACATTCCTAATAAGACTGGGTAATGTGGGTTTTCATTATTGATGCAAACCTTATTTATTTTCAAAAACTTATTTAAACCATTAAAATAGAATCACATAATTCATTTCACATTTACAAAAGGAGTAATCATACCCTATAACCTAAATCCTTCCATTCCTTGCTTCCATTCAAGACACCCTTGCTTGACACACAATGTTCCTTATCGTGGTTTGCTTGCAATTATTTGGAAAAGTGCTCCTAGTTCATCTTCCATGTCATTTTGCCAAGCATTCACCAAATATTGTAAATGTTGTTTCACCAATAATTTATCAAGCTTTATATATTTAAACAAAAAATTATGCTCGCACTTGAGAAGACTCTAGAGGTTTCTTAGAAAAAAAATATTCCTTTTGTACTACTACATTTAATCTAAACAACCTTTACACCACAATATCTTGATAGCTCTTGTAAATAGTAAATATTCTTATATTTTTTGTATAGTAATTTTTCTTCTCTAATTTTCTTTATAAAATTACATGTGTTCTTACTGTAGACACCCTAAAATGGACAGG
>MU217841.1:274598-294115 GCA_018584345.1 Thuja plicata | reverse complement strand
ATATATATCTTTTTGAAGTACTCTGCTCCACTCAAACAATCCATAATGTCATTGATCTTTGGCAAGGGAACCCTATACTTTATAGTGATCTTATTGATATCTTGAGAATCTTTACACATCCTCCATTATCCATTTTTATTTGGTTCTAGTACTTTTGGTATGGCACATGCACTCAAACTCTCTAAAATCAACCCCTTCTACAATAACTCTTGCACTTGTCTGTTCAATTCTTCACTCTTTGTTGGAGCCATTCTATGGGATGTCTTATTCAAAGAATTGAGTCTAGGAATCAAGCCCATTTGATGACTAATATTTATTATAGGTGAGAATCCATCAAGTACATTGTCAAATACAATATCCTCAAACTCATCTTGAAAATCTACAACTTTCATACGTATATCTTCTACTTCCCCTTTCTCAACTTTTAAAATTAAAGAAAAACATATATGCTAATGTTTCGTGCCTTCTAGAAGCTTCCTTCCATTAACTAAACATATTCCCACATTGCTACATAAATTTTCCTATGTTTCCTTCAATGGCTTCAGCTTGTGTCAGGCTCCATTCTTTTTCAAAGAATATATATTTGTATTCCCATCATGTACTACATGATGATGAAATTGTCATGGTCTCCCTAACAATAGATGACAAACATCCACAGGAATAATATTATAGAATACCTCATTAGGATAGTTTCCAATTTTGAACTTTACTCAACTTTTCTCATTGACTAAAGCATTGTGGTCCTTTTACAACCACAATGCACAAATATCCACAGGAATAATATTATAGAATACCTCATTAGGATAGTTTCCAATTTTGAACTTCACTCAACTTTTCTCATTGACTAAAGCATTGTGGTCCTTTTACAACCAAGAAATTTGTTAGGGATTTGAATTAGTCCTTCTCTCTAAATTCAATTTATATTAACCATTTCCTCTGAAACCAGGTTATTAGTACTACCACCATCTATAATGACATTGCATACCTTACCATTACACTTACATTTTATGCAAAAAAAATTCTTCCTTTGTTGAGGTTCCTTCTGATCATTTAGTAAGGCACTTCTGGTAATAAGGACATGAATAATGTGAAGACTTATCATCCTCAACTACATGTGCAACTTGTGCATGGCTAGTCTCCTATTTGTCCTCTCTTGATGTTGGGGAAACTCATAAGCTTAATGTCCTTCATCTCTGCACTAGAAACATGTTGCATAAAAACCTCCTCTTCCTGGTCCTCACCCTCTTCCTCTTCCTCCTTGATTTCCATTATTTTTATTCTTAGGACAATAGGAATTATTTCCCCTCTTGCTACTGGAGTCACCATTCTTCTTCTTATCTTCATTTAAGCCTCCATAAGACCATCCACTTGGATTTCCACAATGACTTCTTCTATTTTCCTTTCTCTGAAACTTCTTGTTCAATTTTTCTTCTACCTTCATGGAAAAGTGATATGCATATCCAATGATAGACATTATTACCATTATCAACTATTCTTGAATAGTTAGCCTTAACCAATTTATGTAATGTGGAACCTTCTCCTTGTTTTCTCTAGAATGACCTATTCTGATAAGGAATCGATAGAATTCTTATGTATACTCTAAGGAAAATTTTCCTACTCTCTTTAATCCTTGCATTTTCTTCATAAAATCAAGCTCATAGTCAATATGAATAAATTGCCTCTTTAATTTTTCCACCATACAATCTCATCTTGTTATCTTCTCCTTCCCTCTTCAATTTCTCTCCAACTGAACCTCCTTCCACCAAATTTTAGAGTGACCTTTCAGCTTGGCCTTTAATAATATAACCTTCTCATAGTCTTCTACTTCTTCATACTCAAAATGCTCTTTCATATCATTTTCACATTCAATCAACTCTTTTGGGTTAAGATTTCTAAAAAAAGTGGAACCTTTAATCTTTGGGGTCTTTCCACTCTTGGAAATGGCCCTTAAAAACCTATCCTCATCAGGATTTCTAGTTACTTATTTCTCTTCTTCTAAATGTCCTTCTTCTTAACATTCATCCTCACTACCATCCCTTTCCCTAATATCATCTCCTCTACGTAGATCCACTTGTAGTGATTGCAATTGTCTTTGGAGAGCTCTAAAACCCTCTTCTATCACACTAGGGATTCTTCCACGCTAGTTCCTTCATGGAGACATTTTCCTTACATACATCTTAGACCCACAACTGTAGTCATAGTGTACATTACCTCATGTTTGGTGATCTATTTACTCAATTAGGACCTTCTACTTTGATACCACTTGATGAAGGGTACTCCCCTTATTCAACCAAACATACACAATGCAATAAGTAAATAAATAGAAAATTGCAAGAACAAAAGAATGACAAGAATAAAAACACTTTCTTTATATTATCTTCAATGAAATGACATTATAATATAAAAAAAAGTAACATGCGATAGCCACATGGGCCTTTTTATTACAATAATCTGCATGAAAAAGCCACAATCTACACTTCTGGAACCGAGCCCCAAAACCCCCCTTCATCCCTATACAAGTAGTAGAATTAACCACCTTAGAATATTAAAAAAATTGAAATTTTCCCATTTTGGTACCTAGTGGTTAAATTTCTTCCCTTAAGTGACTTTTCTCTCTCTTTCTTTTGTATCAAAACTTGAGTCTTCATAGCACAACTTCTTGAAGCCATAACTTGTGAATTGTTGACCTGATTGTCTATTATAACCCAATTTTGGAAATCTCTTGAAGTTATTATAACTAGGATAGAAAAGCACTATCCTAGATAATTTTTGACCACTTTCAAAGCATCTAAGGCCTTCAAAACTGAGTTCAAAGGTTTTATACCACCTCGCTAAAATAGAAAATTTCAATATCTTCAAAATTTGACTTGATATTTCCATGAAACTTTACCAACATGCTTATATATCAAAAATGAACCTCCAAGGAAGTAATTGGACAATCTTTTCAAAAAAGTCTTACTAAAAATAATAAACTTGCTAAAATTAGTAACCTTTTGCAAAGATTTCTCTTATTGAAAAACTAGACAATATTTTTGGGTGATGGAAGATTTTTCTTACACCATATATGATCCTACATCATGCATTTTTCTCTTGAAGGATAGGAGAGATGGCTTGTTTGGTAAGTGCTTGGGTCGGATAATGTCCCTACCATTTACAAATTAGTGTTTAGCATATCAAACTCAATATCACTTTCCCTAAAAAATGTTATTCTCGATATTTCTAAGTATGATGAAAGGAAAATAGTAGGGGGAACATGCTCGCTATCTTATATAGGAAAACTAAGAAAGCTAGGAGATGAGCCTCTCAAAAGGCCATCTTTTCCATGTGTTTACTTCCCTTTTTCAGCATTTTGTTTTCAAAGCAGAAACTTTAAACTTATGGTTTTTATATATTTTATATGTAAGGACATAAGTAGGTAAAATTGATGGTAAAAACACAATGTATTTTGCTTGGAACTGATGGATAGAAGTTGCATGATATAAATGATTGCATGTTGAATAGATAGTCATTTTTCCCTATAATATGTTTATGGGTAGTCTCCTTCCTATAGCCAAATGTTGTGCAAGAATATTGAATGAAATCTCACACTTCTTTCTTAGTATTCAATAATAAAATATATTTATGCGTCAGAAGTTATGTATGCTAACCATTTTTTAGGACTCAAGTCATGGCACATTCAAGAATTCCAACATGGCGTTGAAAGGGTCAATGACAGCCATTACCTTCAGAAGCACCAGCATAAATCAAGGAATTAAGTAAGGTGGTTGACGATGGGTGTGTCACATAACTCTAGTGGAGGAACAAGTCAGTTCAGTCCCTGAGTAGACACCGCGTGCAGATCTAGAACCACTACATGCTATATTCTGGAAAGAACTTGAAGACCTGCTATTACTGTTCAAGATTTCTGTTGTGAGCACGATGTATCCATTAGTGATCCTCATTAATGGAGTGATCCTAGATTTAGGTAGTAGTGTAGTTCCTCCTTAAATAAGTGGAATTATATAGTTCCATAGGAGAGTTAATTGATATAATTTTTGGAATAGAATTTGACATTGTAGCATTGTTTATTTTCCAAGTACATTTCCTCCATGAATGAATAGAGTGCATAATTTGAGTTTAAGTCTGTTATCTTGATTTAATTTCTATTCACTCATCCAAGGGGGCCCACTTGGTGAGTGAATCATTTTATTATATTAGAAGTTATTTCATTTCTCATTAATAAGTAAGTAGAACTTTGTTGTTCCTGCAGCCGCTAGTAACAGAACTGGTGGATTGTTCCTACAGCATAGGCGAGCAGAGTAACCCATACTTGTGATTATTAGTTTCTTAGAATAATTACGTTCAATTGAGATATTATAGATTCCTGAAGCATAATGTATTTTGATTCCATAGGTTTAGCCATGAGAATCAAGGAGGTTTGAAGCATATACTTTGAAAATACCATTCCATGTTTATGTCCCTAGTCGATAGTTAAATGAGACTAAATAATCTACTTAGTAGCCATTTAGGGTGTCCAATCCTGAAGTAGCAGTCCAATGCTATGTGTTTCTGAGATGATTGTTTGGCCAAGCATTTTTGGCACTGTTGCCGTGGATGGTGTTAGTTCAAGCCTACTTTGGTGTTCATGATTCCAGTTTTTATAATCTCAGATTTAATTTCAAGCAAGCATTTTATGCATAGAAGAAGAGATCCTCGCGAAAGATTCCTTCCTCGTCAATTCCAGGCTGAACCATTTGATCTTTTAAATCCCGAGCTTGAAGAACCTCAAGTAGATAGTGAAGAAGAAGACCTATTTGAAAATCCATTTGCAGACGTCCAAGGAGAAATTTCATCACCCTCATCCTCCAAAGAATCACTACATTTAGAAGTCCTTTTTGATGAGCCTAAGTATCATGACAACCCATTAGCTCTTATTATATACCAACCAACACCACAATAGCAACTAGGCCCCCCTCAAAGGATGGATTAGCCTACCTTTCCCTTCACAATTCCTCCTCAACAAACTAACCAAAACCTGAAGAACATTTCAGCTGCTGCACTGCCAAAATTCTATGAACTTATCACTGAAGATCTAGAGACCTTCCTCTTCGAGTTCAATATCCTCTGAAAGAGCGATGACTACACAACTGATGCCCATAAGCTTAAATTGTTTCCGTCAACTCTTAAAGAGGCCGCTCTAAGGTGGTTCATGAGCCTTGGAGCTAATGTCGTAGCAAATTGGAATGCCATGAGCAAAATGTTTCTTGCAAAATACAAAGAATACTGTAGAGGATAGGATTTAAAAGGAGATGACATCTTCAAGATGTCACAGAAAGAGGATGAAACCTTGGAAGACTATGTTTCTAGGTTTATGTTAAACTTGCAACACAGTGCTCAACACCAGTTGAATGAGGAATCACAGAAACATATATTCAACAAAGGTGTCGATGAAGGAAGCATAGAAGCCTTGGACCTTATGGCTGGTGGTGATATCACCTAGGAAAACTAGGTAGAGATCAAGACCATATGTATGAATTACTCAAGGGCTGCCGTAAAAAAAGGAAGAGGATTAAGGGACCTGCCTCAAAAGACAAATGGCTCCAGAGTGTCTAAGATAGAACTATCCAACCTCCTGTCTCAATTCAAGTAGGACATTATCAATGACATGGCCACTCAACTGGACACCATGCAAGCCAGAAGGAAGAAAGAGGATGCAGAAGCTATGCTGGCTGAATTCTGCTCCCACTATAGGGAGAAGAAAAGAAATTGTAAATGCAAAACTGTTGCATCCATGGACACTACTTCAATGCCCATCGAGTTAAAATCAATAGATGAGTAGAATGGATATGTATTTTACATGGATCAAAGGTGACCATGGGCTCAGAGACAAGGTATGCCTCAAGACCCCTTAAATAATTTTGGTTATAATAATAATAATAATAATAATAATAATAATAATAATAGTAATCAATGGAAGAATCAAAACCCCCACAATTTTGTTCCTCAAGGACAGAATTGGAATAATAACTGGCCCAACCAGCAGCCACAGAATAACAAGAACTTTCAGTAGCCATAGTATAACTAGAACTTTCAACCTTAGTTTAACCCATATGAACAGTAGTTTAATCTATATCAACAACAATTTAATCCATACCAGCAGCCTTAACAGAATAACCAATGGCAACCACATGGTAACTGGCAACAACAACCTTAGTGGGGACCTAATCAATCTAATCAGCAACAAGCTATTATTCCTCCACCTCAGCAACAAGCTATTATGCCTCCACCTCCTCTAGCCAATAATAGTCCTTAGAAACCACAACTGCCTGTGCAACCCAATCCAAATCCAAATAAAAAACAACAAGCATATTCACTGCAAGTGAATGATATCCACCTAAGACCAGGGACCACATTGCCTGCACCAAGAGAACCCATAATAACTGATGTTTTTGATAATGAGGAAGCTTTTGAAAATCAAAATATTGTTATCCCACCTGTTGCACCAGCTATTCCAGTTGAGAAAATCCCACCTTTTCTGCAAAGATTGGCCCAACCTTTAGTATCCCCTAAAGAGAATACTATTGCAAATTACCTGACTGACCAATTGAAGCAAATGACTATCCAAATACCATTATTATATGCCCTCAAGGAAATTCCAATCTATAATAAAGCAGTCAAGGAAGTCTGTATCAAGCAGCCTAGTAGGAAGAAGAAAGATCCTGATACTATACATGTTCTTGAACAACGTTCTGATCTCATGCTTAGTAAAGCCTTGATGCCTAAATACTCTAATCCAGGAAGTCCAGTGGTTACCATTCACATTAATGGCATACAAATATAGAATGTCTTGGTTGATCTAGGAGCCTCTATTAATGTTATGACTATGGGTGTGTTGTTAAGGCTTAGTATCATTGGGTTGAGGGAAACACCCACTATTCTCCAGTTAGCTAATAATTCAATTGTCAAACCAGATGGTATGGTAGAGGATAGTATTGTCACACTAGATTCCTTAGACTAACCCTCATATTTCATCATCCTATCTCCCAAAGCCACACTAGAAGGGTATCCATTAATCCTAGGAAGGCTTTGGTTAGCCACAACAAATGATTGTGTTGCATGCCGCTCAAGAAAAATGACCATATCTGATGGTATTAATACTAAGAAATTAACCATGTATTCTCCAGCCAAACCTAAACCTGAACTTGACCAAGTTGTATGGCCGAATCTAGGAGATACCCCCCTTGAAGCCAATTCAGTACAACAACTTACGGTTATTGTTAGAAATCCTTTCATGGTCTCATAGGAGGAGGATGACATACTAGTATCAATCCTTACAAACCAATATGGCTCTAAAGAACCCTCATGTTATGACCCTAACTATTCTCTACAAACCATATTTCCCAAGAAGTCTTCATCCAAGTTTCCTATAGCACCTGATTATCTCCATACTTTGTTACCCCATGAAATAAAGTCACCTTCTTTTGCAGAAGTTCTTATGTTGGATAAAGTTAAAAGAGTGTAGATTGCCTCAGGTAGGGAATGGAATGTCAGTAAGAATCTCATTGAATCTCAGATGTCGAGCCTTGTCTAGCTTTTGCAAAAGAGTTAGCAAGCTTTTGCATGGGACTATACTGACATGAAGGGGACTGACCAAAAATTGTGTACTCATAAGAATTATATTAGTCCTGAGTCCAGACCTATTAGGCAACCTCAAGGAAGAATAACCCCTGCGTTAATAGATGTAGTAAAGGCTGAATTACAAAAACTTCTCCAAGCTGGCTTCATATATCCCATTTTTGACAGTCAGTGGGTCTCCCCTCATGTAATCATCCCCAAGAAAGGTGGTAAATGGTTAGTTTGCGTGGACTATAGGGAGCTTAATAAAGCAACCAAGAAGGATCACTTTCCATTGCCCTTTATTGACCAAGTACTTGACAACCTTACTGGCAAAAAGTATTTTTCATTCTTGGATGGTTCCAGTGGTTACAACCAGATTTAGATATCACTAGAAGACCAGGATAAAACAACAGTCACCTATCCATGGGGAACATTTTCTTATTTTGTCTTACCATTTGGGTTATGTAATGCACCTGCTACTTTCTAGAGGGCAGTGCTAAGCATTTTTTCTGACATTGTTACCGACTGTGTTGAAATATACATGGATGATTTTACTACATATGGAACTACATTCGAAGAGGCTTATGCTAATTTGGAAAAATTTCTTCAAAGAAGTCAGGACTAAAATCTCTCACATAATAGTGGGAAGTGTTATATGATGATGGAGGAGGGAGTTGTCTTAGGGAATTACCTCTCATCCTTTGGTATCCAAGTTGATCCTGCAAAGATTATAGTAATCGTCACACTTCCAACCCTAGCAAAGCAGAAGGATGTCCAAAGTTTTCTTGGTCATGCCAGTTACTACAAGAGATTTATCAAGAAATTCAGCCAACTTGCCACTCTATTATATAATCTATTGAAGAAAGAAGCAAAATTTGAATGGACAACAGACTGTGAGTCATCATTCCAGCAGTTGAAGGATGTGTTGACCAAGACTTCTATGCTTAGAGGACCAGACTGGAAGCATCTCTTTCATATCTACACAGATGCATCTGACTATGCAATTGGGGTAGTGTTGGGTCAAAAAGAAGGAATAGTTTAGCACACCATTTATTTCATCAGCAAAAATTTGCAAGGCGCAGAACTAAATTATGTTGTGATCTATGCATTAAATAAATCCAGACATTACATAACCGGTTATGAAGTATTTATTTATACTGATCACTTAGCGATCAAATACTTGATGAATAAACTGGCCATTTTTGGTAGGTTAGCCAGGTGGTTACTCCTCCTACAGGTGTTTGATATAACTATCATTGATAAACCAAGAAAGGCTAATGTCATGGATGATTTTCTCTCTAGATTACAAGTTCCTGATGATCCTACAACAATTGATGACAGCTTCCCAGATGAGCACCTATTCTCTCTTGCAACTTAGAATCCATGGTATGTTGACATCACAAACTACCTTGCTATAGGATGAGCACCACCTCATTTCTCACCCTGTGAAAGACAACTGTTGGCTGAGAAAAGTTTCAACTTTTCATGGATATTTGGATTTATGTTCTACACAAGTCCTGATCAAGTCACCCGCAGATGTGTCCATGAAGATGAGACCTATGACATCCTTTGGGCATGTCATGATGAGTCGTGTGGTGGCCATTTTTCCATAAAAATGAATAGCATACAAGGTATTGACAATCGGCTATTATTGGCCTACATTACATAAAGATGCAGCTAAGCATACCTAGCACTGTGACTGATGCCAAAGTATGGGACATCCCATGAAGACTGATGAAATGCCCCTATAGCCTCAGGTGGTGGTAACACCGTTTGACAAGTGGGGCATCAACTTTGTTGGCCCCATTGAGCCATCTTCATATGGTAAGTATTATATCTTAGTATGCACTGATTATGCCACAAAATGGGTTGAAACAAAAGCAATGAGGCATGGAAGGGACCATAAAGTAGCAGATTTTTTGTATGAATTTATTTTTACTAGGTTTGGAGTGCCTCGAGAAATAGTAACAGATCAAGGGGCACAGTTCAACTCTAACCTTATTGTTGCATTGATGAATGAGTACATGGTGAGGCATGGTAAATCTTCACCATACCATCCTCAGGCCAATAGACAGGCTGAGATCACAAACTAGGAGATTGAGGCCATTCTGACCAAAATAGTTGACATTCACAAAAAGGATTGGGCTACTCGACTTCCTAAAGCCATTTGGGCTTACTGCACAACTTGGAAAACCAATACTAGATTCACTCCTTTTCAGTTGGTCTATGAGAAATCTGCATCCATGCCTATTGAGTTTCACAATAAGACTCTTAGGAGGGCATTGGAATTGGATATTAACCTGAACAAAGAACAAGAGGATAGGCTCCTACATCTCAATGGATTGGATGAATATAGGAAATTTGCACTTCATAACACAGAATTGACTCAAAAGTAGCGCAAGAAGTGGCACGACAGATTCATAAAAGATAAAAAGTTTTCCATTAGCGATTGGGCATTGCTCTATGATTCAAGATATCAACATACTCCTGGAAAATTTCAAACCCGTCAGTTAGGGCCCTATGAAATAGTCTCAGTATTTGATAATGGTGTCGTTCAACTCTCTATAATTGATCCTGTCAGATACAAACTCCTTATTAATGGGCATTGTCTAAAGATATATCACAAGCCTGAGATTCGTCAGGACTTTCCATAGTAGTTCCAGCAGAACTCAGACAACACCCTTCCTATAGAAGAAGTATCTGGGTCTTCCACCCAGATTCCTTCCAAGCTATGATTTTATTCCAGCTTCCATAATAAACACTTTATTTCTGTGATTTTCTTTCTTCGTAATAAAAATCTGCATCATCTCTCTCTCTCTCTCTCTCTCTCTCTCTCTCTCTCTCTCTCTCTCTCTCTCTCTCTCTCTCTCTCTCTTCCATGTGTCTGCACCACAGCATCACTCCATCAGTGCATGTCACCTAGCATTACACTCTTCCTACAGCACCTCAGGTTAGTAACACATACTTTTGCACATAAATTATTTTATTCATTTACTATTTTGAAATGAGTGTACTTTTCTTTTTCTATTCTTGCATGCACCGACCTGGTGGGACCCATGCCTTATACTTAGTTGGGGGGAGGGGTTCTTTAATTCATGCTTGTTTTAATACTTCCAAATTGATTTTAGCAAGTGAAAAGGCAAAAATTTATTTCTTTCTTGTCTTTTCATGGTGACCGCTGTCATGTGGGAGCTTATATGTCCTTCAGTGGTTAAGTCATCATGATTTAAAAGTTGATTTGAAAGCAAATTAAAGAAAGGTTCACTTAATAACGACAATTTTGTGATGTGTTCGGGTGGCGAACCTTAACATGTGCGAATGTATTTATGAAAATCATTTGAAGTAATGCTTTCTTGCTTAGAATTAAAATCTATCCTATACTTTAGTTTTTCTCGGAAAGCAAAACAAAAACATCTTGCATCCGTAGGAAGGTCTCCATTTTTTCAGTTTTCTATAGCAACTGAGAATATCCTGCAGAGCTATTTTCTATCATTTGCAATGGACAGAAACCTTCAGAGGCATGAGAAAATAGATCATCAAGTGTTACTTGGGGACCCGGTTGCCTGTAAGTTGTTTCAAAAATGGGGATGGCTGGATTACTGCTTAAGCCTTAATGGCTTCGATGACGAAATTGCTTTTCAATTTCTGAATACTTTGAACAATGGGTTTGGAGTAGTGAAAGGTCTGAGGGTTGAATTTTCAGAAGATATCATGGTAGAGGTTACAAAGTTGCCATAGGAAGGGGAAAAGTGGACAAAGGATATCGACTTGCGCTCGGCTAGGGCACAATTTACCCTACATAGTGACCAACAGTTGGAGATTGATAAGAAGAAGAGAACTTCAAGAACGTCATTACCTATGGATTTTTTGTAGCCGGCCACATTTATAATATCCTACTTCACCTATGAGGGACATTACAAGTACCTACATGGACTGCATTTCAAGATTTTGAGTGCCCTCCACCATGAAAATAGGCCAGTTAATTTACCTAGTTTTCTTTTTAATATTGTAAAAAAATAGTCGTCCCTTGTTCAGTCAGGAAAAGCACAATATATTTCCCATCACTATTTAATTAAGTTAGTTTTAGAAAGGGAGTTAATTAAACAGTCAATTGGGACTTGGGAGGAATTCTTGGCTATGGAAGATTTAGCACCTAGGGTGGTTGGTCCGAGAGGCCAGGGTGTAGGTAGTAGGGTTAACACGGAAATGGGGGTTCGTAAAGTAATCCATAAAATAGAACCCATTCCTAAAGCATCCTTTTCTAGACCTACCCTATCTACAAAAAGAGCCTGCAATGATAACACTCCTATTTCTGATAAAAAGGAAAGAAAAACTAGACAAGCTACTGCCACTCCTAACACTTCACCATCTGAAGAAACTAGGTCTACTATTGTAAAGTGAAAGGATAAAACCATAGATACAGAGGAAATGACTCTAGACCAATAGCCAGTTGATAATGAAAATATGAATAAGATGCCTGAGGAACCCTTGCCTTCTTCCAAGGAGGCAATATCAGAAGAACCTCCTGTAGCCATTACGGGGGAGGTGTCCTCCACCAAAAAGAAATGCAAGGAACCTATGAGCTATTTTCAAAACCCTATGAAGAAGAGTGCTAGACTTTCTTCTAGTGGTAGTAAAGCAATCAAAACCCCAGATTCAATTATAAATGTTGAATCCTCTAAATCTACAGAAAAGTCCTCTTCAGAGGCAATGTCTTCAAACAGAGCAGATAGTGATAACCTAGCCCACGTTGTGGATGATGAAGCTAGAGCTGATCCACAAGTTGAATACATCCTTGTGGACAGTGATAAGGATTCTTTAGAAACAATGGGATTTTGAAATAATTCTGGTCAAGATTCTGATGAGAGTTTAGAGAATCTTCCTCCTGATGAACTTCCTATAGTGAATGAGGACATTATAGAAGAAGTATTTGAATAGTTGAGCAAGGATGGAGTTGACACATTAGCCAAGGCAGATGAATCATCCCAAGTGAATGATTTGATAAAAACCCTTGTCATTTGGAAAGGAAAAGCTTTTATTAATGAATCCTGCCAAGCAGATGACTCAGTAAAAACTTGTGACAAGGGGAAAGGGGCTAATTTCACTAATGTGGAGAAAGTGAAGATCTCTAAAACTGCATCTGAGTGGATTAATGTTCTTCAGCAAGAACCCATGCCACCCTTATATTTATCCACACCATTAGCAGCAGGATTGAGTTTGTACCAAAATATCACGTAGGAAAAGACACAATGGGAACTGGAGATAGAGAAATTAAAAAGGATAATTCAAGAGAAGGCTTTTAAACTTGAGTAGAAAACAAATCGGATTGTAGTATTAGAGAGGAGAATTGAGTAGATCAATGAATTGATTCCTGCAACAATTGCATGTAGGTCACCTTCTCCAATTTATGCATTGTTCCTTAAGGAACAATTTGTTAACTTTCAATTGAGAAGGATTGTTGAGGGATTAAACCCTTCCATTGCTACACCTCATGACTTCTATGATGCGTTTTAGTTAGCACCTATGCCCATCAAGAATCTATTATGTGAATTATATCTATACAATCTATCTGTGCCTGACAATAGAGAATGGAATTCACTTATTTACGTAGGAGAGGTGCAGTTGAGGACAGTTATGTCCTAGATTCAGAATGAGATCAGCAGAGAGCATCAGGCTCTCCCATATCGAAGCAGTGAGATAGACACACCCCTTATGATGAGACCTAAAGTTCAAAGCTCTAGGCAGACATTCCTTGATTGGATCTCAATCATGATGAACCCTAGTGGGTCTCACAAGGTTCTTCCAGTCAGAGAACAGGGATATGCAGATTGGGTACAACATTCTTCACAAGATGTTGAGGTTGTAATTGCAGCTTGTAGGCAACGGTGGATAAGGATGCCCCATGACTTAAAAATTAGGGAGCCCCATTCTCCACAAAATTTAACTCTTGCTACTCACCGTGTTCCATGCTTTATAATGCTGGGCCACACACATCTACATTATTGGATGCCCTTAAGGTTTCAATCTCCAATCTTCCTGCAGCCTTTGCCGACAGTAAATGAGAATGCAGAAGAGCATGATATGGTTAAGGAAAGACAGAGGTGGGACAGACTTCGAAATAGCCATGGATACTTCAATTATGTTGTTGATGAACCAGATGAGAAGACCGCCAGCGACCTAAGGCTTAGGGCTAGGATCTAAAATTTCATGATTGCTGGGGACCAACAATAGTGTAGTTGGGGGGAATGATGAGCCTCTCAAAAGGCCATCTTTTCCATGTGTTTACTTTCCTTTTTCAGCATGTTGTTTTCAAAGAAGAAACTTTAAACTTATGGTTTTTATATATTTTATATGTAAGGACATAAGTAGGTAAAATGGCTGGTAAAAACATAATGTATTTTGCTTGGAACTGATGGATAGAAGTTGCAGGATATAAGTGATTGCATGTTGAATAGATAGTCCTTTTTCCCTATGCTATGCTTATGGTTAGTCTCCTTCCTGTAGCTGAATGTTGTGCAATAATATTGAATGAAATCTCACACTTCTTTCTTAGTATTAAATGATAAAATATATTTATGCATCGGAAGTTATGCATGCTACCCATTTTGTAGGAGTCAAGTCATGGCACATTCAAGAATTCTATCATGGCATTGAAAGGGTCAATGATAACCGTTACCTTCAAAAGTGCTAGCATAAAACAAGGAATTAAGTAAGGTGGTTGAAGATAAGCATGTCGCAGAATTCTCACGGAGGAACGAGTCAGTTCATTTCCTGAGTAGACACCATGTGCAGATCTAGAACCACTGCATGGTATATTCTGGGAAGAACTTGAAGACCTACTATTGTTGTTTGATATTTCTATTATGAGCATGATGTATCCATTAGTGATCCTCATTAATGGAGTGATCCTTGTTTTAGGTAGTAGTGTAGTTCCTCCTTAAATAAGTGGAATTCTATAGTTCCACACGAGAGTTATTTGATATAATTTTTGGAATAGAATTTGACATTGTAGCACTGTTTATTTTCCAAGTACATTTCCTCCATGAATTAATAGAGTGCATAATTTGAGTTTTAGTTTGTTATCTTGATTGCATTTATATTCACTCATCCAAGGGGGCCCACTTGGTGATTGAATATTTTTATTAGATTAGAAGTTATTTCCTTTCTCATTAAGAAGTAAGTAGAACTCTGTTGTTCCTACAGCCACTAGTAACAGAACTGGTGTACTGTTCCTATAGCATAGGCGAGTAGAGTAACCCCTACTCATGATTACTATTTTCTTAGCATAATTGCATTCAATTGAGATAGTATATATTCCTGAAGCATAATGTATTTCAATTCCATAGGTTTAGCCATGAGTATCAAGGAGGTTTGAAGCATATACTTTGCAAACACCATTCCAAGTTTACGTCCCTAGTTGATAATTAAATGAGACTAAATAATCTACTTAGTAGCCATTTAGGGTGTCCAATCCTGAAGTAGCAGTCCAATGCTATGTGTTTTTCAGATGATGGTTTGGTCAAGCACTAGGCCTATATTTGTAATCATTACATTAGGAATAAAAACAACCCACTAGGATCAATATGAATCAAGTGTTGAAGGGGTGTAAGAGTCCTTTAGTATGTAGATTGTACAATGAGTAAATAAAATGAGGAAATGCAAGATCTAGGATGAAGAAGAGAGAGAAGGATATTTCCATACAATAAAGATAGTTATTAGACTAATATACAAATTATAAGACCAGATTTGAGAAGCAGACAAAACTACTGACCTATACATAAAATTCTAGTAAACGTTTCCTTAGAGGGGTGACCTGGATACATAGGGGTGACTAGACTTTCCCCTATAGATTAAAGTTACCATTGTCTTGCCAAATTTTAATGTCAGAGCCCAAATTATCAAACAGACTCTTATGCTTTCTTGGATCTAGATCCAAAAAATTGACATGTATCACCTGCACATAAAATATAGGGAAATCATTACAACAAAGGTGTTTTACTTAGTCAAAGACAACTCTGAAAGCATTCCTCCTTACAAAATGAAAATTGAGAATTATGGTAAGGGCTTATCTATTATGCAACGCTTCGGCTATAAAGGGGATGGCCCCATAGGTGCAAATCATAAGGGTTTGATTGCACCACTTGAAGCTATTGGTCACAGAACACGCGACTCTACAGGTATAGGCTTCCAAAAACTCACATTCCAATTGGGAATAAATAATTTTTTACCTAGAGAAGAAAAGAAACCAATCTTTGTGGAAACACCTCAAATTGCAGAACCTAAAGACAGCTCCGATGAGGATACGTTTCCTTATCCTATTCCACCAGACCTGGCTACATTCTTTGCGGAACCAGACAACTTTGTGCCATGTGTCAGTACTGTAGATACTAACAGTGATTCTAACTCTACTACCTCCATTTCTCCATTAACTTATGAATAATGGAAATATATATATACTCTAAACCCTAGTCATCAAAGTAATTTATTCATACCACCACACTTTCAAGAGCGGTTTGATCAAGAATGCTAGTCACTTCTCCTTACACAAGAGGCAAGTGATGATACAAACACTACTGGGGTATCTGGGTCTATAGGTACTCATTTGACCATAGCAGAAGTTCTAGGCAGATCTCATCCCAATTGGGGACAAAGAGTTGATTTTACTCACATCCTGGACATGAGACCTAACGATGAAACAGACTCTCATGAATATGAGTTCGACAACTTATCCTATGCCACTTCTGATAGAGGTACATATACAACAAATGCATATGAAAACCTTCTTGAAGTAGGTGAATGGTCTAGTGTAGGGCCACATGAGTCTGACTCTCGAGGTGTTGACGTGTCATCTACTACGGTTGTTAGGGATCAAAGGAATTCTAATATACCTTTGGAAGAGATCACTTTGGGTCTCGACTTACTTGTACATGCCTTTGATGACTATACTGTGAACACACTTGAACCCGCGCTCCTCTTTCACTCCGCCATCCTGAGCTTATAGACTGGAACTCCACTTCCCCATCCAATGAAGTCCTTATGTTCTAGAAAGATTATTCTCTTGCTTGTTACCTACACGTCGTCAAACCTGTAACATTTCCTACCAGCAAAGCAAGTGTCAAGATGACTGAGGCTGATATCAAGTATCCTAGTCACAAAATAAAAAGAAGAAAAAATAGGCGCTCTGATGGTGAAAACCACCTAGTGGCAGTGTTAGAGCCAAAAATAGTCAAAATAAGTGATGTATCGAAGGGTGAAAACCTCTCCGAGGTGCCCGAGGATGAGATACTTGATGCGCTTCCTAGTCATTTTTAGGAAAGATCATCTGTCCTTATTGAACCAACTCAACCTATCAACTTGGGTACAGAGGTAGAAACACAGATCATTCACTTGGCACAATCCTTATCAGAGGCTGAAAGAGAGGAATTCATCACATTCTTCAGAAAGAAAAAGATTAACTTTGCATGGAAATATTCAGATATTCCTAGATTAGACCCTAATCTAATCATGCATCATCTATCCATCGCACCAAGTGTTAAACCTATCAAGCAAAAGCTTCGCAAGATACATCCACATGTAGATCTACTCGTCAAAGCTGAGTTAGAGAAATTACTCAAAGCAGTGTTTATCAGAGTCATTAACTATGCAGAATGGATCTCTAATATTGTTCCAGTGTCTAAACATGACAAGTCTATCAGAGTCTACACCAAATTTAGAGACCTAAATTTGGCATGTTCGAAGGATGATTTCCCATTACCAAACATTGATATGATTGTAGATATGACAGCTGGATATGAAATGTACTCATTAATGGATGGTTTCTCTGGTTATAACCAGATAAAGATTGCACCAGAAGACCAAGAGAAAATAGCTTTCACATGTGCTTGGGGCACCTTCTGTTGGAATGTCATGCCCTTCAGACTCAAAAATGTCGGAGCTACATATTAGAGAGCAGTCACCACTATATTTCATGATATGATGCATAAAACTATGGAAGATTATGTGGATGACACTTTGGCTAAGAGTATGCACCAAAACAAACATCTTGCTGATCTGGGACCTATCCTAGACCGCATGGAATAGTTCAGTCTCAGACTTAATCCTAAGAAATGCACCTTTGGCGTAACATCTGGTAAGCTACTTGGCCATATCATATCTGCAAAGGGCATTGAAGTAGATCTTGCAAAGGTACAAGCTATTCTGGAAATGTTGCCACCTAAGAATATCAGACAAATGAGAGGACTTCAAGGCTGCCTACAGTCTATCCGGTGTTTCATCTCTCAACTAGCGGATAAGTCACAACCATTTACCAAGACTCTACACAAAGGTGTGACTTACCAATGGACTAAAGAATGTGATGAAGGGTTCACGCAAATCAAGTAGTATCTTGCTAACCCGCCTATCTTGATGCCTCCCATTCATGGGAAGCCACTTATACTCTACATATCTGCTATGGACACATCATTGGGTATCCTATTGGCTTAGGAAGATCAGCACAAGAAAGAAAGGGCTATCTACTACATTAGTCGGACTCTGGTCTCCTATGAAACAAAATACTCTATTATAGAGAAATCTTGCCTTGCAGTAGTGTTTTCTTCAAAAAAATTGTTACACTATATGTTGGCTCATACTATGCATTTGGTTGCTAAGATTGACCCTTTGAAGTACTTGCTCAATAAAGCTACCCTCACAGGTAGAATAGCTAAATGGGTCATGATTCTCACTGAGTTTGATATTGAGTATGTTGAAAGAAAAGCCATTAAGGGCCAAGCAATAGCAGATCAGTTGGCGGAGGCACCTCTAGTCAATCATCAACCATTGCATATTGAATTTCCAGATGAGTCCATATTCCTGCTTACACATTGCTTGTGGAATATGTTCTTCGATGGTTCATTTACCCAACAGGGGTTAGGTGTCGGGATCCTGTTCATTACACCTCAAAGATACTCATTACCAAAAGCATACAAAATGTTGTTTCCTTATAAAAACAACATTTCCAAGTATGAAGCTCTCATCAATGGTATGAAGATCGCCCTTGAGTGGCGCATGGATGAACTGAATGTTCTTGGAGATTCCCAATTGGTCATCAATCAGGTTAATGATATCTATCAGACAAGAGACGATAAGTTGATACCCTGCAAAAGGATGGTTGATGATCTTAAACAGTATTTTACTCACATCACATTTTCACAGGTTCCGAGGGCAGATAACAAAAGTAGCAGATGCCATGGCTACTCTTGCCTCTATGTTGCAAATGCCTAAAAATTATTTTCGACACAAATTCCTGGTGGAGACGTTATGCTTCCCCACCTATGACTCCCCTGACTCCTAGATGATCTGTTCTGTCATAGGACATGACTCATCCTGCTACCACCACATATTCTCCTACCTACATGACCAAATCATTCCAAACACTTACTCCAAGAATGAGAAACATCACCTAATCCGCAGTGCTTCACAGTTCATCATCATTGCTAATGACTTGTATAGACATGGTCTAGATGGTACCCTCCTTAGGTGTTTAGAACCTGATGAGTCCAAACAAGAATTAGTAGAGGTGCACGAAGGCATCTGTGGGTCACATTCTAATAGCCTAACATTGGCCCGTAAAATTATTAGAGCTGGTTACTACTGTCCAGATAAGGAGAAAGAAGCAACGTAGTTTGCCAAGTCCTACAAACAATGTCAATTACATGGAAACTTGATTGATGCTCCAGCCAAGGAGCTGATTCCATTTATTACTTTCTAGCCATTTCAACAATGGGCCTTTGATTTGGTGGGTCAGATCTACCCCTCATCCTCCAATGGACATAAGTTTATCATTACAGCTACAGATTATTTTACTAAGTGGGTGGAGGCAGTCCCTCTCACCGTTGCCAGTGGCAAAATAGTAGCAATGTTTATTCTTAATTACATCATCTGCA
>MU217841.1:219728-267642 GCA_018584345.1 Thuja plicata | reverse complement strand
TGCAGAAAATCCTAAATTTGTATTAATCATACATCATATTTAATTCCTAAATATCTATTTAGCTAAACAAACCCTATGATTGAATTAATTTAATTATAAAGTCCTAGCACTTTAATTAAATTAAATTTACCCTCTTTAGCTGAGACACATGAAAAGGAATTAAATGATATTTAATTATTAAATAAATATCCTCATTTTCAATAATTGAATTTAATATTCAGATAATTAAGAAAAAGCAATTATGAGGTCATATTTATTTAATTAATTGGATATTCTCCCAAAAATCTTATTTCTATTCAGAAATGGAAACTTTGAATTAATTGTGCTTTAAAGAGAAATAAAAATAATTAAATTCAAATAAAGCAATATTAAATCAAAGAGATAAAAAAGTTAAAACAGGAAGAAAACAATTTATTGAATTCTTTTTAATAAAGCTTTATGTTTTAATTGGCTTTTCTATTTGTTTTACTTCAAAACATGAAAGTTTCTATTCTGATCATCTTAGAGTCTATAAAAGAACTCTCTTTCTTCATTCAAACCTCCTAAAAACCTTTACTCACTTTTGCATCATTAGAATACTGAATTGTTGTCTCATTTTCGTAATATCATATAGATTAACTTCATTTTGCAAATAAGATAGTTTCAATTTCTAGACTAAATTGCATTGAAATCATGTCTTAGCTTAAATCTCTCATATTTTATTTCTTAGTATAATCTTGCATTGCATTGCACTTATCATGATAAATCCTTCGTTCTTAGATTGGTCCATGGTTGCGAGACTCTCGTTCTGAGAGCAATTTCAAAAAGCCCATCTAGATAGAAGGCAATAGGTCGAATCACGCAAGTAGGCAAGATGAATAACTCATATTCAGTCTTGTTTGTACCTGGTGAAGAAGGACTATGTTGAAGAGTGTGGTTGATTAACAGGGCCAAAATTAACACATACAATGTAATGCTAGCTGGATCTCGATCTTCTAATTCTCAATGACTTTATCCAACTTGTAAACCTCCATCTCAAGATCTGTTCTCACAAGTTGTTTAAAAGATTTTGTAGGTGAACTGTGCTCTGATACCAATTGTTGGAAGTACAATAATGGGGAAAACAAGATACTGAGAGGAGGGGGGGTGAATCAGATCTTAAAAATTAATCACTTAAAAAAAATTGATCCACATTCATACATATATGAAGTTAACCTAACATCAGATAACATCAATAACATAAAATGTATAACTCATAACACAGAATTTTCGTAACCCAGAAAACCAAATAGGTAAAACTGGGGTGGGGTTGACACCCACAAAATCTTCACTACTGCAGCAATAAAGTGTGTCTGTTAGGGCTACAAGAGTTTGATTGCAACATGAAATATACCTAGTTAAAGGTCTGTTTGGTTAAGAACTAAATATCATTACAGTCTACCTTGTTAAAGGATTTCAACTTATAGTAAAGTAAGCACTCTACTAAGAGATTTAAAATGGTCTAATAGAACCACTCTGTTAAGAGATTTCACCTGTCACACCTGTTAGAATGTTTCAAATAGTGATACTTCGTTATGCACTCAGATGCTTATGATGGATATGCTCTTTCCAATACCTTCTATGATATCTCAATCTGATATGTCTTTACTCTGCTTTTCACTACTCTGTCATTCTACTTGATCTAGGCTTCTTCTCAAAATGACTTATTTTTCATCTCTCATGAACACACAGCCTTCTAAGTATATCTATTTCTCTCTCTCACTTATTTTCTAGGGTTAGAAGCAATCTTATATGTCTTTTCAGATCTAGCAGTGAGATCTAGATCAATGATCAAGATCTATTGTTTATGCCTTCAATAAATTTTGATTTCTTGATTGGCTCCATGGCATGCATAGTATAAAACAATTAAATGCATAATTAACTCAGTAGAAAAATATTAAATACATACAAATGTTGGCCCAAATCTCATACAAGTCGGCCTAAACCATTTACATCAAAGTTTGAATCAATCTTGACATGTATGCAAAAACTGTTCTACTTGGCACTTAACATCTCTGTCGCTCGACACTTAATATTCTACTTGGCTCGGCATGATGTAACTCAGAAACCTAAAAATTTCTTGACAATGTTTCTTGGCCTTGAATGTTTAGCTCGGCCATAGTGATAACCAACTAAAACTGCCTAAGTAAATGACTAAGTGTAGGTCACTAATCATAAACAAAACTTAGGGATTAATAACCATTAGCATCATTGTTGTCAAGCTTCACCCCTAACTCAGAAAACCTAGATGCTTGGGGAGAAGAAGACCTGATTAAAATTAGTGTATTAGCCATGGAGAAAGCCAAAGAGAAACAAGTTATGAGAAACCCTCTCTTTCTAGAGTCAGTGAACATTTTGAATGACTTAGTACCAGTAGATAAGAAATTGGCAAATATCCAGTCAGTGGATGATGTTAACAACATATTAACTTGCTTTAAAGAAAACTTCACAAGCTTAGTAGATTTAGCTACCAAAACTTGAGAGGATAAATACAAACGGGAAAGATTGGATGAACTGAAAAATAACTTCCAATTAGATCTCAACTCCTTGAAGATTGGTCAAACAATTCTGAAAGAGTTAGCAGCAAAATGTAGGAAGGTGATAGAAAATTGTATGGACAAAGGAAAATTCACTTCTAAGCACATCAATAAGATTGAAGAAGCATACATCTTGGTTGAAAACATTAGGAAATAAGTTGAAACATCCTCCCAAGACATCAACATCTGCAACAACATTTATCAAGGGCAGAAAGAAAAGATTGAAAAGTTCAAGGTAGAGATCAACAAGACAAGGACCAGACAAACACAACTAATAAATGCACTTGCACCCTCCTTAGCTATCTTGAATGAGAACATAAAACTAATATATGCAACAATTGTTACATATGATCTAGGCCCCTACATGTATCTGACAAAGATGGAGAAGTTTACATATGCCTTATGCGTCCATCTTTAGACTGTTGATACACTGAAGGCATTTTGGCAGTAGGAGGTCAAGACTCTTTAGATTGTGTATCCAGATGTGTACTCTAAGTAAGTACCTAGAGAATTACAAATTTTGACACCTTTGTCATTAATGTCAAAGGGGGAGTAGTGAATGTATATAAGGAGTGTGATATATATAGCCAAAGTTATAATAAACAGTTTTTTGTTGTTAAGACAAAGTTTAAGCAACTTGGCCACATTCCTTTGTTTCCATTAATGACAAAGGGGGAGATTGTTGGAAAGTCGACACTCAGGGTGTATATGAATTATTTTTTGTTTTCATTATGGCAACAAAGTCATATGAAGTTTTGACAGTAAAATTTGAAGATCAAAATTGGCTAAGTATAGAAAACAGAGCAGTACAGAGATATGTAGTTGATCAGACCACCAGCACATGTGCGTACGATTGAGTCAGACTATGCACATTTATATTTAAGCTTTATGATATGTTATTAAGTTGAGACTATACACACATGGTAGGGTATGTCATTACAAAGAAGTTACATCAAGTTAAAGTGCCACTAGCAGTTTAGAAAATAGAGTATGAAGCCGACTTTAGATTTTGGATTAGCGTATACTATTTTATTTTGTAATGGCCATGTGCCTATTGTAGTATTTTTGTAAATATGTCTTTAACACTCATGTAAAAATGCTTCATCCAATTTTTTTGGAAGCATTGTGTATGTCGTTTTTGGGCTGACTAAGGTCATGTTTTTGGTCGCGTCTATTCAGCCATGTATGTATACTAGACATGCACTTTTGTATTAAGAGTGTGAATGGAAAAATAAAAAAGAGATGATATTTAGAACAGAAATATAAGCAAATCACTATTAACTAGAAGTCATCAAGAGATTAAAGCATGAGAGCATAAATGGAACTGATCAGACAATAGTGTCAAAAAAATAGTTCATCCTTTTGATATAGTGTATATCTATTATCTGAAGGTTGTAGCCTTCATCCTATTAAGTAGTGAGCTCTAGCAGTGAGCCAACCACATTTAATAGGGTTTTTCAAAGACTCCTAATAGATTCATTGTACTTTCATTGTAAAGACTGCTCCTAACAGGGCAAAGGAACTCTAACAAGTTCATTAGACTAGTACAATCATTTGTGGGTACTAATTCCCACTGGTGTTTTACTCTGATCAAGGTTTCCTTGTAATCATATCTTGTGTTATGTGTTATTATGTTATGCTTCAATTTTTATCTATTTGATTTAAGTTTCAAATTTCTAAAATAAAGATAAATAAACAAACATTGATTTACCCCCCCTCTCAGTGTTTCTAACAAAGGCTACCCAAATGTCCGGAAGATATAAGAAACTAACTAGTGAAACTAGTGATATAGTCAACGACATGGAGTTGTATTTGATCAAGATTAAAGCATAAGAGAAGCTAATAGCAGAGCTTACACAAAAATTGCTTGATATGCCTGAGGTTTCCCCTACAAAGCACAAAGAGGGAAAATATGCAAAAGTACAAATAGAGGAAATGGAGCATACTACAACAGAAACAGGGCAGGGTACTGGAGAGAACAATGAAGTTTTTTTCAGTGCATGAACTGAAATTTTGTATCATAGGGTAGATATGATAAAGGATAAGATTGATATAGTTTATGGAGCTTATGGAAAATTGTCAGGCCTGCAAGTAGAGGTTAACAATTTTGTCCAAATTTTGAACCCATATTATGCAACATGGTCATGCAGAATAATAATTTTTGAAAGGTTGGCATCTTTACAACCACATAGGTCAAACCTACCAGAGGTGGTAACCCAGGTTGGGGTTGAGATAGAGAAGATAGGAGCCACCTTATCCCTTTTCAAAGGAAAGGCTAATCAAATAGAGACAAGGTTAAATATGTTCGGGCCTAGTTATAACAGATATGTGCCTCCATTGAGTTCAGAGGGAAATCAGATCAAGCCACTAGGGGTATGGGGATTTGAATTTCACACTGTGTTACCTAGTAAAGAGGTTTATGTTTCTAGAAAAGGAGAACTAGATATGGAAAGATACAAAAAAATTCTAGATGAAGCATTTAAAGCATAAACAAATTTTAATAAGCTCATCATAGATGTTAAGAGTATTACTGATACCAGGTGGGAGAGATAGAAGACCCAGTGAGAGAACATAAAAATCTTTGAATTCCCAAAAGAAGAAGATGTTACATCATGGGATATATTAACAAAGCCCAAGAAGAAAAATCATGTCACTGTTGACTTGGACATAATGGATGAAGAATAGGAGGACACATGGCACCTTCTCTTTAAGCACAAGAAGGTTAGCTATCATGAAGACTACTATAAATTATCCTCTATTGGATCACTAGGTCTCGTTGCAAATATCAGATGCTATCCTAAAAATATACAGAGAAAGGATCCAAAGATCACAAGAAGACAAGGAATAAATCACATCTTATTCTTATTTTTGTCCATCCACCACATGGTTCTTTCCTGTCTTTTGTCCTTTATGTATTTTAGGGTTAGGTCTTAAAACCATCTGAAGCTTGTAGCATTCTTACTTCTTAAGGATTCCAAGATGATTTAAGCCTATAAATAGAGCTCATTGTAACATTTCAAATGATGATGGAATATAATTACAAGGTAGACTACTACAATTTTGTCTAAGACTGTACTTTTTGTCTATTGTATGTATTTTGAAGCAGTTATACATTAATAAAATACATTGCAATCTTTGTTTTATATATTGTGTTGTCTCTTTTATTTCTATTCAAGTTTTTGTGTGTTTATTTGTACGACATCTAAATACATCAATTGCAAGGTAGTTGTGCAATCATTTGTGAGGTCCTTCAAGGAGGGAATAATTCTTTCTCATGATTCCTGGAAGCTGAATATTGATGTTTAAGGTCTGACGAACAAAGATATAGGAGTGAGTGGATAGTTTGTAAGGCATGCTATCTAGGTTACAATTATTTTCATAAGTCATCTTATTGTGGATTTTCATTAAATATTGACTCTATAGCCCATAGGATAAGGCACTAGTTTATAGTTTTGCAAGTAATTGTTCAATCATCTAGCATTTAAGAACAATCATTCAAATATATTACATTTATAAAAGAGCATACATTCATAAGCAATTGTACTGACAGAGTATACAATTCAAGTTTTTTGATTCCTTAAACAGAGAATCAAATAGGTTATCCCTCCTAAGTTCATAAGAACTATAAAAGGAAGAAGGATGAGAATCCTTATTGCATTACTATTTTTTGTTGTCAAAATACAAGTTTGGTTCATTAAGCTCTGTATCAGGTTATTCATAGTTATTTTCATAGTTATCTACTTATTGATATGGTAAAAGGCATTCAACAAGTTAGTAAGAAGACATAATCCACTATAAAGAGTTGTAAAACAATAATCATTTAAAGGTAATACCTGCCTGGGCCAGTAGATCTCAAAAACAAAGGAGGATCATATCCAATCCTCATCAATTAGGATTTTCTTGCATATAGATTATTGGAAATATATAAGAGCAAAGCATTCATACAAGATACTTGCAAGAAAAATCCCTATCAAGATCTTTCATTTATTTCATCATTCTTTATGTTAGGTAATTGGGAAACAAAGTTTCCAATCTCTTTATAATTAAAACATATCAAAGGTAATTTACCTTTATATCTTCCTTTGCCTTTGTGCAATCTTCTAACCCTTAATGCTTCAAGTTCATCAAGTTCCTTATCATCACTGTCACTACCACTTTTATTTCTTATTATGTATTTGCTACCAAATTTACTAATTTTTAGAGTAGACATAAATGCAGATTCCATAATATGTACAACACTATTGTAAAAATTGTTCAGCTCAAAAGAAATCAATCTACCGACAAGGATATCAACAATAATATTATTTCTAGGTGTTGCTCTCATTTCATGGATTGCAGAGAATTTTATAGAATAGATAGGCAATAAATTTCTAAGAATCTTATTCAAAATAGTGTCTTCATCAATAGTTCCACCTACTCCTCGAATAACATTCAAAACTTCCTTGAGTCGGGTACTATACTATGTTATGTTGTCTCCTTCTTTCATTCTTATGTCATCAAATTTTCCTTGGATACTTTCATCTTTATCTCTTTTTACATTTGCATCTCCTCCATAAACTAGTGTAATATTATCCCACATCTTCTTGGCTGATGTACATGTCTTGATATCTTCAAATTCAACATCAGTAAGTGAAGAAGCAATCTCCACCATTATAACATTGTGTTCATGTTTCTCTTTCATCTGATTAACAATCAAAGGTTTAGTGGGTAAGATGAATTAATTATCTAGGTATATTGAAATTGAATCTCCAATACCTAATAGGTATAGTCTCATTCTACTTTTCCATGTTGAGAAGTTCTCCTTGTTCATCTTTGGTGTGTCTCTCTTATACATCTTGTGATCTTTAGCTTAAGTCCTTCAAAACTTTCCTTATAAGCATTGTATGCTCGGATACCAATTATAAGAATAACTGAGAGGGGGGGTGAATCAGTTGGTTCTCAATTATCCTAGAGTCCCAAGTTCTCCTAGATGTATATAAAAACAATTTCAAACATATAATTCAACTTGATGAAATGTATACTGTAATCTCAACTTTAGTCCTATATTTGTTTACCGAGTATCAGTAAATTAATACTGTGATTGTCGATCAATGTAGATAAAGTAACGTATAAATAAAAATAATAATCTACAACAATCATACAAATTGACATATATATTTTTAATGTGGAAACCCTGCTAAGGGAAAAACCACCTGGGAACGGTAATCCAAAATATTTCACTCTTCTGAAGTGAGTTCGGTTAAGAGCCAACCCTGTTAAAGGTTACAATGCACACTATTAAATGTCACTTGGTTAGAGGATTTAAAACTAATAGTTCTCTCTTGACCAATAATTCACTATGGGGTCAACAATAAAACACTCAATATTCATTAGAATGTCATAATAAAGACTTTCACGTCCTACTCAGTTAAGAGATTTATCTGTAAAAATGGTTAAAATGATACATCAATGATCTGATTCAAATAAAACTTTGTTTGTAGATTTTTATTTATGTGCTAAATACATAATACCTATTATAAATTTTTTTACTTTAGTTCATTTGATTCTTCATACTCTATTCTGATCGATAATGCTCTTTCCTCTGCCGCTGAGTGATGTCTGCAGAAAATGCTTAGTTCTATCTTTAACCAATTTGATCAGTCATGCTTAAAATTCACATGTGTGCATCATAGCATCATGTAATTAATAATTAATCTCTTGTCTCTATTATATACATCATAACTCATTTAATTCCCATCCTTTATATTTTTCTACTTCATCTCCATTGTTGGGTTTGTCGCTTAAACCTTTCTCGACAGTTGTGTTAGAAACACATTTCAATCTTCATCGTCTTATCTTACTTGTATTTTTATAACCATTTGATCAACATAAAAAACCTTATCATTTACCTTGGAATAATAAATTTCTAGCTCATCATTCTAGTTGGCCTCAATTTGATTAAATTTTTTGGTCAATACCATGATGTGTCGACAATCCCTAGCTCGGTTATCACTATGCTTGATATACATTGTATTTAATCAGTGCTCACTATTAATCAATGTCTACAAAACTCTTAAATTATCGACCACATAAAAAAAAAAATTTCTAGATCTTTAATCCATAATAGATGTTTGTCACCATAATGATACTCAAATAAGTTGACATCAATGACAATACATTAACTCATTAATGTCTATCATCATATCTGTAACTCAGTTGAATATCAACAAAATGACTTAAAACATACAATCACTTGTAGTTCATCAGTTCCTTGCATTGCATTTGATCAAGCATGGAAGATATTGAAAAAGGATCATACATATGATCTTGCTGAGCTACAATTGACTCAACTTGTCGAGAACCTATCATCCATCAGGAAGGAAAAGAATTCTATGTTTAAGTTTAGATCCCTATTAGTTTTCATATTTTTCTATGTTCAGAATACTTTTCCTCCTATAGGAGATGTAGTATGTAGTTAGGACTGACCAGTGACACAACAAATTAATGAGTTCATACAACAAATAGGAGAGAATTTTGATAATATCATGGGTAATTAGTTTGTTCAACTTAAGAAAAAGATGCGATTAAGGAGAAGGATCCATGTATCACTAGTAGAGAAGTATTATGATGATTTTTTTCTTTCTAGTTTATACTAATTAAACTTATGTACAAGTTATAGTATCGAGGGTAGCATGGTTGAGGCAATTACCTTATGAAGTAAATATATGAGACATCTATAGAAATCAGAGCATTACTTGCAGAGGAATTTGATAAGAAGGCTACTGTGTTTGGGGAGTATGAGGAAGAAAAATCTAACATCACCATGAGATTGAATGTTGCAACAATAGAGAGGAAGAGAAAAAAAATAGTGAAGAACCTTGAGAAGGTTCTTGGAGAGCATGAAGAAGAAGATGATGCACCAATTCATATCACACAAGGTCAAGGTGAGGACCAATCTAGTGATTCAGAAGAGAATGAAGATGAAGATATGGAAATGGATAAGAAGGATAAAAAGTGATGGTTGTCAAGACAAATAAGAAGAGGAGTTCACAATAGAAACCTACTCCTCCTACCACATCTAGACAGAGAACCAGGGCATCAGGAGCTACAATAACAGTTGAGCCACCAAAAAAAATATTACTAAAGAAAGCAGAAGGAGAGAGCTCAAGGAAAAGGAAACAAGTACAAAATGAAGTTGAGTTGAGAAAATCCAAGAGGAAGCTAAGAAGTAAATACATATTGGATAAAGATGATGAAGATGAAGAGCTAACAGAAACAGAAGACATCAACAAATTAAAAGTGGCTACACATAAACATCCTACAAATGTTGATGAAATTTTTCATAACATAAGGAGTTCAGCACGATTTTTGGGATTCAAGTTCATTAAGTTTGAATAGTTAAGTACCAAGGACAAGGCTAAGATTGAATAAGCCATGATGGATGTGTTATCATCATACAAGATGACACCTTTAGAGATTAGGAACCTAGCCCCTAAGGAATTGTTAAAGAAGATAGATGAGAGATGACAATTTTCTCTTAAGACTGAAAGGCATATTAGAGAAGGGGCATTAACCCAAATAATGCCTGAAAAGACACATAAACAATGAGAAATATTCATGGAGAAAAATAGGAATATATTTATTCCTAAGTTGAGATCATATTCTATATTGAGGAAGGATGTAGAAGGAGTTGTACAATAGATTCAAAGAATATGGAAGTAATTGTTAGAGTTCTGGTTGATAAGAGTGCAAGGAAGGATGAAGGCACATCACAAGTAGAGCTTGATAATAAAGAAGATATTAATGAGCTAGATAATGTTGAGGATGAAAAAAGGGAGAAGGTTGAGGATGCACAAACATATGCCTTTGTGATTGATGACCCAATCACAATTACTGGTGAGGATACACAAGGTTTGAATGCCAAGGAGCAGGGTGAGGATACAATTCACATTCTAGATCCCACTATCAAGGAAAACTTTGAAGTTATTTTAAAGGAAATAAGAGAAAAGAAGATCAAGAAGATAATACTGCAAAAGATATCTTCAGACCTCATAAAGGAGAAACAAAGGATACTAAGCTAACTAAGTCTGAGGAGAAATAGGAGCCTATAGAGAAATAGGATATTCAAGCATTGATAAATATACCACTCACTGAGACTAAGATTGTTGATACACCTAAATAATATGTATTTTTCACTTAGAAGGAGTTAGTCACAATCAGTGGTGACACCAGTACATTTTAGGCAGAGTAGAAGCTGAGTAGAACCACACCAAAGGCTAAGAGGAAGAAGTCACATAAGAAAAAAAGATAAGTCTCTAAGCACTGAGGTAACACTTTTTGAAGTTATAGTGATTCAAAAATGGGACATTGATAACTTATCTTATGAGAAAATGTAGATTTTGCAGAGTTTACTGAAAGGGAAAACCAAGCAAGCGAAACTGAAATGACAACATCAATAGAAGTAGGTATTACATGACACAAAGATACATTTGTTGATGCATTTGAGCTTCAAGATGTAAATGAGAAAGCACCTGTTATAGATAAATTGGTTCATATTGTTCAAAATGTGAACAATGATGACAATAATGCAAATGAGAAGCTCATGCAATGGTCAGAGAGAAATTTTAAGGCCAAAGTACTTGAGAAAGTTGCAAAAGAACTTAATGCAAAACAAGTTGCACTTTCTGATTTGGTAAGTAAACTAGAAGTTGTAGAAAATGTTCTTTCTTTGTAGAATCAATTGTGTGATGTCAAATTATGTACAAAGGAGAATCAACAACTTATTGAGAAGCTACGGTCAGACTTGAAGTGAACAAAACATTCACCGAGCATGGATGCAAGTTCCAGCTCTATTCACTTTAACAGGTTGACTCATGCCGAAGGGATATTAGTTGAGCTCATGGCTAATGATTGCAGAATAAGGGCTAAATTTATTTCAATTTATACCATGTTGATACCTCATTTGGAGTTCATATAGAGAGATTTATCAGCTGCAAAAGAATTACCACAAAGGGAGCCACCTCTAAATATTTCGTAGAGTTTTATTGATCTAGCTACCAAGCTATAAATAAGTTATAGTTTTTGGACTCTGTCAAAACCAGTTGGGATAATGCATTGGGCATGATCCTATAGATTCACAAACCATTTTTGGACAAGTATGGTCTGATCCCTACAACCCTAATAGAAAAGAGTGACAAAAACAATGGGGAAATATAATAAGATATAATCAAAGGGGAAAGATGTAGATAAGGAACATAACAGAATGATTTGAAAAGAAAAGGTATAACATACTATGTTTTTATTTTTGGAGTTATATACTTAGGATTATGTTGTATATGTAGTAAAGTCTTTATGAATACTGAGTCATAATCTTAGGGGTAGTTTTTTTGGGTATACTTGAGTACTATTCTTTGTGAAGGGAATGAAGAGTCATGAAAAAGTGTTTTTGCCACTAATGTCAAAGGGGGAGATTGTTGATATCCAAGTTTTTTTGTCTATAAGTGTCACACACTTAGTCGTAATCAAGGTAGGTTGGTCGGTCATCACTGTGACCAAGTCATCCTACTAAGGATAAGCAATGTAATGACTTATGCAATATTATGTATTGACCGATCAGTAGTCACTATTGAGAAAGTCAGTGGTTGTCAAGTACTCAGTAGTTTCCAAGAAGAATGATTTCTGAGTTTCATAAACAGTTAGTGTCGAGTGATAGTTTTAACCGAGCATCAGAGTTTACTTATGCCAAGTAAGACAGTTTTGATCTTTGTGTTTGGAATGGCACAAACACTTAGGTAAACCATTTTGGCTAACTTCTGTGAATCATTTAATGATTGTTGAAGATATTTAATGTATTAATTATGTGATATTTTTTAGATGATGAATCCCTATGCAAGCAATGCAACCAATCAAAATTAGGGATTCTTAAGTGGAGAAAGGTGATGAATCTAGATCATTGATCTTGATCTGGATGCTTCATCAGATAATCTATATATGGAATGCTTCAAATCATAAATATATGCATGTGTGTGGATGTGGATGTGAAGAGCATAGCTTGGGTGTATATGCATGTTTTATATATCTGCAGTATAGACCAAATAGAGTGACTGAGTAGAGAAGTGAAGGACACTAAAGAGATATATCAGATAGAGAGATCAGTTAAGAGTTGGAAAGAGGAGATCCATTATCAACATTTGAGTGCAGACCAAAGGAGCAGGTACTTATACATTCTAGAAAGTTAATCAGGGTAAATCTCTTAATAGAGTGGTCCTAACAGACATTTGTAAATATCTTAATAGAGTGCTTACTTAGTCATGAGTTTAAATCCTTTAACAAGGTATATTTTATAAGTTTGTAAGATCTTAACAGGGAAGAACCCTTATAGGGTAGATCATCATAAGTGATCAAACTTTGTAGCCCTAACAGGCACACTTTATTACTGCACTAGTGAATATTTATGGGTCTCATCCCCACCCCACTTTTACCTTTCAAGGGTTTCTTGGTTACCAAATATTTGTGTTATGTATTCATTATGGATGTGATTAGATCTTAAATATATTATTACATTTCATTTTATATTTATGAGTACATGTTGAATCATTTTGTTTTAGAAGTGTAAAATTTTTATAGATCTGATTCACCCCCCCCCCCCCCCCCCCCCCTCTCATTATACTGCTTTCCCATATTAGACTTCCAACATGGGGTTCCTCTCAAAACCATTTTATCCTCTTCCTTGATTGGGAAGTTATTTTTTATCAAGTGAGCTCTTCTTGTTCTACCTTATTATTGGTGGAATCTAAGGTTATAAGACCCTTGTTAAATTCTAATGCTTAGGTTAAGGGATCTTGGAAAAAAGTCTTGGTTTGTATTTGAGGTTAAGATAACCTTTTAAAACCATATGTTCTTAGTTGTGGAATTTGGTTGTTTGTAGTTTCATATCATGCTTTATTTTTAGGCTACTGATCTTTTGTTGTGCACTAGTTGCTACTTTGTAATGTTTTATCATTTGCAGCTATTCCTTTTTTGGGTTCTAGATCCCTGTCAAAATTTGTTTGTTAAAGGGTTTTAGGTCCCTCCAGAACTTTTTTTCCCCTAGTAAAAATAAATTTTCTTATTGATAACCTAAACTCCATATAACTATTGTAAACCAAAATATAAATGGGCATTAATATTCAAATACTCCCATAAAGACAATTTAGGTGTCCTTACACGACATTCTCAAACTTTGGGTGCATTATTAGGCTTTTGAGTCTTGGAACCTTGCAATATGTCTTAATTTACATCAATAATCATCATTCTCTTTATTTATGTAAATTTTGATATTATTGCTCTTCATTCTTGAGTTTTTTCTATATTATAAAAGTTTTTTATTTTCCAAACTTGGTTTTTCCTTTGTTCTATATATGTTGTTCCTTCTCCAATAAATGGTCTAAAATATTCTTGAAATCTTAGGTTACTATAAGGAAAACATATTTTTGATTTATGTCTTCATCTATATCTACATCTTGATTTGTCTTAAACAACTTAAAAATTAAAATAACTGTAAAATATAATATAAAATAGAAAACATAAATTTCTATGTTAAATAGAAAATATAAAATATAAAATATAGACTTCAATAAAAAAAATTTATGTAGAATAAATTTTAAGAATATTAAGTACATTAATGGGTTCTTGGGCTAAAAATGACATTGTGGATGCTAATTTAAAATATATATTTGATTACATGAATCATTAATAATATGTAGCTATCACACCTCGTTTTCCCTACCTCCATGCTATTAATGGAGTTAAAATAAATCAATCATTAATAATATGTAGCTATCACTCTGACTTTGTGGATGTAAATTTATAATATATGTTTGATTACATAAAGCATTATGTTATTAATGGGGTTAAAATAAATATTTGATTACATAAATCATTGATAATATGTATTTATCACACGCTCTTTCCCCTACCTATGCATTATTAATGGGGTTTAGAAGGAATCTGATATTGGTTGGGTGAAGGTTAGTTTTGATGAGGCCTTGCATGTTATTAATGGGGCCTAGAAGCATTTTGATGAGGCCTCTAGGGACGATCTTGACCCATGAGGGCTTTAGTTAGTGAACTTGGGTCATATCATGTGTATTTGTGGCATACTGAAGAATACCATTATTTTAAAAAAATATTTCCCTGAGCTCCTTTTTGTCACCCACCCTCCAATAACCACCCAATATCCCACACCCCTTTTCATCTATAAAATATCTTAATCCCCCCATCCCCTCCCAATATACCCAATATATTGCCCTATTTTTTCCCATTAAAAATCTCCCAATATGAACACATGTGATAGTGTATTGCCCCATCAGTGAAGCCCATGTGTCCTAGCCTGAGAAAAGTAGCTAATTGGTGAGAGGCTATACTAGAAAAATCCTTAGTGAGAAGTTAGAATTGTTGAGTGAAATAACAAATATTATAGATGACTTCCAATAGAATACATTTTGAAGGTGATTCTCTCATCATAATTAATGGTATTCATAAAATGTTGACCCCCAATTGGAAGCTCAAAAGAGGATTAAATCCAATAAGAGAATATATAAGCAATTTAGTGGAATTTAAAATAACTCATGTGTGTATTGTGAAGGAAACACACTATAAAATTAATAATCCAAGAAGGCAATTGAGCAATCTAGTTGGAAAATTAGAATTATCCCTCATCACTTGTACACCATTTCTCAATTTCAAGATGAGGAATGTTGATGAGATAGAGGTGCTATGCTAAAAATCAATTTATGTGTGTGTTATCTTCCTAAGGAAATTTTTGGGATGAATGTTTTACTATCACATTTATCTTTATATTCTTTTTTGGGATAACATTTACAACATTGGTGGATGTAAGCATCGGTTTGGGATTTGAGTGATGGATATGTGTTGGTTGATAGTCTAGCCAACACATCAAGAATATGAAAGTTAAACCTTTGAATTTTATGTGTGAAATAATGAATGGGCATATTGCACTATAATAAAAATTATACCACCCTTAAACGGTGGATAACTTGATGTAATAGGCACTAATACATATGGGCCTCATTTTTTAGCTTTATTTTTGACTAAAGGCCATTTTGGCTTGTGATGTTCACTTTTTTTGTTTATGTCCTAAAAGGTCAAAATTTTGACTTCAGTTAAGTTTATTGCAGAAATTTTGACCAAATCATAATATAAACAAAAAAGGAAAGATTTTCATCTTATCGTGCATAAAATTTCAAGCATAAAATTCCCAACTTCATTATGTCTTAGCCAAATTGCAAGCGGGAGGAAGAGTTTGAGAATTGTGCATCATCTGAATACTGGTATGTCTGAATACTAGCCTGTGGAGCAGAGGTGTGGTGTGTTGGAAAGATAGGTGTCATTCTTGAATTTAGGGGAGATGAGAGAAGCCCATGTTTGATGGTTACAAGGGACTTTTGTGTCTGGATAAGATCCTACCAGACATACACATATTACACTATGTGCATTGCAAAATTTCTTCACTACTCTAGGTCGGTGAACTGCGCAATGACTTGCCCTAAATTACCTTTACATTTGTTGAGTTCCATATTTTTAACCTATATTTTGGTTATTTTCATATTTTTATTACAGAATAATTTAAATATTTCAATGAAAATGCTCACCATAGTACTCTCATGAAGCTTTTTTAAACTATCACTTGATGTTTTTAATTTCTTTAGAGACTCACACACTACATCTCCGCCCTTGATGACCTTGAATAGATCTTTGTCCTCAATGAAAATGTAATAGTGGATGAATCTCTCAAAATTGATGTATTCTTCTTTGATTGATTGTGTTGTGGCTACATAATATTTTTTAGGGTTTTAGAAAATGAAATCATGATCAACATTATCCACAAAGACCATGTTAGCTCTTTTTCTTGTAGCACAACCTTAAAATGATAGTATACTTATATACTTGAATGAAAACTCCTTTTTATGCAACAGAAAGGCTAATTGATGAGTTATTTGATAACACTAGGGATACCTATTATCACCTCCTTTTTTGAGCTCCACAGACTCAGGCAGGTGTTACCTATAGCAGATTATTGATTCTTCAGTCAATATATTTAGTGGACTAGTTCATTCACTGGTTTGTTACTTCTGACCTCACTGTAACAACTTATAAAATACCTTGGAGATTACAATGATTAATTTAAAATAGAGTACTATAAGCCAGGATATGGTCTTGATAACATAAACCAATGAGATAAGGATTTTCATCCTTCTTCCTTTTGATTTTAGGAGGGGTAACCTAATGATTCTCTCTTCAAGGAATAAGATAACTGAACTGTACCCTAAGAATACAATCACTTGAACGAAATTATCTATTTTGTAGTATATATGATTAAGTAATTTGAAAATATTGGATTGTAAATCAATTACTTAGCAAACAGAAAACTAGTGCCTAATCCCTGGACTATGAGTCAATATCTTATATAAATCCACAGTAAGGTAATCAATAAAACACTTACAACAAAGATAGAATACCTTATAAACTATCCTCTCCCTACAAATTTATCATCCAATCCTCAAACTAATGCTATGTTCCCTAGGTTACTTGAAAACAATTTAATCCTTCCTTGAAGGAACTTACAAGTAACTGCACAATCACCTTATGATCAGTATGCTTAAATGCCTTACAGATAAACACACAAGAACTATAACAAAAATGTAAAGAGACAATTTAGATGCAGAAAAGAGATTGCAAAATATTTATATTGATGTCTTAAAGCTTCAAATACATTTAGATAGACAAATAGTACAAAGGTTCAGACATAATTTTAGTTTGCCTTGTAATTCTATTAAAATTTCCAATTCTCTCAAAAAAGGTTGCAATTACATATTTATAGTCTCAAATCATCTTGGAATCCTTAAGACAAGGATGCAACAAGCTTCGGATGATTTGGAGACCTAACCCTAAAAACATAGAAAGAGACAAAAGACAAGAAAACTCCAAGCGATGGGAGGACAAAACCGAAGAATAATATCTGATTTGCACTTTGTCCTTTTGTGGATGTTGGCACCTTTGTCTGTATATGGGTAAAAGCACAATAATTTGTCACCTTTTAGGCTAACTTATCAACATAGCTGAGTTTTAGTATTTCTAGCTAAAAATGAATTTTGGTCAAACATATAGCCTAGCTATATTCATTATAGCTAAGTTAGATAAGTTCTTCAACTTTTCCAATTGGAAATGTCTATTAAATGTATGTTTTATACCAGTTTGAGTCCAATTACCATAGAAATAAAATTATTTTATAAACAATGACGTTTCAATAACTCCTAGTCTTTTTAATGATATTTTTTAAAAATACAAAAATACCCTTTTGTAGAGATCAAAGTCAAGAATATCCTCATATAGATTTTATAGTATTTAATTAGACATAGTCTATTGTAATTATAAAATATTCAAAGTAGGTATTTTAACAGTCAAGCAGTCCTTGATTCAGAAAATATAAAAAAATGACAAATCAATTCAAAAAAATTTAAAATCATAGAAAATACTAGACAAGAGATTCCTCTTCAATAATATGTAATTTATTTGGTTTTTGGTATAGTTTTGCTAGGGGAAAAGTGGCGGGAGACAACAACTGTTGATTTCAGGTAAGTTCAACTTTGAAAACTTATAATGGGAAAACTATAGATCCAAAAATCTTCTTTCTTTTTTTCTGCACTAGCTATACATGTCATTTTAAACATATTCTAAAATTGGAGGAAAAAACAATGTTTTACTTATAATGATTTGGCGGGAAGTAAACTCCATGATTTATAGTAATTTTCTTGAAATGAAAAATAGACCTCAAAAATTCAAAAAACATATTAATTTTGGTTCAATTTTTGTAAAATAAATTATAGGTATATAATTCATCCTATTTCACACATTTCTTCAATTTACATCATCTTCAAATTCTCAATAGAAATGTAACTTTTATGCCCTTGAAGTTTTAATGTTTTGGTGTTGTTAACCTTTTCCTTTGTAAAACGGTGACAGATTATTGTGCTTTTACCCATATATTCAAGATAGTATATGATAGTTGTAATAAGATTTAGCGACCGTCAATACAGGCTAACTTATACTTATCTCTACAAGATTACTAACCTTCCTATGCTCATAGATGAGATTTCATGTGTCCCTTTTATTCTTCATCCATGACATCCAAGTCAACTATGATAGACTTATTTTTCTTGGGATTTTTCATGACATCCCATGTAGTCACATCTTCCTCTTTAGGCTACTCAAAATTCTGAATACTTTCTAGTTGAGCCTTCTTCCTTTCCCACCTAGCATCTGTTATGCTTTTAATATCTGTAATGAACTTATTACAGTCTGTTTCTTCCTTTATTGCCTCATTCATAGGTTTGTTGAGCCTCTCCATATCTAATTCTCCTTGATCAGATACAGAAATGTCTTTGTTGGGAAGCACACTATCAAACGCTGATCCCTATAGCCCTAATGGCTTGATCTGATCACCTTTGGTTCTAATGGGGGGTATAAACCTACTATAACTTATCCCAAACATTTTCAACTTTGCCTCAATTTGATTGGATTTTCCTTTGAAGAAAGATAAATTAGCCCCAATTTTATTTATTTTTGTACCAACCATAGTTACAATTTCTGGCAGATCTGACCTTAAAGGTTGTACAGATGCCAATCTCTCAAAAAGTGATTTTCTTCTAGACCAAGTTACATAATAAGGATTCAAAATTGTCAAGAAGTTAGCCACCTCTGCTTGTAGGCCTGGCAACCTACCATAAACCCCATACACCACATCAATCTTATCTTTGATGGTGTTAATTCTATGCTGCAAAATTGAAGCTAATGCTTTGAAAACCTAATTGTTATGCTCTATGACTCCTAGCTCTGTTCTAGTAGGTATCTCCCCTGTATCCTCTATTTGGATTTCAACATCCATCACTTCTTTTGGATCAATAGGGGTAGGCTCTATTATTTATAGCAATTTTCTAGTCAGCTCATCTATGAGATTTTCCTATTCTTTGATTTTTATTAGTGCTAACTCCCTATCTTTAACAATATCACTAGTATCATAAGCAAGTTTCTGCAATTTTTCTGATAGTTGGGTTGTTTTTGCCTCATTGAGCTGAGCAAAGTGAGTCATTACTTGGGATATTTCCAAATCCCCTATATTTTCCAGTGTCTATATGATCTTATTCCCCTCCATCTTTTCTTTAATATTTAAAATAGATGGCTTTTGATCTTTAGGAACTAAGCTCCACATTGCAAGTGCCCAAGACTTAGGGTTATACCCAAACCCTCTGATCATATCTCCAACCTGAGTCTCTGATGACAATTTGACATTAGGTTTCCTTCTTATCTAATCAATTATGAATGCTGAGGACAAGTCCCATCCTTCCACAAATAATATCCCACTGGCCTTGACTAGTTGTCTTGCCTATTCAGGTGTAATTTCTTAAGATTCAGGATCATAATCCTGCAATGTTTGTAAGGCTTCCTGAGTGACTGGATCACCACCTGCCGATTGCATTTTTTTTTTCCAATTTGTTGCTTCTTATTCCATATGAGGAAATCCTTGAATTCTCTTGTCTATATGAAATTTTCATCCTTTAGGAATTCCTCTTGATGCATCAACCTCTCATCTATACATGACCTAAGAGGTAATGCTTCCTCTTCTTCTGCATCTTTTTGTAGTTTCTTCCCTGCCCTGATCTATTTTCCCAATAAATGATCATAGGGTATGTTTCTAGTTATCAGAGCTCCAACTCTGTCTATCTTCCTTTTCTTATAAGGCTCTCCTATTTCTATTTTTTGTCTCTTTGGTGGGGGCTCAATTTTTACTTCCTTCTCTGGGACCTCTATTAGGGCAGTGACATCTTCCCCCTCAACTGTATTCTCCAATGCAACTGCTTGATAATATGGATAGGTAGTAGGTGAAGGATATCCTTGATCACTATCATTATCATATTCTGACTCTGAATGCTCCATGTGGCCTTTCTCAAGAACCACTAATGCTTCTTCTAACTGATTGCAGAGGAGAGTATGAGAGTCAATCATAGCATCTAGCCTTTTTAGATAAGGCATGTCAGGGTAGAAAACTCCAAACTTCATTCCTTTTCTCTTCACCTTCCTCTCCAAGTCCATAAGTTCATTGAACTTAATTTCTCTTTTGTCCACCTCCTCATCCTCCAAGATGTTTCTTATTAAATCTTCCTCTATACACTCTTCATGTTCTTTTCTGTAGGGCATGGTTGGTGTTAGCAGTTTCTTTGCACTAAGGATGAAACCCTCTGTATCCACATATCTATGCAAGGCAACATTCATCATGTAATGATTCATTCAGGCATTCACTAGGTCCAAAGCTCCTTTTCCAATGTTGAAGTTGTAAATTCTAAATTGCATAGGAGTAAATGTACCCTTCATGTGTGATGCTAACTGCTCTTTGTCTATCAGAATGACCTACCTGATGAACTCCATTGTAGCTATCCTTGGTGTTACATGGTATGGCAAGATGTGTGGAGGGTGGGAGAAACCATAAACCCTCATTATTGTGAAATTCTTCTTATAATAGAAATCCCCCCAATTATGGTCTCCTAGCCATTTATCAAGATATTGGCATGACCTCAATAGTTGGATTACCTTAATAGGAAATATAGGTTTATCAACACCTATGCACTTAAGAAGTGGATATATTATCCAATTTTCAAAAGCACAAAACTCTTGCTCTCTAGATGTATAATTCCATACTTTGAGCAAAATTGAACAGGGTTAGGCGGGTTATGGTGAAACCATTGTGGCTGTAGAACCTGACAATTCAAAACTGGGAAATTGTAGTATAGGATCAAATTCATGAGGATTGAATAATGCATAAATCTTGGGTGATCCTTCTTACTATGTATGTCTAAAAATCCTTGATGCATCTAGTCTATGATATACTAGATATAATCATAATTAGAAGTGGTATGGAGGCTCTACATATCTAGTACCATCATCAAGATATCTGAGGTAATCCTCTCTACCCCAACATCCTTTTCAAGCACTCTACATAGTGCATATGATATGTATTTGATGTATAAATTAATGTCTTTGTAGAAGTATGGGGTTGCTCCTAGCATCGGGGCTATATAGGTTTTCATTTTCTTAGGGACATGATGATCCTTGGTCAACTTTGCAGCAATGCTAGATTCTCTAGTGTATCTATTCTCTAGGCTCTTCATATTTATTTTAGTAGCCATTGGGTAGTACACATTGAAGGCTTTCATGAGAGTATTCTGGTCCAAAATGAGTAAGGGCTTTCCATCATCCCTCTTAATGGTTTTGGTTAGGGGATCATATCTATGGGCCAATTCTAATATGAAATCGACATCAAAAAAGATGTCAGGAACTATCAACCTAGCTAATCCATAGGTCCAAGGGTTTGAGATAGGCATGGGTTCATCACTATTGTTAAAGAAGTAAGTAAATAGTGAATATCCTGATGAACATGGCATTTTTGCATCTCTAATACAAGCCATATCATCAATTAGGACCTCAGCACTAACCTTTCGATTTTGACTGGAGCTTGGAAGTAAAATGAGAAACTAATTTAACTAGTTCCTCTTTCCCTTTAACTCATCATAGACATCTTCACTTCTCCCACTGGTGGATGCCATACTCTGTGCTTGACTCATCTTTCTTTCTGCTCGGTTCTCAACCCTTATAACCGATATTGAAACAAATGCTCAAAAACCTCACCACCAATTGTGAATTTATTTGAAAAATATAATTCTAAAATCTTAGAACACTATCAATTATAATCTTTGTCAAACTTTGAATTGATAAAACACCTTTCTGAATCACTTACTGCTGGAAATTTCAACCTTTCTCAAAAAGCACTAAAATTTCTATGAACTCTTCACTTTGAGAAATTAGACGCTGGTAAAAATGAAATAGCAATGGACCTGTATAATTATAAATGATAATTCAATGTAGATGTCTCTTCGAGCTGGTAAACTTACAATTCAATCATTTTTGCCATTAGTTTCACACACTGTGACATTAATTTCTAGTTTTAGCTGTGGCATTCAAATTGTCAAACAATTGGTTTCTGATGAGTGTGTTTATATATAAAACCTTATAAACTTAAAAAAGAGATCAAAATCAAATCTAATTGGCTTCATTTAATGCATATTATGGCTACTTTCCCATCTTTCACAAATCTCTATACTTTGATTGGTCAGCAATTGTCCATGATGGCACCACTGAAAAGTCTTTCTTTATCTCTGGTTAACTTCTAGCGACTCAGTGACTGAGTGATCTCCTTCTCACTTAATTTTTTTGATAACTGCAGTTTCTTCAAGAGACTTAGTGACTGTTGCAGGATCAATTATTACACCAATAGTTGGTGTGATGTTGCTTGATCTTTTAACTTAACCCTTCATCATATGGAGACATCACGACAAAGCACTTTCTCAACTGTTCTTTACCTTGTGTCACATCTGGAGACTTGGTGACTGTGATATCTCTATGTCACTAGATGATTTCCTTAACTCATGTTTTATCCATCAACAATGTGACTAAACACTTTAATATTTTAATCATGTGATTTATTTCATCTTTATAATCTACATCTAGAGACAACACGACTACCATTGATCTCACTTTCCTCTACAGCCGACGGTTGTTGCTAAGTCTTGTAATCTTCATTAAAAAACCTAATCCTTCTTGAGACTTAGCAACAAATGGATGCATGTCATACCTTTTCCTTTTGTCTCTTAATCGCTTGATCATGTTTGACATTTCAAATTTGTATCGCGACTACCGTCAGATCTTACCTTCATCGAATGGTTGTCGCTTGATCTCTTGATTTTTGACTTAACTCATCTTCCTTCATGCGACTATGTGACAACACTATTTTTAATCTGAAATCTAACCCTTGGTTTATCCAGAGACTTAGCGACCATTGAATCTCCATGTTGCATGATAACTTCTAAACCACAGCTACAATTAGGAGACTTCCTGACTATCGTTAGATTAAATCTCTGATCAACAGTTGTCGCTAAATATCTAGTTCTTTTACTTAACTCACTTTTGATTAAGAGACCTGGTGACAACACTAAAACTTTAACTCATGAGCTTAACTCATAACCATAGGTTTCATCAGGAGATAACGTGACTGAGCAATCTCAAAGTTGACAAATAAAATAAATAACTCTACTTTCATCAGGAAACAATGTGAGTACCATCAGATCTTATCATAAAATCAATGGTCTGCACTAAGTATCATAACCATTTTAGCATATTCTATTGTATGAAGAGACTATGTGACCAAATCTTTCTGCCAAGTCTCCAGATTATAAAGAATATTCATTTTTTCTTATGAGACTTGGTGACTAAGAAATAAGCACATGCACATAAAATTAGACTTAAGTTATGAAAAAGGTAACATAGAAATAGAACAAGCTTGGGAATTTTAGGGCTTTTCTGCAATTTCAAACAAAAAATTACTCAAGGGCTTAGGGTTGTGACATTTTCAACTAGGTTTAAGGCTAAAGCATTATTTGCGGAGGTAGGTAAACAATTTTAGACATGAATTTTAATCTTCTGGGCATAAGAATGATAGGTACTTCAAGAATTTTCAAGGCAAACTCAAAAACATGAAATACAACCAACAGTGGCTCTCTCTGAGGATGACTAAACACAAGTTTATATCAAAGAATCTCAAAATCTCTGGTTGTAGACCTCTTATTTGATGCAGACTAAACTACGGCTTAAGGGAAACACGCAACTAAAAGAAACTATTTAAAATATAATACATACTTACTTGTGCATAAAACTTTATTTTTCAATTGAAGAAAGGCTTCAGATATTGCCCATGCACTAGCAACTCAAAATATTCTCCATCCATGTTCTTCAGTAAATAGGAATCTTTTCCAAAGCTTTGTGAAATAAAAAATGGCCCAAGCCATAAGGATTCAATTTTTTTATTCTTTCCTTCATCTTCTGATCTCACATTCCATTGAAGAACTAGGTCATCTAGTTAGAATAATTTTCTATCAGTAGCCCTTCTGTCAAACATATATTTCATCTTCTATTGTAATTTAATGTTTTCCTTCTGGCTATCTCTTCTTGTTTCATCCAACTCTTCCAATTGAATCATTCTATTATGCATGCTATCAGAAACATCTAACTTCTCTTCTTGCATGAACTAATATGCTGGTAACAAATTGTTTATAGGCATTTTTTACTGTAAACCATATACCAATTCAAATGGTGACTTACCAATGGCCTTCTTATCTATTATTCTATCAGCCTAGAGTGCTAGCTTTAGATTGGTATGTCATGCTCTCTTATTCTTTTCAAGAGTCTTTTTCAATATCTTCAATGCACTTTTACTACTAGATTCAGCTTGTCCATTTTCCTGTGGGTGATATGGGGATGAATATGACATTCTGATCCCATATTTATCACAGAACTCTTTCATCTCATCTGATCTAAAGCACATGGCATTATCCATTATTAACTTTGAATGTATACCAAATCTAGTCAGAATATTCTCCATAAAGAATTCAGTGACTACCTTACTTGTTGCCTTTTTTTTAGGAATGGCTTCAAACCACTTTGTAAAATAATCGGTAGCCACTAGTATCCAAATATTTCCTCCACTAGATTTTTGTGCAAACTCACCAATAAAATAAATTCCCCACATAGAAAAAGGGGCTTCAACACTTACTGGGTTTAACAATAGGGCTCTTGAAAATTTGAAATTATTTGAGAACCTCTGACAAGGTTCACATTTAATGACATATGCATATGTATCTTTAAATAAAAAAGGCCAATAATATTTGGCCCTTAAAATCTTGTGGGTAGTGGTCTTGGTAGAAAAGTGACCTCCACACTCCCCTGCATGCATCTCACTTAAAACTTTCTCAGATTGGCTCTGATCCAAACATAGCAATAATACACCATTCCTATCTTTCCAATACAAATCTCCTTTGAATAAGGTGTATTTTTGAGCCTGCAATTTGAGACTTCTCTTTTGATTGTCACTCAAAGCATCAAGACACTTGGCATTCTTTAAAAAGTACACAATATCAACATAAAATGGTTGTATTTCTCTACTTGTAACTGTCTAATCATGTGTCTCTATATCATTCAGTTGTACCAAATCCAAGTTATCCTCTATCATGAATTTGGCCAAACCCTCACCTCTGATCAAATTTGTAATGTGGATTCCAAGATTAAACTCCCGAATCCTATTGATCCACTTGCACCTCTTACTAGTCACTTCTGACTGAGTAAGAATATCCTTTACTACTGAGTGATGGACATACGCTTGCACCTTAGCACAGACCAAATATGGTCTAAAATATTTTACAACTTTCACTAAAGCATATGTCTGCTTCTCCATCATCTCATAATTTATCTCTGTAGCCTGGAGATATTTACTATAAAAATCTATTGGATTCTCAAATCCTTCTTCATCTTTTTGTAGTAAAACAATAGCAATTGTGTGATAGGATGCAAATGAAAACATAGAAAAGGGCTTACTATAATCAGATGATTTTAGAATAGGAGCCTCTTGTACTACCTTCTTTATTCTCTCAAATGTCATTCGAGTTTCTTCATTCCAATTAAGTTTTGCATCTTTTTTCAGCAACTTTATGATAGGTTTGACAATTTCTGCAAAGTTTTCTATAAACCTTCTGACAAAATTAATCTTTCCTAAGAAAGATTGAACTCCCTTAAGTTTTTTGGAGCAATGACCTTCTGGATTGCTTCTATTCTTTCTAGGTCTATTCTCACTCCATCTTTAGACACTATGTGTCCCAACAACTTTCCCTCCTGTACTGCAAAATGACATTTCTTAGGATTTAATGAAACACCATATTCTACAGCTTTATTGAAAATTTTACCTAGGTGTTCACAATGACCTTCAAGTTTCTTAGAGTAGGCAGTTAGATCATCTTGATAAATGACCATGAATAAGTCAATAAATTCCTTAAAAGCAAGATCCATTGCCCTCTGAAAAGTTTCTCTTGCATTTATCAATCCAAATGGCATTCTAATATAGACATAGGTTCCCCAAGGAGTGGTAAATGCAGTCTTTTACTTCTCTGATTCCTTCACTAAAACTTGGTTGTAGCCTGGGAAACCATCCATCATTGATAGTATCTCACAACCAGTCACTTTATGTAACATTGCCTCCATGTTGGGTAAAGAATAGTTATCTTTTAGTGAAGCAATATTCAAATTTCTAAAATCCACACATAACCTAATGTCACCATTCTTTTTTCTTACTGGTACCAGATTTGAAACCCATGTTGAGTGTCTGATAGGTTGGATAATCCTAGCGTCATTTAACTTCATCAACTCTTGCTACATCTTAGGAGTCAGGAAAGGATTAATATGCCTCTATTTTTTCCTAAACAGTTTCACCTCTGATTTTAGTGGGATCTTATGTTGGAAAAGGTCTTCCCTATAAGCCTTTAGATCCTCATATGACCATGCAAAAACATGCTTATATTTTCTCAATAATTTAATCAAATTTTTTCTTATATGGGAATCTAAACCTTTTCCAATATAAACAACTTGAGGACTGGTTTCTAATCCTAAGTTAATTTCCTCCAAGTCCTCAATCTTAGCATTGCTTATTTTTGTTGAGTGATCATTTTGACTACTGAACAATGCTTCAAGTTCAACCATACCCTTATAAATCTGATTGGAACTCAATTGGACAACCTCATTTCCTAATACATATTCTTTACCATTATTATTCTCAAGTAAAGTATTGCAATCTATGCACTGATTCTCATAACGGTCCAGACACTGAATGAATCTCAAAATATCTTGCTCATCCTAAAAAACTTGCCAGTTGTATATATTATCTGGAACAACTGGTCTTGTCTTAACTTCAAGTATTGATACCCCATGTAAGGTCTGATCGTCAGTTTTTAGAGTAACATTTGCTAAGAAATCTACCATTATATTTTTAGACCTTTCTATCCAACTTATATCAAAGGAATTAAACATTTCAATTTGATCCCAAATATTGTATTTATACATCTTTACTCTATCAATTTTCACTGCATATTTGGATCTTATTTGGGCTATTACCAATTCCGAATCACCATAAACTTTAAAACATTTTATTCCATGTTTGATGGGAATTTCTAGCCCTAAAGATAAAGCCTCATACTCCACTATATTATTTGTACATTGAAAGGCTAGAAAAAAATAATATTTGAAAGTTGTACTTGATGGAGATACAAGTAATACACTAGCTCTTGATCCTTCTTTTGAGAAAGCTCCATCAAAATAGATTTTCCACAATCCATCATTTTGTATAGTCAATTCTTTAACTAGAGGATCAATATTTTCACTCTAATGATGATGATCACTCCTCTGTACTCTAAATTTCTCCATATCCACATCAATACAGTAATTAATGTTAGTGTCTTCATACCATTCAATCATGTGAGGAGTCTTACCTTCTCTTGACACTTTAACATTATTTCCATTAATGTTAAAAGTAGCATATGATAAATCACTTTGTATGCTACCTCCCATTGAATCACTCCACTTTCTAGATAGTAACATCCCATAATGTGGTGGTATGTCAACAATAAGAACATTCATAGTTAAAACCACATCAGGACACACTGCTAATTTGTAAGACATGGCTTCAATAGTACCAATAATAGGGACTTCTCTAGAATCCATTGCTTGACATCTCCCATGAGGAGTATCCACTTGTAATCCCATAGACTTCATAATTTCTACTAGCATGATAGTGTTTGATGCTCCTGAGTCAATCATACAATTTTTAAGCATCCTTCAATTAATCACCAGTGTTAGAAAGAATGGGTCTACAACCTTAGGAGAAGTAATTGTATTTAAGAAAATATAAGGAATCTCAGAAATCATTTCTTCAACTTTCGTCCCTTTGTTATTTGGTCTCTTATCAACATTTTCTAGACTTTTAACTTTCATTGTAGGCACACTATTCAATAATGATATAACCTTTTCTTTATGTTCTTTGATTCTAATCATCTCTAAAAATTGAACTTTTATAGTCATTTGAGACAAATAGTGTCCCATGTCTACAAGAGTATACTTTATATATGAGTACTTTATTTTTTCAACAATAATATTATTTTCCTCAATCTGTATGTTTAGACTTGGTTCTTCTTTCTTGGATTTTTTGTTTTCTATCTTAAGAGAAGAAGTACTTGTTTCTTGTACCTTTGTTTTTCCTTATTGTACAACAATAGGCTCTATGGATTTAGTTACAATCTTGACCTTAGGTTTGTTTGCATTTTCCCTAGGTCCATCTTTCTTTTGTACATATTTGGTGTTTGTTTTATTTTCTTTTATAAATACACCAGATGGTTGACTACCAGCTTCACCAATTTTTCTATTCCTTAAATGATAATTGCTTCTAGCTTTGTTCACCAGATCTGTAGTAATTCTTTCTTTTTCTTCATCTAAATATTTTCTGACCAGTGAAATGTCTTGATTATTTTGTGAATAACATCTTATATGGTCATCTGTTTCTTCTATTTCATAGTCTGATAAATTTTTTTGATGATGAATCTCTATATTTCCTTGTGAACCATATGAATCATGATTTTCAATTTCATCATCTGATTCTACATCATGACATGAATAGGCATTTGTCATATTATAATCGCATTGTTCACTTTCATCACTCCCTTGTTCTTAATTTTTTTTAGATCTAAGGAAACAATGCAAAAATTAGGATTATGCAGGGCTTCACAAGCATCACACCAGAAATCATCATTGCACAAATGGACAACATTTTTATGCAAAGGGTCTGGAGTTTTGTTCTCAGGTTTTTCTTTTCTTGGTGTGTGAATAGGCTTCCCATCCTTAAAATGAGTTCCATAAGGATGATTCTGCATTCTATTATAGGAAGGCCTATTATTTTGAGGAGCCCTATACTATATTCTGGTTCCTTTAGGTTACTCCTACTAAACCTTGAATCATCTCTCCTATTTAGTTTACCAGACACCCTTCTATTCATCTCAATATTTACTGCTATCTTGTAAGCATCAGTGGGAGTTCTAGGATTTTTATTCCTAAGAGCATAACCCATTTTAGAATCAAAAGCATTTAAATAGGTTTCTAGACATACCTCTTCATCCAGCCTTATTTTATGAAATAATTTATGCATTGCTCTTTGGAATCTGGTATTGAACTCAGTGACCTCTTCATTATAGTTATTTTTGATGTTATTGAAATCATTCAGCAAGAACCCTTTATTTGTCTTATCACCATATTGGTCTTTAAATAACTCAATTAACTCATCCATGGAAGCAACAAAGCCATTAGAAAGACTTCTAAACCATTCTCTAGCATCTTTTACTAGAAACTGAATAAAAATCTTCATCAATACATCTTCATGGTAGATATTCAAATCATCAACAAAATCAATGAATTTTCTTAAATGTACTTCACAAGAGATGACATTATTACTTACAAATTTTGGAAGCTTTTCTCCTACATCACCCACATCTTTTGGAAATGCATTTGGGTATCCAGGAATGCCAATGAAATTAAATTACTTATACCTTTCATAATACAATGGTTTCCTTTGGAAGTTATCAGTCTCTTTGAAAGTAGTAGCTTTTGTTTTGGAAGATGTTGTGTTCTCAATTCCAGCATAATAATATTTGGAAGAATGCAAAAAATCTATTTTCTTTTTCATTTCTATTGTTGAAGCTTCCATCTGAGATTTTTCTAGCATCTTTGCCATGGTTTCCATTTCTATTATTAGTCTTTCAAGATCAATATCCAATTTGGACATTTTCTCTGTTAAGGCCTTCTGAACTTTAGGCTCTTCAATTTTTCTTTCAGTAATCTTTTGTTTACCTTTGTCCTTAACATTTTGTGAACTAGAATCTCTACGAGTAGTGGGAATTTCATGGCCTTTTTGAGACCTCTCATTATTCCTTGTAGTTTTATGTCTTAAGGATCTTCTTCTACTTTTGTCAACATCTTTATGCTCATGTTTTGTTTTCTATGTTCCTTTTCCCTTTTCATCTGTTGAATAAGGGCAAGATATTTCAAAATGAGTGTTCATTCCTCAAAAAGATCATCAGAAGGAGATTCCTCAGAATCTAAACTATTTGTATCTGTTCCTTCTCTTTCACTTGAAGTGAAGGTAGTTGCAAGTGTTTCTAATCCTCTCTCTGGAGCTTCTTCATATTTTGAAGTATTGCCTTCATGATTAGAATGATTACTACCTTCCTCCCTCCTAGTATTATTTCCTTTACTTCTTGGAGGAGTTTCATCTATATTGACATGATTTATTTTCTTCCTCCAAGACATCTCCATCCTTGAAGTTGATGGGATTCCACCATCTAATGCAATTTTAGGATTCCCTTTTATTTTTGACCTAGTATTCATTTTGAAAGATGTTTACTTAACTTATTACTGATCACAGAGATTTAACTTTAGAGTCGCCACCCAACAGTTGTTTGGGATGAATGAATACTCATCAAATTGACCTTGGAAACTACAACTATAATTATAATATCTTTGAAACCCTCAGAGATTTTGAATACTTTTATGAAGACTTTACAATCTCTATTTTTTAAAATACTTGTTTGTTTCAACCTGATTCTAGGATAATTCTTAGATACAATTAATTATACCCAATCCCCAGTAGAGTCACCAATTTGTTAACTCTTTTCTTGCAACACAACATTAAAATGACAGTATACTTATATACTCAAATGCAAACTTCTTTTTATGAAAGAGAAAGGCTAATTGATGAGGTATTTGATAACACTAGGGATACCTATTATCACCTCCTTTTTTGAGCTCCATAGACTCAGGCGGGTATTACCTATAGCAGATTATTGATTCTTCAGTCAATATATTTAGTGGACTAGTTCATTCACTGGTTTGTTACTTCTCATCTCACTGTAACAAATTATAAAATACCTTGGAGATTGCAATGATTAATTTAAAATAGAGTACTATAAGCCAGGCTATGGTCTTGATACATAAATCAATGAGATAAGGATTTTGATCCTTCTTCCTTTTTCTTTTAGGAGGGGTAAACTAATGATCCTCTCTTCGAGGATTTAGAAAACTAAACTATACCCTAAGAATACAATCACTTGAATGGAATTATCTATTTTTTAGTGTATATGATTAAGTAATTTGAAAATATTAGATTGTAAATCAATTACTTAGCAAACACAAAACCAGTGCCTAATCCCTGGGATATGAGTCGACATCTTGTATAAATCCACAGTAAGGTAATCAATAAACCACTTGCAACAAAGATAGAATACCTTATAAACTATCCTCTCCCTACAAATTTATCATCCAATCCTCAAACTAATGCTATGTTCCCTAGGTTACTTGAAAACATTTTAATCCTTCCTTGAAGGAACTTACAAGTAACTGCACAATCACCTTGTGATCAATGTGCTTAAATGCCTTACAAATAAACACATAAGAACTATAATAGAAATGTAAAGAGATAATTCAAATGTAGAAAAGAGATTGCAAAATATTTATATTGATGTCTTAAAGCTTCAAATACATTTAGATAGACAAATAGTACAAAGGTTTAGACACAATTTTAGTCTGCCTTGTAATTCTATTAAAATTTCCAACTCTAACAAAAAAGGTTACAATTACATATTTATAGTCTCAAATCATCTTGGAATCCTTAAGACAAGGATGCAACAAGCTTTGGATGATTTGGAGACCTAACCCTAAAAACATAGAAAGAGACAAAAGACAAGAAAACTCCAAGCGGTGGGAGGACAAAACTGAAGAATAAGATTTGATTGGTAGTTTGTCCTTTTGTGGATGTCAGTACCTTTGTCTGCATATATTCAGGATAGTATCTGATAGTTGTAATAAGATTTAGTGACCACTAATATAGACTAACTTACACTGATCTCTTAAAGATTACTAACCTTCCTATGCTTATAGATCAAGTGCCATGTGCCCCTTTTATTCTTCATCCATGACATCCAAGTCAACTGTGACATGCTTCTTTTTCTTGGGATTTGTCATGACATCCCATGCGGTCACATCTTCCTCTTTAGGCCACTCAAAATTCTGACTACTTTCTAGTTGAGCCTTCTGCCTTTCACACCTAGCATCTGTTATGCTTTTAATATCTTTAATGAACTTATTGCAGTCTATTTTTGCCTTTATTGCCTCGTCTAGAATTTTTTTGAACCTCTCCATATCAAATTCTCCCTGATCAGATACATAAATGTCTTTGTTGGGAAGCACACTATCAAACTCTAATCCCCATAGCCCTAATGGCTTGATCTGATCGTCATCTGTTCTAATGGGGGGTATAAACCTACTATAACTTATCCCAAACATTTTCAACTTTGCCTCAATTTGATTTGATTTTCCTTTGAAGAAAGATAAAGTAGCCCCAATTTTCTTTATTACTATACCAACCATAGTTACTATTTCTGGTAGATCTGACCTTAATGGTTGTACAAATGCCAAACTCTCAAAAAGTGATGTTCTTCCAGACCAAGTTGCATAATAAGGATTCAAAATTGTAAAAAATTTAGCCACGTCTGCTTGTAGGCCTGGAAACCTTCCATAAGCCCCATACACCACACCAATATTATATTTGGTGGTGTTAATTCTATGCTGTAAAATTTAAGCAAATGCTTCCAAAACCACATTGTTATGCTCTGTGACTCCTAGCTCTATTCCAGCAGGTATCTCCCATGTATCCTCTGTTTGGATTTCAACACCCATCACTTCTTTTGGCTCAACAGGGGCAGGCTCTTTTATTTCAAGCAATTGTCTAGTCAGTTCATCTATGAGCTTTTCTTGTTCTTTGATTTTTATCATTTCTAACTCCCTATCTTTAACAATATCACTAGTATCACTAGTGAGTTTCTATAATTTTTCTGATATTTGGGCTATGTTTGCCTCATTGAGCTGAGAAAAGTTAGTCATTACATGGGATATTTCCAATTCCCCTATATTTTCCAGTGTCCATATGATCTTATTCCACTCCATATTTTCTTGAATATTTAAATAAGATGTCTTTTGATCTTTAGAATCTAAGCTCCACATTGTAAGTACTTGAGACTTAGGGTTATACCCAAACCCTCTCATCATATCTCCAACCTAAGTCTTTGATGACAATTTGACATTAGGCTTCCTTATTATCTAATCAATTATGAATGTTGAGGACAAGTCCCAGCCTTCCACAAATAATATCACACTAGCCTTGACTTTTTGTCTTGCCTATTCAGGTGTAATTTCCTTTTATTCAAGATCATATTCTTGCAATGTTTGTCAGGCTTCCTGAGTGACTGGATCACCACCTGCCAATTGCAATTATTTTCCAATTTGTTTCTACTTATTCCATATGAGGAAATCCTTGAATTCTCTTGTCTTTATGAAGTTTTCATCCTTGAGGAATTCCTCTTGATGCATCAACCTATCATCTGTAAATGACCTAAGAGGTAATTCTTCCTCTTCTTCTGTATCTTTTTGTAGTTTCTTCCTATCCCTGATCTATTTTCTCAATTAATGATCATATGGCCTGCTTCCAGTTATCAAAGCTCCAACTCTGTCTGTCTTCCTTTTCTTAGAAAGCTCCCCTATTTCTATTTTTTTTTTCCCTTAAGTGGGGGCTCATTTGTTACTTCCTTCTTTGGGACCTCTGTTTGGTTAATGACATCTTCACCCTCAACTGAATGCTCAAATGCAACCACTTGATAATCTGGATAGGTAGTAGGTGAAGCATAGCCCTAATCACTATCATAATCATATTCTAACTCTGAGTGCTCCCTATGGCCTTTCTCAAGAACCACTAATGCTTCTTCTAACTGATTTCAGAGGAGCTTATGAGAATCAACCATAGCATCTAGCCTTTTTAGATAAGGCATGTCAGGGTAGAAACCTCCAAACTTCATTCCTTTTCTCTTCACCTACCTCTCCAAGTCCATAAGTTCATTGAAATTAATTGCTCTTTTCTCCACCTCCTCATCCTCCAAGATGTTTCTTATTAAATCTTCCTCCATACACTCTTCATGTTCTTTTGTGTAGGGGATGGTTGGTGTCAACATTTTATTTGCAGTAAGGATGAAACCCTCTGTATCCACATATCTGTGTAGGGAAACATTCATCCTATAATGATTCATTTAGGCATTCACTAGGTCCAAAGCTCCTTTTCCAATGGTGAAGTTGTAAATCTTGAATTGTCTAGGGGTAAATGTACCCTTCCTGTGTGATGCTAAGTGCTCTTTGTCTGTCAGAATGAGCTACCTGATGAACTCCATTGTAGCTATCCTTGGTGGTACATGGTATGGAAAGATGTGTGGAGGGTGGGAGAAACCATAAACCCTCATTATTGTGAAATTATTCTCATAATAGAAACCCCCCTAATTATGGTCTCCTGACCATTTGTCAAGATATTGGCATGACGTCAATAGTTGGATTAGCTTAATAGGTAATCTAGGTTTATAAACACCTATACACTTAAGAAGTGGATAGATTATCCAATTTTAAAACACACAAAACTCTTTCTCTCTAGATGTGTAATTACATACTCTAAGCCAAAACTAAATAGGGTTAGGCTGGTTATGGTGAAACTGTTGTGGCTATAGAAACTGACAATTCAAAACTAGGAAATTGTAGTGCAGGATAAAATGCATGAGGATTGAATAATGCATAAATCTTGGGTGATCCTTTTTACTCTGTATGTCTACTAACCCTTGATGCATCTGGCCTATGATATACTAGATGTAATCATAATTAGAAGTGGTATGGAGGCTCTGCATATCTAGTACCATCATCAAGATATCTGAGGTGATCCTCTCTACCCTAGCGTCCTTTCCAAGCACTCTACATAGTGCATATGATATGTATTTGATGTAGAAATTAAGGTCTTTGTGGAAGTATGGGGTTGCTCCTAGCATGGGGGCTATATAGGTTTTTATTTAATTAGGGACATGATGAACCCTGATCAACCTAGCAGCAATGCTAGATTCTCTAGTGTATCTATTCTCTAGGCTCTTCAGATTTATTTCAGTAGCCATGGGGTAGTACACATTGAAGGCTTTCATGAAAGTATTCTGGTCCAAAGTGAGTAAGGGCTTTCCATCATCCCTCTTAATGGTTTTGGTCAGGGGATCATATCTACTAGCCAATTCTAATATGAAATCGACATCAACAAAGATGTCAGAAACTATCAACCTGGCTAATCCATAGGTCCAAGGTTTTGAGATAGGCATGGGTTCATCACTATTATTAAATAATTAATTAAATAGTGAATATCCTAATGAACCTGGCATTTTTGCATCTCTAATATAAGCCATATCATCAATTAAGACCTCATCACTAACCTTTGAATTTTGAGTGGAGCCTGGAAGTAAAGTGAGAAACTCATTAGAGTAGTTCCTCTTTCCCTTTGACTCATCATTGAAATCTTCCCTTCTCCCACTGGTGGATGTCATACTCTATGCTTGACTCATCTTTCTTTCTTCTCTGTTCTCAACCCTTATCACCGATATTGAAACAAATGCTCAAAAACCTCACCACCAACTATGAATTTCTTTGAAAACTATAATTATGAACTCTTAGAAAACTTTCAATTACAATCTATGTTGAACTTGGAATTGAGAAAAGACCTTTCTGAATCACTTACTGCTGGAAATTTCAACCTTTCTCAGAAAACACTAAAATTTCTATGAACTCTTCACTCTGAGAAATCAAAGGCTGGTAAAAATGAAATAACAATGGACATGTATACTTATAACTAATAATTCAATGCAGATGTCTCTTCGAGCTGGTAAACTTACAATTCAATCATTTTTGCCATTAGTTTCACACATTGTGACATCAATTTTTGGTTTTAGCCGTGGCATTCAAACTGTCAGGCAATCAATTTTTGATGAATGTTTTTGTATATAAAACCTTATAAAATTCAAAAAGAGATCAAAATAAAATATGATTGACTACATTTAACTCATATTACGGCTACTTTCCCATCTGTCAAAATCTTTGTACTTTGATTGGTCAGCAATTGTCCATGATGGCATCGCTGAAAAGTCTTTCTTTAACTCTCGTTAACTTCTAGCGACTCAACGACTAACTAATCTCCTATCGCTTAATGTTTTTGATAACTATAGTTTCTTCAAGAGACTTAGTGACTTCCGCAAAGTCAATCATTATATCAATGGTTGGCGTGATGTCGCTTGATCTTTTAACTTAACCCTTCATCTTATGGAGACATCGTGACAAAGCGCTTTCTCAACTTTTGTTTACCTTGGGTCACACCTAGAGACTTGGTGACTGTGATATGTCTATGTCACTAGATGATTTCCTTAACTCATGTTTGATATAGTGACAATGCGACTAAACACTTTAATATTTTAATCATGTGATTTATTTCATCTTTATAATCTGCATCTTTAGACAATGCGACTACTATTGATCTCACTTTCCTCTACATCTAACGGTTGTTGCTAAGTCTTGTAATCTTCATTACAAACCCTAATCCTTCATGAGACTTAGAAAAAAATGGACGCATGTCACACCTTTTCCTTTTGTCTCTTAATTGCTTGATCATGTCTAACTTTTCAATGTTGTATCGTGACTGCGCGACTACCGTCATATCTTACCTTGATCGAATGGTTGTCACTTGATCTCTAGATTTTTGAGTTAACTCATCTTCCTTCATGTGACTTGGTGAAAACACTATTTTTAATCTGACATCTAACCCTTGGTTTATCCAAATACTTAGTGACCATTGAATCTCCATGTCGCATGATAATTTCTAAACCACAATTACAATTAGGAGACTTCCCGACTGCCGTTAGATTAAATCTATGATCAACAATTGTCGCTAAATCTCTAGCTATTTTACTTAACTCACTTTTGATCATTAGACCTGGTGAAAACTTTAACTCATAACCATGGGTTTCATCAGGAGATAACATAGCTAAGAAATCTCAAAGTTGCAAAATAAAATAACTAACGCTGCTTTCATCAGGAGATAATGTGACTATTGTTAGATCTTGATAAAATCAATGGTCTACGCTAACTCTCATAACCATTTCAACATATTCTATTTTATCAAGAGACTACGCGACCAAAGCTTTCTACCAAGTCTCCAGATTATAAAGAATATTTGTTTTTCTTATGAGACTTGGTGACTAAGAAATAAGCACATGCACATAAACTTAGACTTAAGATATGAAAAAGGTAATGTAGAAATAGAACAAGATTGGGAATTTTAGGGCTTTTCTCCAATTTCAAACAAAAACTACTCAAGGGCTTAGGGTTTTGACATTTTCAACTAGGTGTAAGTCTAAACAATTATTTGTAGAGGTAGGTAAATAGTTTCAGGCATGAATTTTAACCTTCTAGGCATAAGAACGATAGGTACTTCAAAAAATTCTAGGGAAAATTTAAAAATAGGAAATACAACCAACATACCATACAACATTTGATAAATAAATTTAAGTAAAATGCATAATCCAACATATAAGAACTCAACTACTAAAATATTTTTCCATTAAAAATTATCATAATTTCAAATGAACCTTTTAAAAAATAGAAATTTCATGGAAAAAAACTAAAAAATATGTCTTGAATATTATTCAAACCCATGGGTATGGCCTTGTAATCTATTTTTCTTTCCATGAAATATTTTGGTTTTCTTTTTCCTATCTGTTGTTATCTTATGAACTATTTTTCTTGCATTTGAACTTGCTATTTTTCTCTGCCTTATCTATTATTTCGATCATCATAATATATTTTTCTTTCTTGAACTATTATTTTTTTTTAATCTTAAATCTACTATTTTCATGGGTGATTATGTTGTTCACTCCTCAATCTGATCTTTATTCATTTTATAACACTTCTAGAACCAAGACAACATTGAATCTTACTCTTACTCTTCTAATGTCAAGAAAGACCACGTGATGGGGAGATTCAAAACTCTTTAGCTATTGGGATCTTCTAAATTCTCCTTCTCACCCTTCTTATGTTACTTAGCTCTACCCTAACTAGAGGACACTTCTACAATTCCTCTACTCCACTAGATCTCACCAATCAACTACAAACTCTCATCCTCTCCTTCATAGTCCCACTATGAATTCATAGGTCCTACCAATGCAATCTAGGTTTTAATTCCTCACAAGCATGGTATTATGTGTCTGCACTTTTTCTCCATTCCTTTCAATAGGCTTTGGAGTCCTTTCAACCAATCTTTCATAGGGTTTCTATCGATCTCTGGTTTTCCTATATTTTAGGCCTTATAGCATTTTTGCCCAAATTAGGCCTCCTAATTATGGTAATCTTGGAATTACTCCTAAATTCCCTTAAAAAGAGGAAAAATAAAATTTGGATCCTTTAATACCTCATCCTAGGCTTTGATATTTTCTAGGTTTGGACTGCCCATGGTGTCCGTATAGTGTATTTTCACGAAACCCCTATTTTTAAGGGTTTCTTGGGTCTATGGACCAGTCTACACTTTAAAGACTCAAAATGTATTCAAAAGAACTCATATTCTCCCCTCTTCTTGGCCACAAGGTCTTGACATGTACCTCTACATTTCCATACTTGATATTGGCACAAACCAATCCATCTACTCCTTCTTTATCACTCTGTAAGCTCCTATCCAGATGGCTCTAGACCTGCCTAGGGCTTGCTTGTAAAAATAGCACCCATACTCAAAACAAACCTAAAATGTATAATAAAAAAGTATTTATATTTTCCTTCTTTATTCCAAGTGGCCATTTAAGATTCAACCAATTGAGATCAAGAAGGAGCCATTTTTAATCAAACTACTCTGTACAAGATAGTGAGACTGTCAAAACAAAACAAATTTACAAACTACTACTAAGATGTACAAAATTTAAAATATAATGCCACAAAAGTGACCTAAATATAAGTATATAATAAAACATGAAATAATATTTAACCATTCAATCCATTGGAGTGTCGATTATGGAAAACCTAGGTCACTGTGATACAAAAACCAATCAGTCTCGCTCTTCCTTCAACAAAGTTCTTACAATAAGACAACCAACCCCTCAATTAGGGTTAATTAGGCCTATATATCCCCCAAAAATGTTCTCATACCCTAGGTTTGGGCTTTTACTTCATTTATTTCCATTTGTAATTTTTAAGGAAAGTTCTCATTACAACTTTTCAAAGTTGCAAAGTTGTCATGGGCAACTTTTGCAATTTTTGCATTCTTGACTTTTCATTGTTTCTAACTTGCATAGTTCCACTAAGAATCAATATAATTGACCAAACTTCATTCATAGGCATCATTTGACAACTTATCACTCACTTTGGAGTCCTAGTCCATACTTTGACCAACTTTGACCCTTCTAACATTAAGGTACAAAACAAAACAATGAGGACCTTTTGACTAATTAGGAAAATACAAAGAAACTAAAAAACCCTATTTACATGACTCTCACACACACCTTGGGAATTTATAATATTCCTTATTCTCTGGTGGTTTTCTAGAACCACCTACAAGCTAAAAATCAAAACATTATAGGATCGTCACTAGGACCCTAAGGTGCTCCTACACCATTCTCCCCCTACAAGAAGAAATTTAAGTCACCTAAGGTGTGATGTGTAACACCCCAAAATTGGCATCTTGCAACACTAACCAATTTTGTTGCATTTGTCATTCTTCTGAATCATCAAAGTCCTATTTTACTAGGCAATTCTGAGTTTTGACTGACTCTACTCGACCTGAGTGTCAAATGTAGAAAATCCTAAATCTACATTAATCATACATTATATTTAATTCCTAAATATATATTGGCTAAACAAACCTTATGATCGAAGTAATTTAATTATAAATTCCTAGCACTTTAATTAAATTAAATTCACCCTCTTTAGCTAAAACACATAAAAAGGAATTAAATAATATTTAATTATTAAATAAATATCCTCATTTCAATAATTGAATGCAATTATTCAGATAATTGAGAAAAAGCAATTATGAGGTCATATTCTATTTTATTAATTAAATATTGTCAACAAAATCTTCTCTCTTGTTCAGAATTGGAAACTTCTCTTTAACTATGCTTTAAAGAGAAACAAAACAGATAAAACAAATAAAATAGTTAAAACTAAAGAAAGAAAACAGCTAAAGCAAAAGAGAAAACAATTTATTGTATTCTTTTAAAGAAATCTTTCTAATCTGAACTGGCTTTTCTATCTATTTTATTTCAAAAAGGAAATTTTCTATTCTGAACAACCTCTGAGTCTATAAAAGAACTCTCATTTCTCATTCAAAGATTTTCCTGAATTTCTAGTCATGTGCATTGTTAGAATACTGAATTGTTTCTACATTCTTAGTGTTAGTAATAACTGAGAGCGGGGGGGGTGAATCAATGGCCTCAAAAATTTATCCAATTTAAACTTTAATCCACCAATCAATACTTCTCAAATTATTAAGTCCCAACAAGATGCATGCCTTTGAAATATTTGAAACAAATAACTGTCTATCAGTTTACCTTGTCTGTCCTGTTTCTCCTTGATAACTGATAAGTAGTAAACTGTCTTTACCGATACTCAGTAAATATGCAAAGTATACCAGTCAATCCATAAATGTATATGTAGAATGTAAAATGATAAAGTAATTAACCATACACACATAACACAATGATTTTAACATGGAAACCCTGTTAAGGGAAAAACCACTGGGACCAATACCCCAATTTTTCGCTCTTCTGAAGTGAGCCCTATTAGGAGCCAACCCTGTTAAAGGTTACAAACACACTATTAAGTGCGACCTTGTTAGAGTATTTTCAATACATAGATTGTCACTAAGTATCTGGCATCTACGCTACCATCCTTTAATCAGTCTCATTACTGTCAATAGGCTTTATGCAAAATCTTACTACCATCCTTGAATCAGCCTCCTTCTTAGACTGTCAATAGGATTTAGGTAAGACCAGTGCTACTATCATGATTCAACCTTCTGTCAATCTGTTACGATATACCTCAATTACAAAAGACTGTTAAGTCCTGCTCTGTTAGGAGAATTTAATGCTTCAATGGTTAAACTGAAACAAAAATGATCTATTTCTAATGCAACTAAATTTCTGATTTTCATATCTGTTTACTTACAACATCTTTTTGATCAATGTATCAATTCAATTCCTTTGTACTTAACTCTTTCTGCTCTGTGATGTTGTGGTTCACTATTCGTCGGTGTCTGCAAAATTCTTTAGCTCTCCCTCAGCTTGATTGATCAGGACTGCATGAAGTTAATCCTTCATCAGTTTCTCTTCAGCATCTTCTATCAATTCACTCCCCCATGTATCTGATTGAGTATAGACCATCATGAGAATGAACTATGCTTGTCTCTTAAATAGACATGATTTTCATTAATTCTAGGTTCTTGATTCTTGATTCTTAGCGTGAAAAACAATCTAGCCAAATTAATTTATTACTTTAACTCATGATTTATCTCGTAGTTATCTTCTTGCTAACTGTACAAACTACTTACTTAACTCTGGTTGAATAAAACAAATAAAACAACTAGTTAAGTCTATCCTTTAGCTCTGCCAGCTAGATATTTTGTCATTTTCTTATCTCTCTGTTCCATCGGTCAATTCTGTAGCTCGTCACCGGTGACAATTGCCAGTTCCATCGATGTCCCTTCAGTTAGCTTTGGGATCTCCATCCATCGAGAAACACTATTTTTACCTCAGTGGGTATCATGTGATTCTTCTTCACCAGGAAACACTATCTTCTACTTCTCGGGCATCACTGTGACTTTAATCTCTGTCTTTACCGATGGTGTGCACTCCGCCAGTGTAGTCTATCACTTAGTGAATACTAGACTATTATGCATTGCTAGAAGCATAACCTTTGTTCCATTGGTTCTCTGAAGTCTTTGGCATGATCATACAGATGATATCAAGCTGACATCAATGACAATACAAACCATTAAGTGATTTAATGTCTTGCATCATCTTCAACTTAATATAGTCAATCATTTAATTGGTTAAATGTCATCAATCTCTCCCTTTGGCATTGATGGAAACATGCTATATTATAACACTATACTATTTATATTACAATATGAAATACAATTGTTGAGATTCATCAAATTACCAAATAGTTTGCTTTGATAACTGATAAAATGTCTGACCGCCGGTAAGCTCTGTGTAAGCTTAGATTTGATTCTTGCAGCTTTCCCTTTTTCTTCTTCTGATGTGTTGTGACCTCTATTGGTGTCAATTTTCTCTTTGACTATTCTTCATCTTTGATGTCACTACTTTCTATTTGCAAATTTTATACAAATACTCTCCCTTTTGATATGATCTCTCCTTGTTTGGAGTAATCTGATAATGAATAGTTTCTGATGATAATATGGAAACATTCTCTCCCTTTCACAAAAATGCCAAACAAATATTTTACAAATATCTGACATTCTATCAACTAATTCCTTCTTTCCATAATATATTCCTTGAATTTCCTTTATCCATTGTAAATATAACAATCTACTCTAGTGCTTGGTTCTTATATATACCTTTCTATATACAGATGTAGCGTTGAAGTTCAACTTCTGCTTGTATCAATCATGATTGATATTGGAATAATATATGGTTGATGTAGCCTTCAGTCCTTTTAGTGACTGTTAGACATGGGTTTGACCCATAGTCTCTTTCTTAGGTACTCAAATGTATCCTTCGGCAATGGCTTGGTCAATATATCAGCCAATTATTATTTTGATTGCACATATTCAAGCATCACTTCTTTTGCTTGGACTTGTTCTCTCAAATAATGATACTTGATGGCAATGTGTTTAGTTTTTGCATGCATGACTGGATTTTTAGAAATATTTATTGCACTGGTGTTATCACAATAAATAACTACTGGTTCTTTCATCTTCATATGTATACCTTCTAGCAGTTGTTTGATCCATGCAATATTTGAGCAATTTGCAGCAGCAGCAACATATTCTGCTTCTGCAGTAGATTGAGAGATGCATCCTTGCTTCTTGCTAATCCATGTGACAAGTCTGTCACCCATAAAGAATGCTCCTCCAGTTGTGCTCTTCCGGTCATCAAGATTCCCAGCCCAATCAGTGTTGATAAACACTTTTAGTTCAAATTTTCCTTCTCTTATATACCATAAGCCAAATTCCTCAGTATTCTTCAGATATCTTAGTATTCTTTTCACAGTAGTTATGTGTGATTCCCTGGGGTTAGCAGAAAACCTAGCAACTATTCCTACTGCATGTGCAATATATGGTCTAGTGTGTACAACATACATGAGTTTTCCTATCATGGATCTATACAGAGTCTGATTTACCTCTGTTGTCTTGTCTTCTTTTGTCAATTTGCATCCAGTAGTCATCAGTGTTCCAACAGGTTTGGAATCTTCCATTTTGAATATTTTCAGAACATCTTTGATGTATTTGGACTATGTAATGAAAATACCTTCACTTTGTTGAATGATCTATAGGCCAAGAAATAACTTGATCTCTCCAAACATAGACATCTCAAATTCCTTACTCATCTCATTAGCAAATGATTTGCATAGCATATCATTTCCTCCAAATATGATGTCATCAATAAATATTTCAGCAATCAAAGTGTTAGCATTAGTATCTTCTTTTAAATACAGAATACTATTCTCACTAGTCCTTACGAATCCAATACTTATTAGATAGGAATGAAGTCTTTCCTACCAGGCTCTTGGAGCTTGTTTTAATCCATACAAAGCTTTGTGAAGTCTACATACCATGTTCCTTTTGTCTAGATCTACAAACCCTTCTGGTTGTTCAATGTATACCTCTTCTTCAAGTATTCCATTTAGGAATGCTAACTTGATGTCCATTTGATATACTTTGAATCCTTTATATGTAGCATAAGCAAGTAAAATTCTTACTCCTTCTAGCCTAGCAATAGGTGCAAAGGTTTCTCCATAGTCTATACCTTCCTCTTGTGCATACCCCTTGCATACTAGTCTTTCTTTGTTCCTTGTGACTTCTCCATTCTCATTGAATTTGTTCCTGAATATCCATTTCGTACCGATGACATTCTTTTCATCTGGTCTTGGTACAAGTGACCATGTCTTGTTCTTTTGAATCTGTTCAATCTCATCATTCATAGCACTTATCCATTCTTCATTATCTAGTGCAGCATTGACAGACTTTGGTTCAAACTCACAAATTAAGTAATTTGAGTTTAAAGACTTACTCCTTGTTCTTGTACCATCTTTCTTATATCCTATGATCTGGTCCTCTAGATGGTTCCTCCTTACATATCTTGCAAGTATAGGTACAACTCTTTGCATATCAGCTTGATCTTCATTACCTTGCACATTATCTGGACCATCGGTAACAACATTCTGCCCGTCGGGTGCAACATTTTGTTGTTCTGGATTTATGCACTATTGCTCAAGTAGAGTTGTGGGTCCTTCATAGTATACAAATTTATTGTAGTCTTCTGGTTCTTTTGTGCTTTCCAGCTCATTCTTTTCTGCAAATTTATCAATCTTTACATTTGCACTTTCAACTATTTTGTTAGAAGCCTTGATTAGACATTTAAAAGCTTTGCTTTTGGTAGAATACCCCAGAAAAATGCCTTCATCACTTTTGGTGTCAATTTTTCCATTTCTATCATCTTTTAAGACATAACATTGACTTCCAAATATTTTGAAGTAACTTACATTGGGCATTTTGCCATACCATAGCTCATAAGGAGCCTTCTTTGATTCCTTTCTTAATTGTACTCTATTAAGTGTGTAGAAAGCAGTGCTAATAGCTTCCCTCTAGAATATCTGAGTGATGTTCTTCTCTATCATCAGTGTTCTTGCACAATCAACTATTGATCTATTCCTTCTTTCAGCAATTCTATTTTGCTGTGGTGTTCTTGGTGTAGAAACCTGTCTTTTTATACCATTCTCATTACAGAAATTAGTGAATTCATCTGATATAAATTCTCCTCCTCTATCTGATATTAAGAATTTTAGATCCTTACCACTTTGTTTCTCTACCATAGCTTTATACCATTTAAACATCTTGAATGCTTCAGATTTTTCTTTTAAAAATATTACTGTCATCATTCTAGAGTAATCATCAACAAAGAAAATAAAATATCTATCTCCATAATAGCTCTTTGTCCTCATAGGTCCACATAAATCAGTATGGAGTAATTCTAGAATATCATCAGATGTATGGGTTTTGCTTTTGAAACTAGACCTTGTCATTTTACCTCTTTGACAGTTTTTGCACATGATGTTGTCTGACTTTGTCATCGTCGGTAAGCCTCTTACACTTCTTTTCCTACTTATCTTCATCATGTTGTCAAAGTTCACATGACACAACCTTTTGTACCATAGCTATATGTCTTCATTTCTAGTCATCAAGCAAGTGGGGTTAGTATCATTTAGATAGAATAAATTACCTTTGATCTATTCACCGATACCAATCAGTGTTCCTGATTCATTAAAGATCTTTACCTTCTTGTTCTCAAATGCTACTTTATGACCTGAATTATTTAGCTGAGAAACACTCAATAGATTATAATTCAATCTTTTTACCCAATAAGCATTTTCACATTTAATCAGGTTATTTATCATTACTATTCCTTTACCTTTGATTTGACAAGGAGAATCATTTCCCATTCTTACTGTACCACCTTTATAGTATTCAAAAGTTTCAAACTTTTCTTTGTCACCGGTCATATGGTGAGTGCAACCACTATCTATAATCCAGATATCATTTTTGCTAATCTTATATATGAGTGTATTTTCTTCATACCTTTCCTCTTCATTTGAATTATCCTTCATAGCTACAAACACTATCTCAACATCATCATCCAGTTCTGTGTCAGTATCTTCATCTTTGCAAGTAGCTAGATAGCTAGCCTTTTTTCCTTTGTCCTTGTAATCTTGGGTATCACTTCTTTCTGATCATCGGTAACCTCTGTAATATTTGTTATCACCTATGTCAGATTTCTTCTCAAAAGATCTGTTATCACTTCTGTCATCTTTTCTTTTAGGACATCTTGCAACAAAGTGTCCAATCTCTTTACAATTAAAACATACAAGTGGTAACTTACCTTTGTATCTACCTTTGCCTCTTAGCATTCTTCTTGCCATGAGCGCTTCAATTTCATCTAGATCTTCTTCTTCACTTTCGCTTTCACTATCTTTTCTAGATGAGTTTCTTTGAATAGATTTGCTTATTCTCATAGAAGACTTGAATGTAGACTCTAAGCTTGGTGAGACACTATTATCAAATTTATTCATCTCAAATGAAATTAGTCTACCAATCAGGCTATCAAGAGTGACTGTATTATTTGCTACTACTCTCATCTCTTGAATAATAGAGAATCTAATAGCATATGTAGGAAATAAGGTTCCCAGGATTTTACTTACCACTATCTCCTCTTCAAGTGTACCTCCAACACCTCGTATAACATTGACTACTTACTTTATTCTTGTGTTGTACTATGTGATGTTTTCACCTTCTTTCATTCTGAGATCATCAAACTTTCCTCTAAGGCTTTCTACCTTGACTCTCAGATCATTTTTGTCACCACCATGTACAAGTTTCAAGTTGTCCCACATTGTCTTTGCATTTTTGCAATCTTTGACATCTTCAAATTTAGCATCAGAGAGTGAGGCTGAGAGCTCTATAACCATGCAGTTATGTTCATGCTTTACTCTCAATTCATCCACTATCAATGGTCCTGTAGGCAACACATATTCAATTTCTAGGCATTGAGTAATATCATTGCGGATACCTGATAAGTGGAGCTTTATCCTGCTTTGCCATGAAGCAAAGTTGTCCTTGTTCAACTTGGGCACATCTCGTCTATTCATCTTGTGATCTTTCACTTAGGTCTTGAAACCTTCCTTCTAAGCACATAGGATCTAATACCAATTATTAGTAATAACTGAGAGGGGGGGGTGAATCAGTGGCCTCAAAAATTTATCCAATTTAAACTTTAATCCACCAATCAATACTTCTCAAATTATTAAGTCCCAACAAGATGCATGCCTTTGAAATATTTGAAAAAAATAACTGTCAGTCGGTTTACCTTGTCTGTCTTGTTTCTCCTTGATAACTGATAAGTAGTAAACTATATTTACTGATACTCAGTAAATATGCAGAGTATAGCAGACAATTCATAAATGCACATGTAGAATGTAAAACACTAAATTAATTAACCATACACACATAACACAAGGATTTTAATGTGGAAACCCTGTTAAGGGAAAAACCACTGGAACCGGTACCCCAAATTTTCACTCTTCTAAAGTGAGCCCTGTTAGGAGCCAACCCTGTTAAAGGTTACAAACACACTGTTAAGTGTGACCTTGTTAGAGGATTTTCAATACATAGGTTGTCACTAAGT